>QRFJ01000132.1:1436760-1771140 GCA_006176705.1 Cocos nucifera
GATTATCGATTGCATTAGGCTAAGCATCAGACTGGACTTCGATGGAAGTGGGATTTATTCCTAACAATAGTCTCCCCCATTCTCAAGTTCGAAATTCGAAAGAAGGGAGTATAAAAAAGATGACTGCTGAAGTCTTTTTCTGAACTCTACACCATTGAGATTGAAGCTCGAGGAAGATCTTGTCTCCAGTCGAGATTGTTGTCGAAGTTGAAGCTCGAAAGAGATCTTATCTTCAGTCGAGATCTAGGGAGATCTTGTTTTCTGTTGATGTTGCAGTTGAAGCTCGTGGGAGATCTTGCCTTCAATCAAGATTGATGTCAAAGTTGAAGCTCATCAAAAATCTTATCTCCAGTCGAGGTTTACATTGAAGTCGAAGCTCGTTGAAGATCTCATCTCCAATCGAGATTGACGTCGAAGTTGAAGCTTGGAGGAAATCTTGTCTCCAACTAAAGTTGTCATTGAAGTTGAGGCTTAGGAGAGATCTCATCTCCAATCGAGGTTGACGTCGAAGTTGAAGCTTATAGGAGATCTTGTCTCCAGTCGAGGTTGATGTTGAAGTCGAAGCTCATGGGAGATCTCATCTCCAACCGAGGTTGACGTCGAAGTTGAAGCTCGAAGGAGATCTTGTTTCCAGCTGAGGTTGTCGGGCACAATGGGGCCATTGTCAGGGCCTCTCCTCTCATCTCATCTAAAATGAATGAGGTCTTCGACTTTACTCATGTTAGGATGAGGTTCTCCTCATATTCCTAACGAACTGTGGGGGCACATAAGGGCCATTGTCAGGACTTCTCCCCCCATCTCGTCTAAACTGAATGAGGCCTTTGGCTTTGCTCATGTTAGGATGAGGTTCTCCTCCTATTTCTAACAGACTATGGGGGCACATAAGGATCGTTGTCGGGGCCTCTCCCTCTATCTCGTATAAAATGAATGAAATCTTCGACTTTGTTCACGTTAGGACGAGATTCTCTTTCTGTTCCTAACAAGCTATGGAGGCACATAAGGGCTGTTATCGGGGCCTCTCCCCCATCTCATCTAAAATGAATGAGGCCTTCAGCTTTGCTCATGTTAGGATGAGGTTCTTCTCCTATTCCTAACATGGCCACTTTTAATCGCTTCCTTCCTGTCATCATATAATTTTTGCATCAAGAAACAATAATGTCGAAATGAAGGAGTTTTATTACGAAAAAATTACTGGTAGTACATCTTCGAATTTTTTGAGTTCTAAGGTCGTGGAAGCGTTGTTCCTTCGAACTTCTTCAGACGATAAGTTCTGGGCCAGATGACCTCCACCACTTTACATGGGCCTTCCCAATTTGGGATAAGTTTTCCCTAGATTTGAGGTTGGAAGATGGCGGCTCGCTGAAGTACTAAGTCCCTCATTTTGAATGTTTTACTTCTGACTCTGGAGCTATAATATCGAGCCACCCTTCATCTGTAGGCTGCCATTCGAACCTGAGCTTCCTCTCTTTTTTCTTCCAACAGATCGAGGTTGGCTCTGAGGTCCTACGAGTTATGCAGCTCATTGAAGGCGACGATCCATGCTGATGGAAGTTTAAACTCGATTAGTATGACTGCCTTCATTTCAAAGGCCAAGACGAACGATGTTTTTCCAGTTGGTAATCTTTGAGTAGTTCGGTACATCTAGAGGACGTGGTAGAGTTCGTCCATCCAGGCTTTCTTTGCTCTATCGAGCCTTGTCTTGATGTCTTGCAGTAGAGTCTGGTTGGCCACTTCAGCTTTCCCATTTGCTTATAGATGAGCTATCGATGTGAAGTGGTAGAAGATGTTTAGGTCTTCGCATAACTCAGCGAACCTCGTCCCAACGAACTGTCATCCATTATCAGTTATGAGAGTTTAGGATAGACCAAACTGACAGACTATTGACTTTCAGATGAAGTTCTATACTTTGATCTCGGTAATTTTTGCAAGTGGTTTGGCTTCGACCCATTTGGTGAAGTAGTCGATTACGATCAGAAGAAACTTTCGCTGTCTGGATGCTGTCGAAAAAGAGCCGAGTATGTTCATTCTCCACTGTGCAAATGGCCAAGGTGCGCTTAGCGGAGTAAGCTCGGAGGTCGGCTATCTTTGTATGTTTGCATTCTTCTAATAGTGGTCATATTTCTTGACATACTCCATAGAATCATGATATAAGGTCGGCCAATAGTATCCTTATCGAAGTAGTTTTTATGACAAGGACCTAGCTCCTACGTGATTTTCACAAATTCTCTTGTGTACTTTTCATAATACGAAGTTGGTCTTTGAAGGTCGGAGATATCTCGACAACGGTAAAGAATACGACCTCTTATACAACTTGCCCTCGTACAAAACGTGTCGGAAGGCTTGATTCCTGAATGTTCAAGCTTCTTTTAGATCACGAAGAAGAACTTCCTCCTTGAGGTAGGCAACCAACGGGTCAATCCAGCTCGACTCAAGCTCCGTTTGCATAATGACCTGTGATTCCTCTAAGCTTGGGCATTTTAGAGTCTCAAAAAATACTTCTTTGGATAGTTTGGCTGGGGCTGAAGTGGCCAATTTAGAGAAGAGGTCGGCTCTTGTATTTTCTACCCTTGGAATCTGTTGAATGCCAAAACTATCGAAGGTCGAAGTCAAATTCTTTACTTTCTTCAAGTATTTTATCATACTTTCCTTCCGCGCTTCATAGCTGTCACTAACTTGGCCGACCACTAAATGAAAATCAGTGTAGACTTGGAGCCGATCTACTTTTAACTCTCTTGCTATTTTTAGTCCGACAATCAGCGCTTCATACTCGGCCCTATTATTAATCATGGAGAATTCGAAGCGTAGCGCATACTCGACGACGACTCCCTTAGGACTGACTAAGACTAACCCTGCATCTGCTTCAGTGGAGTTGGATGAACCATCACATATAGAGTCCAAAAGCCTTCAAAAAGATCAGCACTCTCTTCGGAGAGGCTCGATTGTAATAGCAGAGCACCGGTCTTGTTCTGTTCAAGCTTGACTTCAGCTGAGATGGTACATTCTACTATAAAATCTATCAATATCTGAGCTTTAATCGATGGTTGGGGTCAATAGTTGATGTCAAATTTTGTAAGCTCGATTGCCCATTTTGCGATTCTTCCGAAAGCGTCCGTTCGATGAAGGACTGCTTTTATTGGTTGATCCATGAGGACCATTATGGTGTGCCCCTGAAAGTAAGATCGAAGTCTTCTGATAGTAATTAGAAGAGAGTAAGTCAATTTTTCTAGCTTAGAGTATCTGATCTCTACGTCCTCAGGATCTGGCTTACATAATAGACTGATCGCTGCATCTTTGCTTCCTCCTTGACCAGGACTACTGCCAAAATCGTTAGGGAGACTGTTAGGTATAGGAATAGTTATTCTCTGAGTTCGGGCTTCACCAGTAGTGTGGGTGAGTCGAGGTAGTTTTTAAGCTCCTCAAATATCCATTGGCACTCCGCCATCCAGCAGAAGTTCTTTGGTTGCTTGAAAACTCGAAAGAAGGGCATGCATCGCTTGGCTGATCTCGAGACGAAGTGATTTAGGAATGCCATTTTTTCAGTTAGGCGCTGAACTTCTTTGATTATTTTTAGAGTAGCCATCTCCTGAATGGCTCAGATTTTCTTTAGATTTGCTTTAATCCCATGTCTTGACACCATAAATCTCAGAAGCTTTTCAGAGATCACACCAAAGGCACACTTGGTCAGTTTCAGCTTTATCTTATGCTTCTTGAGTGCGCATGCTCTTCGAGGTCGGTGAGGTGGTTTATAGAAGCTTGACTTTTGACGAGCATATCATCCATGTACACCTTCATGTTGCGGCCGATCTGCTTCTTGAAGATTTTGTTGATCAGATGCTGGTACGTTATCCCTGCATTTTTGAGTCCAAAGGGCATAACCCTATAACAATAAAGACCATGGTTAGTAACAAAAGCAGTTTTCTTCTCATCCTCCGACGTCATCCGTATCTGGTTATAACCGAAGAAGGCATCCATGAAGGTAAGGAGCTCATGGTCCAAGGTCGCATCTATCAGTCGATCAATCCTGAGTAGAGGATAGCTATCTTTTGGATAAACCTTGTTTAGCTTTTTAAAGTTTATACACATCCTTCACTTGTTGTTTGCCTTTTTGACGAGGACCACATTTGAGATCCAGGTCGGATAGTTAATTTTTCGGATGAATCCAACTTTAAGAAGCTTGCCTACTTCTTCTACGATTGCTTTCTGCCTCTCTGGGGCGTGGTTGTGCATCTTTTTTATCGATCGATACTTCGGATCAACGACCATTTGATGTTCCATGATCTCGGTATCAATTTCTGGCATATCCACTGGGGCTCAAGCGAAGACGTCCGCGTTCTTCCTAAGGAAGATGATGAGTTACTTTCGAACCTCATCCCCCAAGTTGGAGCCGATTTGCATTGCGTGCTCCGCATTCCCGTCATTTAATGGCACAGACACGAGGTCCTCCATAGGCTCATCTCATTCCTCGATAAGGTCATCACAGACATCCAACCCATCAATAGGATAAGGGTCGGACTGTTCTTCCTTATGCAGAATGATTGAGTAGCAGTGCCTTGCCAGAGCTTGATCTTCCCTGACCTCTCCGATCCCGTGACTTATCAAAAATTTCATCTTCAAATAATAAGTTGATACCACTACTCGAAGTACATTTAGACCAGGTTGGCTGAGAATAGCATTATAGATAGATGGAGCCTTTACGACTAAAAAATTGACCTGTGTCTTAGCAAGCTTCGGATGTTGCCCTGCAGTCACAGCCAAGATCATTATGCCCTCAACTGGTACGGCATCTCCAGTAAAGCCTACCAATAGAGAGTCCATCGATCCTAAGTGGTTATTGAGTAAGGACATTTTTGAGAAGGCATCATAAAATAAAACATCAGTCGAGCTTCTATTATCTACCAAAACACGACGTACATCATAATCGACAATATTTAAAGAGATTACAACCGCATTATTGTGCGGAAACTGGACCCCCTGAGCATCTGCCTTAGTGAAGATTATGAGTTCTTCAGTCCTCCATCTCTTCACCGATCCCTTAGATCCGCTGGCCTCTCTCCATCGAAGTTCTTCCGAGATAGTGTTGATGATGTCGAGAGGCGGCTGATCTCCTTATTGATCCTCCCCCTTGGTGGTTCAGACTGTGGCAATGCCCTCGATCGATCTTACCGCCTTTCAGATCGTCGCCGTAGGAATCGGTCAAGTCTGCCTCGTCTGATGAGCTTCTCGATCTCATCTTAGAGTTGAATGCACTCTTTAGTATCGTGACCATGATCACGATGATAAAGACAAAACTTATTAGAATTGCACTTGCTGGGATGAGTACGCATCCTTTCTAATCTCGACAGTTGCTTCCTAATTTTCATCAGTACTTAGATCTTCGGAGCATTGAGAGAGGCATAGTTATGAAATCTTCGGAAGGGAGAACCCCACCACGCCCTTCTATCGGAGCTTCCCTACCTTCGAGCTCGGGGAGGAGTTCGGGCTCGCTTGCGCTTAGGAAAAGTTCGGGAGTGTGGCCGAGCTTTACTCGATTTTTCTTTCTCAATGGGCCTGCTCAGCTCGCCGATCCGCCGCTCACCAAAGGCTTCATTGTCCTTGGCCTTGAAGGCTTCTTCAGCTTGGGCATAACCTTTAGTCCGAGCTAGCATATCGGCAAAATCCCTGAGGTACTTCTTTTTTAGAAAGAATAGCAAATCATTTTTCTGAAGGCCACTCTTGAGTACGGCCATGACAACTGATTAGTCCAGATTCCAAACCTCCAATGCAGCAGCATTAAACCGGATGATATAATCCTGGATAGATTCTTTCTTCTTCTGTTTGATGTTCATCAAAAAATTCGAACCTAGGCACGGACGTCGGCTGCTGACGAAATGAACCATAAACTGATGGCTCATCTGATCAAAGAAAAAGATGATACCCGACTTAAGTACCGAGCATCAGTTCCTAGCGGCTTCCATAAGGATGGATGGAAAAGTCCAACATAAAATAGCATCTGGCGCATCATGGAGCAACATCATTATTCAAAAGGCCTCCAGATGGTCGATCGGATCGATGGTTTCGTCGTAGCTCTCGAACTGTGGGAGCTTGAAGTTCGGCAGAATTGTTTCCTACATGATCCTCTGAGAAAAAGAAAGATCAGTGTAAATATCATTACCGTATGAGGAGGAAGTATGATGGAGCTCTTCGATTCGTCTACTCATTTCTAGGAGCCTTTGATCTAGGAGATCTTTACGATCGTTGATCTTCAAAATTTTTTGGTGGAACGGGCGCGAAGCTCTCCTCTGGGTCGAGTCGTGGTCCAAGCAAGAGCCCTCCATCCTCTGCTTCTCCTTTCCGAAGATCAGAGACTGGGTAGCCTAGGTCGGCCGTTCCCAGACCGGACCATGGAGCTCCGAAGAAGTCTCCTCCGATTGAATCGGTGCTGGGGTCTGCCAATGTATGGCCTACATCGCCTTCGTGAGACTATGAACCTACTGGACCAATAAGTTGAACTGCTCTGCATCCACCATGGCCACAGATGGAGCTTGAGTTGCTAGGGCCGAAGCAGGAGCGGATAGGTTTGAATAGGATCTGGCTGTAGAGGCTGTTGATCGTCAGATTGAAGCTTTTTTAGGAGGCATTTTTTCTCAGAGAAGAACTCTAGAGAGAAAAAAGAGAGATCGCTGGTGAGCACTTCTTTAAGAATAAAGAAACCTCAAAATAAAGGCCCTTCTTATAGCATCAATCATATTGTTGCAGAATCTGATTGATGTCGGATCGAACTGGAGTGGAGAAGGATAAGGTCACCGTCGGTGACCTGCAAAATAAAGTCCCATCCGGAGTTGATGGTGGTGGCTTCAGTAGGACCCTCCGACGATCAAGTCAGCTCTTCTGGCTAACAGAAATGGAGTACTCAGATAGAAATTCAATAGAGTTTCGAAAAGAAAAAGAGAGCTTAAAGAAAATATATCTAAAGGATCTTTTTTTATAGACGGAGCTTGTAGTGGATTGATAGTAATAGCTGTAGCTATCTAGTAGTGGGCCGCTCGAGGCCTGATGAAGTCTGTCATAGAGGGGGCGCCGTCTGTAGCATCGTCTGTAGTAGACTGATGGTGATAGCTATCATCATCCGATAGCAGATCGCTGTCGCTTGTAGCGGACTGATGGTGATGGCCATAGCCATCTGATACTGAGCCACTCGGGGTCGTATGGAAGGGTGAAGAGCTTTGACATATATCAATTCTAGAGGAGTTCAGACTTTCAAAGGAAATACAAATAGAGGGGATCATCCGAGAGGAATGCTAGCTGAAGGAGGAGTCCGAAAGGAGTTCGGCTCCTATAGAGATTCGACTGAAGGAGAGATATGGAAGAAGTTTGGCTCCTATAGAAGTTCGATTGAAGGAGAAGTTTGAAAGTAGTTCGGCTCCCGTAGGAGTTTGACTGAAGGAGAGATTCGAAAGGAGTTCGGCTTTCGTAGGAGTTCGATTGAAGAAGAGATACGAAAGAAGTTTGTCTCTTGTAGAAGTCCAACTGAAGGAGAGATCCGAAAGAAGTTCAGCTCCCGTAGGAGTTCGACTGAAGAAGAAGTTTAGAAGGAGTTCGGCTCCCATAGGAGTCTGACTGAAGGAGAGATATGGAAGGAGTTTGACTTCCATAGGAGTCTGACTGAAGAAGAGATATGGAAGAAGTTCGGCTCCTATAGAAGTTTGACTGAAGGAGAGATCCAAAAAAAGTTTGGCTTCTGTAGGAGTCCGACTAAATGAGAGATTCGAAAGAAGTTTGACTCCTGTAGGAGTCCGACTGAAGGAGAGAATCAGAAGGAGTTTGACTTCCATAAGAGTTCGATTGAAGGAGAGATCCGAAAGAAGTTTGGCTCCCATAGGAGTCCGACTGAAGGAGAGATATGGAAGGAGTTTGGCTCCTATAGAAGTCTGACTGAAGGAGAGATCCAAAAGAAGTTTGGCTTCCATAGAAGTCCGACTGAAGAAGAGATCCGGAAGGAGTTTGGCTTCCATAGGAGTCCGACTGAAGAAGAAATGCGAAAGGAGTTCGGTTCCTATAGAAGTCCGACTGAAGGAGAGATCCGGAAGAAGTTTGGCTTCCGTAGGAGTCCGACTAAAGGAGAGAACCGAAAGGAGTTCGGCTTCCGTAGGAGTCCGACTGAAGAAAAGATTTGGAAGGAGTTCGGCTTCCATAGGAGTCCGACTAAAGGAGAGATATGGAAGGAGTTTGGCTCCCGTAGGAGTCCAACTAAATGAGAGATATAGAAGGAGTTCGGCTCCTATAGAAGTCTGACTGAAGGAGAGATCTAGAAGGAGTTCGGCTCCTATAGGAGTCCGACTGAAGGAGAGATATGGAAGGAGTTCGGCTCCTATAAAAGTTTGACTGAAGGAGAGATCCGGAAGGAGTTCGACTCCCATAAGAGTTTGACTGAAGAAGAAGTTCAGTCGGATTCGGCTACTGAGGAGTTCGATCGGGTTCGACCGCTGGAGGAGATCGGATGGGGTTCGGTTACTGGAGGAAGAATTTTTGATTGAAGCTCTTCCATGATTATCGGTTGTATTAGGCTAAGCATCAGACTGGACTTCCACGGAAGCAAAATATATTCTCAATAATAGTCCTCCCACTCTTAAGTTCGAAATTTGAAGGAAGAAAATATAAAAAAGACGACTGTTGAAGTCCTTTTTCGGACTCTACACTGTTGAGGTTGAAGCTTGGGAGAGATCTTGTCTCCAACTGAGGTTGTTGTCGAAGTTGAAATTCAGAGGAGATCTTGTCTTCAGTCGAGGTCCAGGAAGATCTTGTCTCCTGTTGATGTTGCGGTTGAAGCTCATAGGAGATCTTGCCTCCAACCGAGGTTGACGTCAAAGTTGAAGCTCGTGAGAGATTTTATCTCCAACCGAGGTTAACGTCGAAATTAAAGCTTGTGGAAGATTTTATCTCCAGTCGAGATTATCGTTAAAGTTGAGGCTCGGGGGAGATCTCATCTCCAACCAAGATTTACGTCGAAGTTAAAGCTCGTGGGAGATCTTGTCTCCAGCCAAGGTTGACGTCGAAGTTGAAGCTCGTAGGAGATCTCATCTCCAACTGAGATTAACGTTGAAGTTGAAGCTTGGAGGAGATATTGTCTCTAGCCAAGATCATCGTGGAAGTTGAGGCTCGGGGGAGATCTTGTCTCCAGCCGAGGTTGAAGTCAAAGTCGAAGCTCGTGGGAGATCTTGTTTCCAATCGAGGTTGAAGTCGAAGCTTATGGAAGATCTTATCTCCAATCGAGGTCCAGGGAGATCTTATCTTCTTTTGACATTACGGTTGAAGCTCGTAGGAGATCTTATCTGTTAGATATATGTGCCCTAGAAGCCAGAATTGGCTGACACTTGTAATACACTTCTAAAGGGCAAAATTGTAATTTTGACTATAATCAATAAAATGGGTTAATTTTCTATCACACCTGTGTATTTAGTGTCTGTGATACATCCTTTGAGTTAATGGTAATGATAATTCATATTTTCAAGAGTTAAAAATTTAAGACATGAATAATCATTATTAACTCATAAACAGCTCCCGACCATAGGATCATCACGAGGATGGTGATTGATCCGGAAGGTTGGTGTACGATCGCTTCTTTTTAGTAGATGAGTCTTGAGTCTACGATGTGGAGACACCGGAGCGAGAGTACAGATACTCGTTAGAGAATGAGGGCACTGAGCGTGACCACCTCGAGTAGTCATTAGGGAGTCTACCTTCTCGTCAATGACTGACTCGATGCTGCAGTAGTGTGTCTGGTTCTTTGACCTGAGATGCATCGGCAGTTCACCTTGAGGGTGTTATAGTTTGACTACACCATTACTCGGTCTCCTAGCCATATGGAACCCTGAGGTGTATGTTGGCTATAGCATGTTCATTGTAGGAACTGGATTGCATCAAGATGGGATCTATCTACCTCGGTGGTAGAGGAGCAGCCCTATGATAATCATGAGAATCAAGTCCTGAAGCCCATGGCCATGGCAGAGTGAAATAATAGAAAGAGTTTCTATTTAGGTTTTCACATTGGACTCGAAATCGAATGATTATATCATATATGACAGAGACTAGGGTTTGACGAGTTTACCTTAACCCTAATCTGATCGGGGCTCAAGATAGAAGAACTTAATCACACAGGTAGCTGCACCAAGAGGTTCGCATTCAGCTCTGATGGGTTGCCACCATATACTGCTAGGTGTCACTGGTGGATTTTGGGAGCAATTAGAATGATTTAGATGATCGATCATTCTAGCTGTTCGAATCAGAAGAGTTCTGATCCATCGAAAGAAGTTTTCGATGATGTCTATGATAGAGATCATGACATATCCCATTACCATACAGAACTGAACCTAACTGGGTCACACAAACAAGGGTTTGAATCTGGTGATCATCAATTGAACTGATCTAGTTCAATTGATCTGAATGAGATTCAATTAGGTTCAAGAAAATCGTGCTAGCACTCGATTGAACCTAACGTTCTTCTTTTACTATCATAAATAAGTTGTCCTGACTGAGCCAAAGGAAGTTTGTGCTCAATCAGAGGCCTTCATATGGTCTGACTGGAGGTTGTCCAAGTTAGAGAAGGTTGTCTTATTTTATAAGACATGACCTGCCATTTTTGGTCACCTGTCCATTTTTGGTCCTTTGACTTTGGTCAAAAGTTGACCTTTGACTGGTCAAATGTTGACCATAGACACTTTGACTTTTGTCCACGTGTCATGCACCTATTGGAGAACTGGTGGGGGCCTATCCCCCTACCAGAACCTGGCAAGGAGGAGGGCGCACGCCACCCTAGGCGTGCGCCCAAGTTGGAGGCGCCTTGGAGTCCTTGTTGGACAAGGACTCCACCTCCCTTTTGGATTCCAATCAGAGTTCTACTAAGAATCCAGTTTGACTGGTCTTAGGCGCCCTCTAAGGAGGAATCCAGGGGACTCTATTCCAACCAATCAGATTTAGATCTGATTTCACAAAGGGTTGTGATTGGTTGAGAGGAAGAGGAGTTGGATCACGCTTAGTCTATAAATAAGACCCTGCGCCCAACTCAGATTTCAATGAATGCAATTAGAATAGAGATTTCCCACGCCCCAAGGCTGCCTCTCCCCTCTTCCTCCATGCCTAAACTTCTCCTCCTCCTCTTCACGTCCAAAAGAGTTTTGGACTTAGGTTGGTGCGTTCCAGATCAAAAGAAAGGCGATCAAAAGAAAAAGGCTGCACTGCTGCAAAGGACGACTGCTGATCTTCAAAAGGAGTTTTGAAGATCCTCCAGATCAGATCCAGATCTGATTTTTGGAGGCATGATAGAGAAGAAGAGGATCTCCAGATCCAACCCGAGTGGATACCGGTAGAGGCCAGGCGCTTGCGTGGCTAGATCCAGAACCTTCTGCTGCAATCAGGATCATCTACAGGGTAATAGGATTATCCAAATCAGGTAAATTAAATTTGATTTAATTTATCTTATTTTATTTTATTTATTAAAATAATAAGAATCAGATCTGAAACATATCAAGATCTGATTAGGATCAAGAGAAAATTTTTGAAATATATCTCTTGATCTAATCAGATCTGGACGAACCTGGATCGGAAAATCAGGATTTTCCTTCATTACCTCCAATCGAGATTGACGTTAAAGTTGAAGCTCGTGGGAGATTTTGTCTCCTGTTGACGTTGCGGTTGAAGCTCATGGGAGATCTTGCTTCCAATCAAGGTTGACATCAAAGTTGAAGCTCATGAGAGATCTTGTCTCCAGTCGAGGTCGACGTCGAAGTCGAAGCTCGTAGAAGATCTCATCTCCAATCGAGGTTAACGTCGAAGTAGAAGCTTGGGAGAGATCTTATCTCCAGCCGAGGTTGTCGTTAAAGTTGAGGCTCGGAGGAGATTTCATCTCCGACCGAGGTTGACGTCGAAGTTAAAGCTCGTGAAAAATCTTATCTCCAGTCGAGGTTGACGTCGAAGTCGAAGCTCGTAGGAGATTTCATCTCCAACCGAGGTTGACGTTGAAGTTGAAGCTCGGAGGAGATCTTATCTTCAGCCGAGGTTGTCATGAAAGTTGAGGTTCGGGGGAGATCTTATCTCCAGCTGAGGTTGAAGTCTAAGTCGAAGTCGAAGTCGAAGCTCGTGGAAGACTTATCTCCAGCTGAGGTTAAAGTCGAAGTCAAAGCTTGTGGGAGATCTTGTCTTCAGTCGATGTTCAGAAAGATCTTGTCTCCTGTTGATGTTGTGGTTGAAGCCCGTGGAAGATCTTATCTTCAACTGAGGTTGACATCAGAGTTGAAACTCGTGGAAGATCTTATCTCCAATCGAGGTTGACATCGAAGTCAAAGCTCGTGGAAGATCTCATCTCCAATCGAGGTGACGTCGAAGTTGAAGCTCGGAAGAGATCTTGTCTCCAGTCGAGATTGTCGGACACCATGGAGCCATTGTCAGGGCCTCTCCTCTCATTCCGTCTAAAATGAATGAGGTCTCTAGCTTTGCTCATGTTAGGATGAGGTTCTCCTCCTATTTCTAACGGGCTGTGGGGGCATATAAGGACCGTTGTCAGGGCTTCTTCCCCCATCTCGTCTAAAATGAACGAAGCTTTCAGCTTTGCTCATGTTAGGACGAGGTTCTCCTCCTATTCCTAATGGGCTGTGGGGGCACATAAGGGCCATTGTCGGGGTCTCTCCTTCCATCTTGTTTAAAATGAACGAGGTCTTCGATTTTGTTCATGTTATGACGAGGTTTTTCTCCTGTTCCTAACGGACTGTGGAGGCACATAAGGATCGTTGTCGGGGCCTCTCTCCCCATTTCGTCTAAAATGAACGAGACCTTCGACTTTGCTCATGTTAGGACGAGACTCTCATCCTATTCTTAACATGGCCACTTTTAATCACTTTCTTTCTGTCATCACATAATTTTTGCACCAAAAAATAATAATGTCGAAATGAAGGAGTTTTATTGTGGAAAAATTACTGATAGTACATCCTCAGGTTTTTTGAGTTCCAAAGTCATGGGAGCGTTGTTCCTCTGAGCTCCTTCAGGTGATAAGTTTCGGGTCGGATGACCTCCATTATTTCATACGGGCCTTTCCAATTTAGGATAAGTTTCTCCTGGGTTTGAGGTATATATATATATGTATGTATGTATGTATGTATATATATGTGTGCGTGTGTGTGTGTTTCAAGTTTAATTTTTTAAAATATTATGAAATTTATTATATTTTAGTGATAGTTTTTTTTGAAAATATAGTGTTGACGCAGAATCTAGTCATCGTCGGAATCAGCTAGAGCGGAGGTAGACGAGGTCAACATCGGGGATCTGCAAAATAAAGTTTCGTTCGAAGTTGGTGGGGGTGGCTCCGGTAGGACCCTCCGACGATCAAGTCAGCTCTGGCCAACAGGAATAGAGTGCTCGAAAATGAGTTCCACAGAGCTTAGAGCAGAAGAGGAGAGCTTAGAGCTTAGACATCAGAGGTTCGAGTTAGCGTATCTGGAGGGTCCTTTTTATAGCGAAGCTTGATGGTGATAGCTGTAGCTGCGTGCTGACGGGCCGATCGAGATCCGACGGAGTCAGTCTCATGGGAAGGTGCCGTCTGCAGCGGGTTGATGGTGATAGCCATCGCTGCCTGGTAGCGGATCGTTGTCGCTTGTGGTGGACTAATAGTGATGACTGCAGCTGTCTTGGTACTGAGCCGCTTGGGGCCAAATGAAGGGTTGAAGGGCTTTGACGTGTATCCATTTCGGAAGAGTTCGGACTCCTGAAGAGTACGCTCGGAAGAAGTTCGATTCCCGTAGGCATCTGGCAGGAGGTGCTCGACTAAGGCTCGGTCGCTGGGGAGTTCGGTAAGAGCTTGGCCGACTGAAAGGGGTGTTTGGAAGGAGTCCGGCTCCTGAAAAAGTTCGATCGAAGGAGAAGTTTGGAGGAAGTTTGGCTCTTGCAGGCATCTGGTTGGAAGGGTGCAGAGAGAGTTCGACTCTCACGGGAGTCCGACTGAAGCTCGGCCGTTGAGGAGTTCCGCTAAAGTCCGACCGCTGGGAGTCCAAGGAGCTCGGCCGCTAAGCAGTTCGGCCGACTGAAGAGGTTCGAACAAGCTCGACCGCTGAGAAGTTCGGCTGGCTGAAGGAGTTCGATCGGACCGCTGGGAGTCCGAAGGAGCTCGACCGCTGAGGAGTTCGGCCGACTGAAGGGGTTCGATCCGGCCGCTGGGAGCCCGAAGGAGCTCGGCCGCTGAGGAGTTCGACTAAGACCCGGCTATTGAGCAGTTCGGTCAGCTGTAAGAGTTTGGTAAGACCCGTCCGCTGAAGCTCTTCCATGGTTATTAGTTGAATTAGGCTGAGCATTGAACTAGACTTCGGCAGGAGTGGGGTTTATCCCCAATATATAGTTATCATATTTTTGATATGATGTTATTATAGTACGACTTGTAAAGATTTTTGATATTAAAATTTATATTTTATATTTTTTATTCATTATTATTATAATATTAATTGTTAGACGTAGGACAATATTGTAAAGTACCTAGTATATGTATCGAATTCATATATTTTATTTTTTGAATTATGATTCAAATTGCAGTTTAATGTATGTAAAAGTCTAAAAATTTAGTCCAATCCAATCCAAATTTTTTGAATTAGATTGGATTGGACTGGTAGAGTATTTGGTTCGATTTTGAAGCTAAGTTTTCAAGTCTAAAATATTTTAAATTAAAATTAAATTTAGGTATAATCTAATTCAATCCAATTTATTTATACTCCTATCTAGGACATGATCTTTTTCTTTATTTAGCTGAGCTCCTTGTTCTAATTTTGCAATCCTACGTGGCAACAACCATTGGTACCAACCTCTCCTCGTTCCGGGCCGGTTAAGTGGTCCAAATATAGGTGGAAAGGTACAAAGACTTACCGCCTAACCATGCCACTAGTTGGCACCAACCATGACAACCCCACACCATGTTTCCTTGTAAGCAAATGTGCCCCCCATCTAAGGAATGTCCTCGTGTTCCTCCACCAGATACCAAAACAAACATTCCCATCGACGCTCATGGTGTACCCTACCCTCCAAAATCCGTGGACGTGTTCAGTAGATCACGGTGTATCAACAACACACAGTACCCGTCAGATTTCGATCCAACGGTTCCATTATGCACATCACATTGATGACCCACGTTACACATCGATCTTATTTTTAACGGTCTCGAATGTACCGACGCCGGTTGAAATTTAATCCAGTTGTATTGGCAAAAAAAAAAAAAAAAAAAATCAGACAGTTTGGATCCTCTGCGGCAATGCGTTACAAACTGACTTTAAAATTCATAACGAGAATCCGGGGCCCGTTCTGATACACGACGAATGAGGTCCACGTGGGTGGTGCTGACGCGAAGTCGAAGGTTTCCTTTACTCTGCTTCGGAGCAAGCCGCACCCCATTGTGCCCTCCGCTCTTTCCCTCTCTTGCCGACGGCGACGATGGCGGAGAATAAAATAAAAATGAATAAAACAAATCAAGAATTCGGGAAAAAAATTTTAAAAGCTCCTCCACAAGCCCTCATTCGAAGAGAAGAATTCTCTCCACTTCTCTCTTCTCGCCGCCGCCTCGAAATCCAAGAATCTATCCGTCTCTCTCTCTCTCCCTCCCTGCCTCCTTTGATTTCAAATTATTACCTTCTAATTCTCTCTTCTTGATTCGAAGCCATTGAAACCCTTTCATCCGTTCTGAGAAACCTAATCCCCAATTCAGACCTTAATTAGGGTTTCTTCTCCGCTTCAAGGATTTGCGAGGGTTCGTGGAGAGGATTTTGTCGTTTAGGGTTCGGAATCTTGGATTGCTTTGTTCTCGGTTTTGTTTGAATTGGAGGTGTTCTTACTAGTCTTTGGATTGGGTGAGGGGAGCTGCGGGGGATGGGGGATTGATCATGGTGCGGCTGCTGGGATTGAACCGCTTCTTGCTCGACGACTCACCCCGCGAGATCATCCGGACGAGCCCCATCGTCGCCGGCGGTGAGGGCAGCGGGGAGAATGGGTGGCTGATCCGGTTCTTCGACTCGGCCTTCTTCTGCGAGTGGATCGCGGTGAGCTACCTTTACAAGCATGACCACCCGGGGGTGCGCGACTACCTCTGCAATCGGATGTACACGCTGCCGCTCGCCGGCATCGAGAGCTACCTCTTCCAGATCTGCTACATGCTCATCCACAAGCCGAGCCCCTCGCTCGACAGGTTCGTTATCGATACGTGCTCGAAATCCCTCCGGATCGCTCTCAAGGTGCATTGGTTTTTAATGGCCGAGGTCGAGGACTCCGAGGACAACGAGGGAATCAGCCGGCTCCAGGAGAAGTGCCAGATCGCCGCCACCCTGATGGGAGAGTGGCCGCCGCTGGTCCGCGTGCCCCCGGCCTCCGCCGGCGCCCCCTCAAGCCCCAAAGGCAACCCGGTGCTGAATAGGATACTCTCGTCCAAGCAGCGGCTGTTGTCCCTGGCCTCGTCCCCGGCATTGGGGTCCAGCTCTCGGATCGAGGAGAGCGGCAAGAGCAATAGCAGTGGGGATGAGAACAGCAAGGCTTTGACCTCTTCCGAGGAAAATAAGCTATTGAAGAAGCTGATCCCTGGGCCAAAAGTACGGGATGCGTTGTTCTTCAGGAAGTCCATGGAGAAGGAGGCACAGGAGTCAGACAAGGATGGGTTCTTTCGGAGGCTTCTCAGAGACAGCAAGGATAAAGAGGAGGAGGATTCAGACAAGGACGGGTTCTTTCGGAGACTGCTTAGTATCAACAAGGATGAAGATGTGGAGCTGACTGCAAGTTCAGAAAGCTTTGTCAAGAGATTGTTTCGTGATAAAGATGAGAAATTGGGGGAAGAGGATGAGAAGGACAGCTTTTTTCGTAGGATTTTCAAGGACAAAACTGAAGAGAGAAAAGATGTCCGGCATGATGGAAATGAAGAGGATACGGTGAGGAGGAATCTTGAGGAAGATGATAAAGATGGTTTTTTCCGCAGGCTTCTCAAAGACAAGACTGAAGACAAAAAAGATGGTGGGCAAGATAGGAACGGGAAGAAAGATAAAGGCAATGAGAGTATTAAAGAGGATGAGAAGGAAACTTTTTTCCGCAGACTTTTTAAAGACAAGAATGAAGAGAAAAAAGATGGCAGGCCTGATAAAAATGAGCAGGAAGACAAATTCAGCAGGAGTGTTGAGGATGACAATATCTTCCGTAGGCTTTTTAAGGACAAAAATGAAGAAAAGAAGGTCGTCGGGCATGATAACAATGAAGAGGAGAAGGGTAATGGGAGCATCGAGGAAGGTGAAAAGGATGGCTTCTTCCATAGGTTTTTTAAGGACAAGCATGAGGAGAAGAAAAATGAAGGGCATGATAGGAACGAGGAAGACAATTGTCAAAATGTGTGTTTTGAGGAAGAGGAGACTTCAGAATTTTTGTCATTCCGTAGGTTGTTTAGGGTGCACCCTGAAGATGTTAAGACAGGGGGCACCAATGTGAATGGTCTTTCCAATGGTTCGCTGGAGAGCAGCCCAGGGACAGAGAACTTCTTCCGGCGGCTTTTCCGGGATAAAGAACGGTCTGTAGAAGATTCTGAACTTTTTGGTTCAAAGATGCACAAAGAGGTAACCATGAGTCTTGGTTTCAATGACATTCTCTGTATCCTGCCACTTTTCATGTGCTGCTTTCTTGGTAAAATTCAGTTTTTTTTTTTCTTTTTCTTTTTATCTTTTTTGTGCACACATTCATTGCTTTGCCAGAGCCTTCTGGATGCTTGGTTATTAATTTGACTACTCTATGATAAATTGGCTTCATCACATAATTTCTTCTCATTGAATTTTAAGTAATCATTGTTGTTGCATTCTATCCTCAACCTCTTGACAAACGGAGATGAAGCATTTTACCATCCTTTTTATAAATCTATTTATTATATTTATTGCCATCTCCTTACAAGTGAAGAAAACCTAATGGAAACTGAAAAACTAGTTGCTTCTGTGAGGAATCAGGAATGAAAAGTACACCTATACTTTTAAGACACTAATAAATGATGTGTTCACACTTTGGTTGTTGACTAGAAAGATTCTGGAGAATGCAATAAAGGTTGAGTATGGTGCTGATATTGTGGGTAAACTCCCACTTGATAAGTCAGAAACTCTCTCACTCTGTGTGTGTGTGTGTGTGAAAACCGTCATCTCTGTGCCCACCAGTTGCAAAATATTTAATCAGGTCAGTTGAAGTTGATGATTTGAGGTTTTCAATGTCTTGCTTTCCCCAACCAGTAAGTAAGCCAGTCTATGAAGCAGCTGGAATGTAACTTATGATGATATTTGTTGCAATTATTTAGACTGTAAGATTGCTGTCTTATTGTATAAGAAAATTGTATCTACCCTTCCTGTTAACAAAAAAATTATTAGCATCCCAGGGTGCACGAAAATAAACAAAACAGAGAAGTGAACATAATAACTATTCTAGTCTCCATTAATATCATTTCCCAAAAAAGTACTAGCTGTACCAGTAGCTTTTACAAAACTTCTTATTTTGTGTTTACCTGCCTTCATTTTAGCTCATTTCTTCTCAACTGACGTTTACTGTCCCTTCTTAATCTTTTCTCTGAATACAATGCCAGGTGAAAAATTTGTGTCACCCAAAATTCTTGACAGTAAGGTAGATTTCTACATAAAAGCGAATCTGGTTCCAATGAAAGAGCCATTCATTTATAGTATTGTAGAAATAGTACTATTGTTATGGTTCAATAAGATCATAAGACCCACTAAATAAATAGTTAGTTTTCCTGCTGTTCCCTTGGATCTCTGAAGTTCATAATTTGATATTCAATTACAAAAACTGGAAATTGTTGCTGTTGTGTACTGAACATCAGTTATCAATGATTCTCTTTCCAAGAGAGGTTCATTACAAATCAAATTCGTATGCTAAATCCTTTGACTAATTGTCATTAAGCTACAAGATGATGATCCTTAGAGTGCATAGGAGTTTGATGGCTTGAAGAATCTACGAAAAATCCCTTTTCCTACAAAAGAATCCTTGTTATGCTTCCCTTCTGAATGCTGTAGATATCTTTTAAACTGAAACTCCACATATTTTTAATTTTGTACCTTACCTGATGTGGATGTGGATGAGTATATTGACCGTTCGCTCCTTTCCTTTTCTAGTCAATTGTTGTATGTTCCTGACATTGTGCATTAAGCATGGTTCTAACCCATGACATATTGCCATTACTGTTAGCTTTTTCTGTGTTTCTTTGAATCTAAAATCTAAATGTGGCATTTGGTGGGAGATCAAGATACTTGGAAATAGAAGATATTTCATGATATTTTTTTGCAAATTAGTGAATATATTGGAAGCATATCTTCTTCTTGGTACCTTTGTAGATGGTGAATCTATTTCTTTGTGAAATTGACATGTTGTAAATGATGCCTCTGTAAGGATCACTTCCTTGAACTGTTTACATGGGCCATTGATTCTCATTCACCCAGATGATTTGTGGCTTTTCTTTTGTTCTTTGTGCATGAATAAAATTTTCTTCTTGCCCTACTAGAAAGAGATATTTCATGGGAAATAGTTCTCCATTTTGATCCAACAAATTTTATGGTCTAGAGAAGCTTGAGGGGAGAAAATGCGGCATTTCCCTGGGAACTTATCATAGAAAATTGTAGTAACTACGTGAATGATTATATAGTTAGCAGTTCTTTTGTGAAAATTGCAAATTCAAATTATCTTAAGCACAAATACATAGAACACAAGGTTCATAAGGCAACACATGAGCAGATACGTGTTCTAATCTTTATAATCTTGAAGGCATTTATCAACATTTCGTTTCTTTTTTAACACTGATAAGGTATTGAAGGTACTAATCTCTTAATATTGGGGCAATCCATATGCTATGAAAAGGATCTATTTTATATGTGTTAGGAACGACCTTATTAGCTTTTTGCAGGATCAGATGTTTCTCACCCTGAACGTGTAACTGGACTACCATGCTGTCATTCCTTGTTTAATTGATTCTTAATCATGCACTTTGAAATGCTTGACTTTTTGATTATTAATGACCTATGTTTTGCACAATTTCTTAATTTTATATATGTGTGAAATGTGCTGACTAAACTTGTTCAACTACACAAATGCAGTCAAAGACAAAAAAGAGATTGCCTGCTTTAGAGAATCTTAACTCCATGTAAACCGAGTCATCACATACTGGAGATAATCCATTGACCCTATAATATCTTCTTCAGTTATTTATTTATTTATTTATGTAGGCTGTTTTTGAAGGTGTATATTTCCTTTTTTCTTTTCCTGATTGTATGTAAATAAATGAGCTAAAATCTGATGGCTTTCAGGGGCACTCATACCTTCCCTTTAGTGCAGTAAGTCATTAGTTCTTCACAGCTTTTAGCTGTTGTGCTTTACAAGATTTTGATTAGCCTGTTTACCATAAAAGAGCCTTTGATGTGATAGCTTATTAATGTTAGAGGAGTGTGAGGCAATCACATACTAGATGGCAAACATGTTGGCAAGTTCAATTTAAATGTTAATGATTTTTTGTTTGCAAAAGAAGCTTTTTGGTATTATTATTATTTTTTCTAATTCTAATCTAAAGTTTTTATTGCAGAAGAATTCTTCTACCATGTAATTGCCTGTTAAATGATCCAAAGAGTAATGTCCATTTTGTGATTTCATGTTCCTTGTCTGTCATGCTTGTCAGAACATTCTGTCACGGAGCCATACTACTATGGTACTATGACGTGATTGCCTGCTTTGGAAATATATGGCCCCATTGTAAACAGATTATACTGATTTCTTGTTATCGCTTGGGGGCATGCTTTAATCTATATGTGTGCTTAACTACTGCTCACTTTGTGCTCAGCGGAAGTGTCCTGGCTCACCAAGACAACAGAATGAAAAACGTGGAAAGCCACCTCTACCAAATAATATGATAGCAGAAATCCGCAAAGGTTCCTATCATGCTTCGTTGGAATTTGTTCAATCACTATGTGATACATCATATGGCCTGGTGGACATTTTTCCCATTGAAGATCGTAAAATTGCTCTTCGAGAGGTTTGCCTAGACTTATCCAGTGATATCTTGTTTTGTTTTTTTCTTTATTTCTAAATGCCTCTTAATTTGTTTTCTTTTGGTTCTTGTGCTGTTAGTCTCTCATGGAGATCAATTCACATCTTTCCGCTGCTCAAAAAAATGGAGGTATTTATATGAGATCCTACTGTTGCTTTTGACATTATTATTGTCAACTATTGCCTAGTGTGGTGCTTGCACGTGGGTTCTTTTAATTATGCCAATGTGATCTTTTTAATTATACAAAGCATTATAAAAGTCATGTGAAACATCAACTTACTATGGAGCACTTGCTTGGATGGTAGCACTCCTTGCCGCTGGGGTGGGGGTTTGATTCTGATTGGAGTCAGCCCTCAAAGGGTGGAGTTGGTATATGTAGAATGTGGGACTAAACCCTTCTAATATCAAATAAAAAAAGGATGCCTCACATCAACTTCACTTAGGTGACCAGTTGGGCAACATATAGGTCTCTAGATAACTAGGCAACCCTCACCTAGACTATTATCCGTTCAGATATTCAAGGATATACAAGGATATATGCACACATGCTCTTTGCATACACGCATTAGATACATTTTATTAGATAAATATGCACACATATATAGCTTATATGTATGCATACATGATTTCTGTTAGGGATAAACCTCGCTTCCGCCGAAGTCTGGTCTGATGCTTGGCCTAACGCAACTGGCAATCACGGAAGAGCTTCGATCGAAAATTTTCCTTCCAGCAGTCGAACCCCAGCCGAATTTCTTCCAGATCTCTCCTTCAGTCGGACTTCTACAGGAGCCGAACTTATTCCGGATCTTTCATCCAGTCGAATTTCTACAGGAGTCGAACTTCTTCTGGATCTCTCCTTTAGTCGGATTTCTATAGGAGCCGAATTCCTTCCGGACTTCTCCTTCAGTCGGACCTCTACAAGAGCCGAACTCCTTCCGGATCTTTTCTTCAGTCGGACTTCTACAGGAATCGAACTCCTTCCAGATCTCTCCTTCAATTGGATTTCTACATGAGTCGAACTCCTTCCGGACTCCTTCAGTCGGATTTCTACAGGAGCCGAACTCCTTCCGGACTTCTCCTTTAGTTGGACCTCTATAGGAGCCAAACTCCTTCTGGATTTCTCATTCAGTCGGATTTTTACAGGAGTCGAACTCCTTTCGAATCTGTCATTCAGTCGGATTTCTATAGAAGTCGAACTTCTTTCGGTCGGATTTCTACAGGAGCCGAACTTCCGGACTCCTCATTCAGTCGGATTTCTACAGGAGCCGAACTTCTTCTAGACTCCTTCAGTCGAACCTCTACAGGAGCTAAACTTTTTTTGCATCTCTCCTTCAGTCGGACCTCTACAGAAGCCGAACTCCTTCCGGATCTCTCCTTCAGTCGGACTTCTACAGAAGTCGAACTTTTTTCAGATCTTTCAGTCGGACTTCTATAGGAGCCGAACTCCTTCCGAACTTCTTTAGTTGGACTTCTACAGGAGCCGAACTCCTTCTGGATCTCTCCTTCAGTCGGACTTCTACAGGAGTCAAAACTCCTTCAGTCGGACTTCTACAAGAGCCGAACTCCTTTCGAATCTCTCATTCAGTCGGATTTCTACAGGAGTCGAACTCCTTCAGTCGGACTTCTAGAGAAGCCGAACTTCTTTCGGATCTCTTCTTCAGTTGGATTTCTACAGGAGCCGAACTTCTTCCGGATCTCTTTTTCAGTCGGATTTCTACAGGAGCCGAACTCCTTCCGGACTCTTTCAGTCGGACTTTTACAGAAGTCGAACTTCTTTTAGATTTCTCCTTCAGTCGGACTTCTACAGGAGCCGAACTTCTTCCAGATCTCTCCTTCAATTAAGTTTCTACAGTAGCCGAACTCCTTCCGGACTCCTCCTTCAGTCGGACTTTTACAAGAGCTGAACTTCTTCCGGATCTCTCATTCAGTCGGATTTCTAGAGGAGCCGAACTTCTTCTGTACTTCTCCTTCAGTTGGACTTCTACAGGAGCCGAACTCCTTTTGGATATCTCCTTCAGTCGAATTTCTAAAGGAGTCGAACTCCTTCCGGACTCCTCCTTCAGCTAGTGTTCCTTCCGGATGATCCTCTCTAGCCGTATTTCCTTTAGGAGTCTAAATTCCTCTGGAATTGACATACGTCAAAGCTCTTCATCCCTCCATGTGGCTTCAAGCGGCTTAGTATCGGACGGCTGCGGCCGTCATTATCAGTCTGCTGCAGGCGACAGCGATTCGCTATCGAGCGGCGATGGCTATCACCATCAGTCTGCTACAGACGGCGCCCCTCTTCGTGATAGACTCCACCAAACCTCGAGTGGCCCACTACCAGATGGCTGCAGCTGTCACTATCAATCCACTACAAGCTCCGTTTATAAAAAAGGATCCTCCAGATACGTTTTCTCTAAGCTCTCTTCTTATTCTGCTGAACTCTTTCCTAAGCACTCCATTTCTATTGGCCAGAAGAGCTGACTTGATCGTCGGAGGGTCCTGCCGGAGCCACCACCACCGACTTCGGACGAACTTTATTTTGCAGGTCACCGACGGCGACCTCGTCCTCCTCCACTCCAACTCGATCGGGCATCAATTAGATTCTACAACAACAGGATTGGCGCTATAAGGAGGGCCTTTATTTTCGAGGTTTTCTTATTCTTAAAGGAGTGCTCACTAGCGATTTCTCTTCTTCCTCTCTAGAGTTCTTCTCCGAGAAAAATGCCTCCCAGGAAAGCTTCGATCCGGCGATCGACGGCCTTTGCAGCCAGATCCCGTCCAGATCTATTTGCTTCTACTTTAGCCCCGGCAACTCAAGCTCCATCTGTGGCTATGGTAGATGTGGAGCAGTTCAACCTGCTGGTCCAGTAGGTTCGTGGTCTTACGGAGGCGATGCAGGCCATACATTGGCAGGCCCCAACATCGGTTCGGCCGAAGCAGGCTTCTTCGGAGCCCCATGGTTCGGTTGGATAACGGCCGACTTGGGCTATCCGACCTCTGATCTCCGAAAAAGGAAAGCAGAGGATAGAGGGCCCTTGCTCGGACCACGACTCGATCCAGGGGGAAGCTTCGCACCCGTTCTACCAAAAAATCCTGGAGATCAACGATCGTGAAGATCTCCTGGATCAAAGGCTCCTAGAAATGAGCCGACGAATTGAAGAGCTCCATCATACTCCCTCACACGGTAATGATATTTGCACCGATCCTTCTTTTTCTCAGAGGATCATGCAGGAATCGATTCCGTCGAACTTCAAGCTCCCGCAGTTTGAGAGTTACGACGAGACTACTGATCCGGTCGACCACCTAGAGGCCTTTCGGACAATGATGTTGCTCCACGGTGCGCTAGACGCTATTTTGTGCCAGGCTTTCTCGTCCATCCTCAAGGGAGTCGTCAGAAATTGGTATTCGACACTTAAGCCGGGTACCATCTTTTTCTTTGATTAGATGAGCTATCAGTTCGCGGTTCACTTCGTCAGTAGCAGACGTCCGCGCCGAGATTTGGATTTCCTAATGACCATCAAGCAGGAGGGAGAATCCATCTAGGCTTATGTCATCCGGTTTAATGCTGCCGCATTGGAGGTTCGAAAGCTGGACCAATCAGTCGCCATGGCCGCACTGAAGGGTGGTCTTTAGAAGAATGATTTGCTGTTCTTTCTGAAAAAGAAGTATTGCAGGGACTTTGTCGATATGCCAGCTCGAGTTAAAGGTTATGTTCGAGCTGAAGAGGCCTTCAAGGCCAAAGACGATGAAGCCTTTGGTGAGCGGCGAATCGGCGAGCTGGATAGGCCCATCGAGGAAGGAAAGCCGAGTGAAGCTCGGTCGCGCTTCCGAACTTCCTCTGAGCGCAAGCGAGCCTGAACTCCTTCCCGGGCTCAGAGGATGGAAAGCCTCGATAGAAAGGCGCGGCGGGGTTCTCTCATCCGAAGATTTCACAACTACGCCCCTCTTAATGCTCCAAAAATCTAAGTACTGATGGAAATTGGAGAGCAACTACCGAGATTGAAAAAGATGCGTACTCACCCCAGCAAGCGCAATCCTAACAAGTTCTGCCTTGATCATCGTGACCACGGTTACGACACTGAGGAGTGTATCCAACTCCAAGATGAGATCGAGGAGCTCATTAGGCGAGGCAGACTTGGTCGATTCCTGCGGCGACGGTCTGAAGGACAAGAAGATCGGCCGAGGGCATTGCCGCAGCCTGAACCATCAAGGAGGGAGGATCAACAAGGAGATCGGCCGCCTCTCGACATCATCAACACTATTTCGGAGGGACTTCAACGAGGAGAGGCCAGCTGATCCGAGGGATCAGTGAAGAGATGGAGGACTGAAGAATCCATAACCTTCACCGAGATAGATGCTTAGGAGGTCCAGTTCCCGCACAATGACGTGGTTGTAATCTCTTTAAACATTGCCGACTATGATGCACACTACGTTTTGGTAGATAATGGAAGCTCGATTGATGTTTTATTTTATGATGCTTTCTCGAAAATATTCTTACTCAATAATCACTTAGGATCGATGAACTTCTCGTTGGTAGGCTTTACTGGCAATACCGTACCAGTTGAGGACATAATGATCTTGGCTGTGACTGCAGGGCAACGCCCGAAGCTAGCTAAGGCACATGTTGATTTTTTAGTTGTAAAGGCTCCATCTGCCTATAATGCTATTCTCGGTTGATCTGGTTTAAATGCATTTCGAACAGTGGTATTAACTTATTATTTGAAAATAAAGTTTTTGATAAGTCACGGGATCGGAGAGGTCAGGGGAGATCAAGCTCTGGCAAGACACTGCTACTCAATCGCCTTGTATAAGAAAAAATAGTCTGACCCTTATCCTGTTGATGGGCTGGATGTCCGTGACGACCTCACCGAGGAGCGGGGCGAGCCTATGGAGGATCTCGTATTTGTGTCCTTAAACGACGGAAACGTGGAGTACGCAATGCAGATCGGCTCCAACTTGGGGGACGAGGTTCGGGAGCAACCGTCATCTTCCTCAGGAAGAACACGGACGTCTTCGCTAGGGCCCCAACGGATATGCTAGAAATTGATGCCGAGGTCATGGAACATCGGTTGGTCGTTGATCTGAAGTATCGGTCGATAAAAGAGAAGATGCGCAACCATGCCCCGGAGAGGCAGAAAGCAATCGCAGAAGAAGTAAGCAAGCTCAAAGCTGGATTCATCCGGAAAGTTAACTATCCGACATGGATTTCAAACGTGATCCTCGTCAAAAAGGCAAACAATAAGTAAAGGATGTGTATAGACTTCAAAAAGCTGAACAAGACCTGCCCAAAAGACAGCTATCCTTTATCCAGGATTGATCGATTGGTAGTCGCAACCTCGGGCCATGAGCTTCTCACCTTCATGGACACCTTCTCTGATTATAATCAGATACGGATGGCATCGGAGGACGAGGAGAAAATTGCTTTTGTTACTTATCGTGATCTTTATTGTTACAGGGTTATGTCCTTTGGACTCAAAAATGCAGGGGCAACGTACCAGTGCCTGGTCAACAAGATCTTCAAAAAGCAGATCGGCCGCAACATGGAGGTGTACGTGGATGACATGCTCATCAAAAGTCGAGCTTCTATAAACCACCTCGCCAACCTCGAAGAGACCTTCAGCGCACTCAAGATGCACAAGATGAAGCTGAACCCGATCAAGTGCACCTTTGGTGTGACCTCTGGAAAGTTTCTGGGGTTTATGGTGTCAAGGCGTGGGATTAAAGTAAATTCAGAGAAAATCCGAGCCATTTAGGAGATGACTGCTCCAAAAACAATCAAAGAAGTTCAGCGCCTGACTGAAAAAATGGCGTCCCTAAATCGCTTCGTCTCGAGATCGGTCGAGCGATGCATGCCCTTCTTCTGAGTTCTCAGACAACCAAAGAATTTTTGCTGGACGGCGGAGTGCTAACGGGCGTTTGAGCAGCTTAAAAACTATCTCGGCTCATCCCCATTGCTGGCAAAACCCGAATTCGGAAAAGAATTATTCATGTACTTAGCAGTCTCTCCGACGGCCTTGGCAGCAGTCCTGATCAAGGCGGAAGTGAAGATGCAGCGATCAGACTACTACGTAAGCTGGGTCTTGAGGGATGCAGAGATCAGGTACTTTAAGCTAGAAAAATTGACTTTCTTTAAATTGCTGCCAGGAGACTCCGACCTTACTTTCAGGGGCACACCATAACGGTTTTTACGGACCAACCAATAAAAGCAGTCCTTCATCGAATGGACGCTTCCGGGAGAATTGCAAAATGGGCAATCGAGCTCACGGAATTTGACATCAACTATCGACCCCGGCCATCAATCAAAGCCTAGATATTGGCAGATTTTGTAGTAGAATGTACCATTCCAGCTGAAGTCGAACTTGAACAGAACGAGATCGACGCTCTGCTGTCGCAACCGAGCCTCTCCGAGGAGAGTGCCGACATTTTTGAAGGCTTTTGGGCTCTGTACGTGGATGGTTCATCCAACTCCGTTGGAGCAGGTGCGGGGTTAGTTTTAGTCAGCCCCGAGGGAGTCGTCGCCGAGTATGCGCTATGCTTCGAATTTTTTGTGACTAATAATGGGGCCGAGTATGAAGCACTGATCGTCGGGTTAAAAATAACAAAAGAGTTAAAAGTAGATCGGCTCCAAGTCTACAGTGATTCCCAATTGGTGGTCGGTCAAGTTAGTGGCAACTACGAAGCGCGGGAGGAGAGTATGATGAAATACCTGCATAAAGTAAAGGATTTGACTCCAACTTTTGGCAGTTTTGACATTCGATAGATTTCGAGAGAAGAAAATATATGAGCCGATCTTCTCTCTAAATTGGCTACTTCAGCCCTAATCGAACGGTCCAAAGAAGTATTTTTTAAGACTCTGAAATGCCCAAGCTTAGAGAAATCACATATCGTTATGCAATCGGAGCTTGAGCCGAGCTGGATTGACCCGTTGGTTGCCTACCTTAAGGAGAGAGTTCTTCCTCGTGATCCGAAAGAAGCTCGAAAACTCAGAAATCAAGCATTCCAGTACGTTTTGTACGAGAGCAAGTTGTATAAGAGGTCGTATTCGCTACCGCTGCTGAGATGTCTCCGACCTTTAGAGGCTGACTTCACATTATGGAAAGTGCACGAGGGAATTTATAGAAGTCACGTAGGAGCTAGGTCCCTATCACAAAAACTACTTCGGTAAGGATACTATTGGCCGATCTTGTACCATGATTTTATGGAGTATGTTAAGAAATGTGACCGCTGTCAAAAGAATGCAAACATACAAAGATAGTCGGCTTTCGAGCTTACTCCGCTAAGCTCACCTTGGCCATTTGCGCAGTGGGGAATGGACATCCTTGGCCTTTTTCCGACGGCATCCGGACAGCGTAAGTTCCTCCAGGTCGCGATCGACTACACCAAATGGATCGAAGTCGAACCACTAGCAAAAATTATCGAGACCAAGGTACAGGACTTCGTCTGGAAGTCAATAGTTTGTCGGTTCGGTTTGCCCCGAACTCTCATAACAGATAACGGGCGATAGTTCGCTGGGACGAGATTCGTCGAGTTCTGCGAAGACCTAAACATCTTCCACCATTTCACATCGGTAGCTCACCCACAGGCAAATGGGGAAGCTGAAGTGACCAACCGGACTCTGCTGCAAGGCATCAAGATGAGGTTCGACAGAGCAAAAGGGGCCTGGATGGACGAACTTTACTACGTCCTCTGGGCGTACCGAACTACTCAAAGGTTGCTGACTGAAAAAACATCATTCGTCTTGGCCTTTAGAACAGAGGCAGTCATACCAATCGAGCTTAAACTTTCATTAGCACGGATCGTGGCCTTCAATGAGCAGCATAACCCGTAGGACTTTAGAGCCAATCTCGATCTGCTGGAAGAAAAAAGAGAGGAAGCCTAGGTTTGGATGGCAGCCTATAGATGAAGGGCGGCTCGATATTATAACTCCAGAGTCTGAAGTAAAATGTTCAAAGTGGGAGACTTAGTGCTTCGGCGAGTCGCTATATCCCAGCCTCAAAGCCAGAGAAAGCTTGCCCCAAATTGGGAAGGCTCGTATGAAGTGGTGGAGGTCGTCCGATCCGGAACTTATTGCCTGAAGGAGCTCGGAGGAATAATGCTCCCACGACCTTGGAACTCAGAAAATCTGAGGATGTACTACCAGTAATTTTTTAATAATAAAATTCATTCATTTCAACATTATTGCTTCTTGGTGCAAAAATTATGTGATGACGGGAAAGAAGCAATTAAAAGTGACCATGTTAGGAACAGGAGGAGAACCTTGTCTTAACATGAGCAAAGTCGAAGGCCTCGTTCATTTTAGACAAGATGGGGGAAGAGGTCCTGACAACGGTTTTTATGTGCCTCCATAGTCCGTTAGAAACAGGAGGAGAACCTCATCCTAACATGAGCAAAGTCGAAGACCTCGTTCATTTTAGATGAGATGGGGGGAGAGGTCCTGACAATGGCTCTTATGTGTCCCCATAGTCCATTAGGAATAGAAGGAGAACCTCGTTTTAATGTGAGCAAAGTCGAAGATCTCGTTCACTTTAGATGAGATGGAGGGAGAGGTCCTAACAATGGTCCTTATGTGCTCCTACAGCCCGTTAGGAATAGAAGGAGAACCTCGTCCTAACGTGAGCAAAGCTGAAGGCCTCGTTCATTTTAGATGGGATGAGAGGAAAGGCCCTGACAACGGCCCCATTGTGCTCGACAATAACAGGAGACGAGATCTTCCTGGACCTCGACTGAAGACAAGATCTCCTCCGGGCCTCAACTTCAATGTTGACCTCGGCTAGAGGCAAGATCTCCTCCGAGCCTCAACTTCAATGTCAACCTCGACTGGAGACAGGATCTTTTCTGTGCTTCAACATCAACGTCAATCCCGGTTGGAGACAAGATCTCTCACGAGCTTCAACCGCAACATCAATAGGAGACAAGATCTTCTTGGACCTCGGCTGGAGGCAAGATCTCCTCCGAGCATCAACTTCGACGTCGACCTCGGCTGAAGGCAAGATCTCTTCCGAGCTTCAACTTCGATGTCAACTTCGATTGGAGACAAGATCTTCCATGGGCTTCAACCGCAACGTCAACAGGAGACAAGATCTCCCTGGATCTCGACTGGAGACGATCTCTTCCAAGCCTCAACTTCGACGTCGACCTCGGTTGGAGGCAAGATTTTCTCCGAGCTTCAACTTCGACGTCGACTTCGGTTAGAGGCAAGATCTCCCTCGAGTTTCAACTTCGATGTCAATCTCGACTGGAGACAAGATCTCGCACGAGCTTCAACCGCAACGTCAACAGGAGACAAGATCTCCCTAGACCTCGGCTTGAGACAAGATCTCCCTCGGGCCTCAACTTCAACGTCGACTTTGGCTGGAGGCAAGATCTCCTCCGAGCCTCAACTTCAACGTCGACTTCGGCTGGAGGCAAGATCTCCTCTAAGCCTCAACTTCAACGTCGACCTTGGTTGGTGGCAAGATCTTTCCCGAGCTTCAACTTCGACGTCGACCCCGGTTGGAGATAAGATCTCCTACGAGCTCCAACCGCAACGTCAACGGGAGACAAGATCTCTCTGGACCTCGGTTGGAGACAAGATCTCCTCCGGGCCTCAACTTCAACGTTGACCTCGGCTGGAGGCAAGATCTTTTCGCAAGATCTTCTCCGAGCTTCAATTCGACGTCGACCTCGGTTGGAGGCAAGATCTTCCCCGAGCTTCAATATCAACGTCAACTCCGACTGGAGACAATATCTCCCACGAGGTTCAACCGCAATGTCAATAGGAGATAAGATCTCCTTGAACCTCGGCTAGAGGCAAGATCTTCCCCAAGCCTCAACTTCAACGTCAACCTCGGCTGGAGATAAGGTCTCCCCCGAGCTTCAACCCTAACGGGTGCAGAGTCTGGAAAAAAATTTCAGCAGTCGCCTTTTTTGTACTCTCTTTCTTCGAGTTTCGAACTCGAAAGTGGGGGGACTATTGTTGGGAATAAATCCCGCTCCCGTCGAAGTCCAGTCTGATGCTTAGCCTAACGCAACTGGCAATCACGGAAGAGCTTCGATCGAGAATTAACCCTCTAGCGGCCGAACCCCAGTCGAACCCCTCCAGCAGCCGAATCCCAGCCGAACTTTTTTCAGATCTCTCATTCAGTCGGATTTCTACAGGAGTTGAACTCCTTCCGGATTTCTCCTTCAGTCGGATTTCTACAGGAGCCGAACTCCTTTCGGATCTCTCCTTCAGTCGGATTTCTATAGGAGCCGAACTCCTTCCGGACTCCTTTAGTCGAACCTCTACAGGAGTCGAACTCCTTCCGGATCTCTCCTTCAGTCTGACTTCTACAGGAGCCAAACTCCTTCAAGATCTCTCCTTTAATCGAATTTCTACAGGAGCCGAATTTCTTCCAGACTTCTCCTTCAGTCGGATCTCTATAGGAGCCGAACTCCTTCCGGATCTCTTCTTCAGTCGGATTTCTATAGGAGCCGAACTCCTTCAGTTGGATATCTCTCCTTCAGTTGGATTTCTACGAGAGCCGAACTCCTTCTGAACTCCTCCTTCAGTCGGATCTCTACAGGAGCCGAACTCCTTTGGATATCTCCTTCAATCGGACTTCTACAGAAGCCGAACTTCTTTCGGACTCCTTCAATCGGACTTTTATAGGAGTCGAACTCCTTCCGAATCTTTCCTTCAGTCGGATTTCTACAGGAGCCGAACTTCTTTCGGGCTCCTTCAGTCGGACTTCTACAGGAGCCGAACTCCTTTCAGATCTCTTCTTCAGTCAAGTTTCTATAGGAGCCAAACTCCTTTCGGACTTCTCCTTCAGCTAGCGTTCCTCCCGGATGATTCCCTCTAGCCGTATTCTCTTTAGGAGTCCGAATTTCTTTGGAATTGACATACGTAAAAGCTCTTCACCTCTCCATGCGGTCCCGAGCGGCTCAGTATCGGACGGCTGCAACCGTCACTATCAGTCCGCTGCAGGCAACAGCGACCTGCTACTGGACGGCGATGGCTGTCACCATCAGTCTGCTACAGGCGGCGCCCCCTCCATGACAGACTCCACCAGATCTCGAGCGGCCCGTTGCCAGACGGCTGTGGCCGTCACTATCAATCTGCTACAAGCTCCGTCTATAAAAAAAGGATCTTCTAGATACGTTTTCTCTAAGCTTTCTTCTTCTTTTCAAAACTTTGCCGAACTCTTTCCTGAACACTTCATTTCTGTTGGCCAGAAGAGCCGACTTGATCGTCGGAGGGTCCTGCCGGAGCCACCACCACCGACTTCGGATGGAACTTTGTTTTGCAGGTCATCGACGGCGATCTCGTCTTCCTCGACTCCAGCTCGATCCGGCGTCAACCAGATTCTGCACCAATAATTTTATATGTATGTATAAACATGCAAATATTTGTGAACGTATAGAGCACACATTTGTACATGCTGACATACATGCACATATAGATGTCATTCTAAATCTTTAGTAAGATTTTAAGATTCAAAATCGATGATGAGCTACTCAAATTGGAGATCCTTACCATTGATCATGGTCTGTATGAATGTTCCATTTTTACACCTACTTTGTGCATAGGTGAGAGACCAATTTACACACAATAGATCGAATAGATTGAAAATTCGAACAACTCTTACATCTTAAAACATTAATAAACCTCAATAGGGATGCTTTGATAATAGCAAAACATCAGGTTATTAGAACCGTCTCTCTCTCTCTCTCTCTCTCTCTCGCCCCCCCTCTCTCTTGTAAACACTTGTTCCTTAACTAATAGACCTCCAAAACAGGTGATTTTTGGTGTAGATTTCTAATTTGAATGGTGTAGATTTCCAGTTTGAATGGCTCATCATCAAACATCTAACACTTAGCATGGATTCCAACCATATGTAAATATATTACTCAAGTTTGTAGAAGCCTTAGTGTACTTGGTGCACAACCAACCGTGGGCATCTTGATGATTCACACTTTTGATATGTTGCATCTAAAATTTCTCCAAATGAAAATAATGTTTTAGGAAGTCATTTACCTATACACCAAGTGGATGCATAATGGGGCATATAAATGGTCAATGCATTAAAATGCATGATAAGTCATTTAAATTTTGAATTCAATCTATTGATTATGTTCTACATGTCTTATAGCTAGGGGTGAAAATGGGTCGGGTCGGACCGGGTCTTGCATGACCCTGATCCGACCCGGTTTTTTGATTGGATCTAAATATTGAACCCAAACCCAATCCAATAGAATATCCGGTTGGGTCGGGTCGGGTCCATGATCAAATTTCTTGACCCAACGGGTCATTCGGGTCGGTTCGGGTTCTTGTATAATCTTGCTCCAATCCATAGAATAGGGGTTCAGTTTGGATCCAAATTGGTTAGGGTCTAAATTATAATTGTTAGCTTATGTACCAATTTTCAGATTGTCAAGCAAATGTTGAATCTATTGCTTGTTCTTAATCTATATCTAGTTCTACTTATATTCTTATTTATGTTGATGTTTCTAATGAAGTCTATGAAGCTAAAATGGATATCAAGATCCAACTAATAAGAGCATTTAAAAATGAGTATCAAGATGTTTAACATAATTTTAAAAGCTAGTGATGACAATCAACAACCTTTGATCAATAAAATCTTGGTTCCGTGTGTAAAGTCTGGACGAATGAAGGTAGGAGGAAGTCAGAGAATTCTATTTTATCCATTTTTAAATGAGTATGCTTTCATCACTTATATAATGTTAGACGAATAAATATACTAATTCTAACTTGGGTCTCGTATTGGGTTTGGGTTAGGTCGGGTCCGGTCATTTATATCAAGACTCAAATAAATTCAAAATTCTTCATGGATCGGATCGGGTCGGGTCGGATCAAAATTCAGTAAATCCAGATCCGATCCGAAAAATGGAATGGGTTCAATTTTAGAACCCGACTCGGATCCATGGGTCCTTTAAAACGGTTTGGGTCGGGTCTATACGGGTTGGATCGGGTCGGGTCACGGGTCAACCCGATCCATTTACAGTCTTAGTTATAGCTTATACAGCTAAAAGTCAGCATGTTTGAGTGCTTCTTAACCATACATTTTGTGAAAACATTATATCCAGCCATTAAATTGTTAATTTTTGAGACCACTTGGTGCATATGTGAATGACTTCCAAAAGGTACTATTTTTGATTTGTAGGTATGTTAGATGTTGCAAATTTTTATTGATGGTATGAATTGTCATGTTAGAGCACCCAAGACTGACTTTGCACTGAGTCTATCAAGGGCTCAATACACTTGAATTTAGACTAGTCTAATTTTGCACAGACATTTATTTATGGAGATGTATTGTTTCATATATGCATTCATGCAGGCATGTATGTACACGTATTTATATGTGCTTGAATGCACACTGTATAATGAATGACACATGGATGCTAATAAGGGAGTCAGACACATTTGTTTGGACCCCAAGGAAAAATTGGATTAAAAAATAAATAACGTAAGTTTTGTAGATGACTATAGGAGGCTATTAGTTAAGCTATTTATTTGAAAGATTAGGGAAACTGAGGAAGCCAGCAATCTATGTCCTTTGAGCTAACACACTATAGTTTAAACTTTAAACAAATGTTAATTTATTAACATAGCACAAAAATTTTATGATATAAGAGAAGTTTGAGCTCATCAAAACTGCTTATAAGATCTGAGTTTGGGTTTCTCAAACCTGAGTTAAGATCTTGTCAACCCGCACTACTTGACTGTGAGTGCATGCTCATGAGGGTGGGGCTTGATCTGCCATCTGTGGATTCTTTTCAAGAGTGCAAAACATATTGGAGTGGTTTTCTTCATGTACTTAGATCCTTTTGGGACTTGGAATATGTTTGTATATTTACTTTTTAATTGACAAGTTGCTACAATTAATTCCTGGTGAATAAGTGATGAGACTTGGAGGAGTCCAAATATTTACTTGAATGAGTAATTGCATGGATGAGTAGTGCTATTTGTTAGTCAGGATACCTTCTTCTGACTGAAAAGAAGAGAAACGAGTCCAAATTGATACTAACTACTTAATTAAATTAAGGGAATGATGAATCAATCCCAGAAGGGCAATAACAAGCCAAATCATGAATATATACAACATCCATGGTCAGTTTTAATCAGTATAAGACAGAGCTGGCTGACCGCTGAAACTTGATTATAACTGATCAGCTTTGGTCTAAACTGAGAACTGGCTAACTGCTGAAACTTGATTATAACTGATCAGCTTTGGTCTAAACTGAAATCAAAGATTGGCAACTGCAAGAAATTTGCGTCTTGTTTCTCGCCTAAACCAATTAATCTCAACCAAAAATTACAGGCTGTAATACTTTTGCTGGAAGTGGTAACATAGTTTGAGAGATGTTAGCATGATTCTTTGATGAAAGCCTCGATCATAAGCGGTCAGTTTGAGCTGAAGCCTGAAACCTAGGATTGCTTGTGGCCGGAACTTTATTACTTAATCTAGTTTAAACTGACCTGTTTTGGCTGAAATATAAGGGCTTGAATATTTTTTCTGGAAATAAGATGCATAGTGATAGCAAATAAAAAAATATCAGTTCAGGTACTTTTGAATTTTCAGAAATTTTATAATGTTGAAAGTAGAGTTAGGGTCCTGTTGAGAACAGTTTGTTTGAAAAAGTCTTCTTTAGGTATATATTGAGGTGCGTAAGTCATGAAGTCACAGGATTTTGAACATCTTTCTGTTTTAGGTGTCTTTTTTTCCTTTTTTTGGTAGGATTATGTGGGATTTTGAATTTTGGATTTTTAAGGAAGTTTTTGGAGATTGGGAATTTGGTTGTTAAGAGTCCTAGCTTATTTGTAAAACAAGTTTTGTATAGTCTTAATTCTGAAAAATATCCCATTAGATTGATGAAAATCAATTTATGTGATTTACTTTGAAAGGAAAAAAAAGGTTTTCCTTCGGTCAAGTTCACCCTTCTTATCTCTCTCTTCCCTCCACTCCCTTCTCCTCCACTTGTTCTTGAATTCTCTTCTATTATCTTCGATATTTTCCTTCATTAATCTAAACCTTGCCTCACTGTTGTTAGATATAAAGATACAAAATATGTGATCCATATTCTATGATAGGATTACTAGAGACCACCACCAATTGATGAACATTCTTTAGAAACTTGTCCTTTGGACCTATACCTCATGTAAATCCTAAAGACCTAAAAATTGAAATAGAAATTCTCTGACCTTGAATTTTATAATCACCAAAAAACACCTTTTTTTGCTGTTTTCTGTAATGGGACAGCAGGGAAAATTCTCAACCAAGTGCCTAGTTTTGAAACTCTCCAGGTCCTTCCACACATTGTTGGCCATTCCCGATTGTCCTACATCACATAGTGTGGAAAATGTGGTTTTTCGTTTTTGTTCTTTAGAGGCAAAATAATGGAGGGGATGCTATGTCATATTTTAATATCATGCTTCTTTTTCTTTTTCCTGATTTTCAAATCTTCAGAATAGATAGACACTAGATATTGTTGCTGGCTAGCTTCCATTTCCAACTTTAGATGATTGTAATGTTGGGTTCTTGTCTGTTGAGTTCTTATTTATGCATTTCAATATGAATAGAATATATTTATCTTTCCACAAGTTCTAATCATGCTGTGTAATGACAGGAGTATGCTTTCCAATGGGGAAGGGTATGTACAGGGTGCTTCATATACCTGAGGATGAAGCTGTTCTCCTGAATTCTAGAGAAAAGGCACCTTACCTAATATGTGCCGAGGTTTTAAAAGCTGAAGTACCAAGGTATATGTGATGTTATAGAAGACACGTTCCAGTTGACATTTTTTGTTCTAAGAAAAAAGAAACAATAGTTGAAATAGTGTGTTTTTATAACAAAATCAAATTGCTATATTTAACAAAGTAATTTAAGCTATACTTGAACATGCTTTATGTTAAAATTACCCTGCCATACAAGTTTTTTCTACCACTATTTACCATCTGACGACTGTGATTGATGAAGAAAAATGCAGTTAAATATTTAGTCATGTTCAGCATTTTCATGAACGCCCTTATATTTCTTTTCCAGTCATACAAAAGTGACATCTGATGCTCAAAAACTCTCTAAAGGAGGGATTCCTCTAGCAAATGGAGATGCACAATTGCCAAAGCCTCCTCCATGGGCATATCCTTTATGGAGCCACTATGACATGCATCAAAATGTTACAGATAGGATGCTGATGTCTACCTCGCAGGCTATTGACCAAGCAATGACTCAGTTATGGGAGGCCAAAGTAAAATTTGTACATGTCAGTTTCTCCATTGAGATGCCCTTTGGAGACTGCTCAAAGAGTCTTGAAGGGCCTGACTCTTGGCACAACATCAAGCAAGCTACAGTAAATGGGCAAGATCCACCTAGTGAGTTAATATCAAGTGAAGGTCACGACTTGAAATGGGTAAATGTTAATCTGACAGCAGTTCCTGGTGTCAACATGGAAGATGTAGATGATCATCAAGAGCCCACACGTCGAAAAGACCACCGCCGTGTTCCTAGCACAATTGCCATAGAGGAAGCAAAGGTGGGCCTGTAAGTGAAAAATATAATTATATATATTTGCAGTATTGGTAATATGACAGTTGGACTCGATATTTTTCCCTTTTTCTACCTCGAACAGTTATCATAATCAAACTGTTTAACAATTTTTGCACTACCAGCTTTCATATACTGCTTAGTTCTGTATGACTATGTGACAAGGTTCACAGTACTGGTGTGTACCATCCTGTAGCAATCATACTGTACTGTACCCATTACCAAACTGATCTTGGTATGGGAGGTCTGCTGAGTGTTGGTCCATGAATCAACCCCCATATTGGTGTATTGACACTACCAATATGGTACCCAAACCAGGCATACTGACACTACCAACAGGGTACCGATACAGGATCCAGTACCGGGATTGTGAAATTGGTAATAGATTCTATACTTTAACTAAATTATCAAGAAACCGTCATTTTTCAAAGTCACAATGTGAGATCTTCATTGTACCATGCTGGTTTGGAACTGGCATTAGGTCAGAAATAGATGTATCATAAAATATCATTGAAGTGCAGGGTTGTCCTGTTGTGGTCTTTGTAATGGATTCTACTAGTTAAATGTCCTTAATATCTTCTAGTGGTTGGTGTTGCACTTTTGCTCTTTCTTCATTACTATCAATATGACATTTTATTTCAGTATTTCGAATTCTTCATTAACATTCTGTAGAACTTTTGCTTTCCCTTTGCTATGGATGTTTATTTAGTTTTATAAACATTTTCTAGACAGTTTTTCATTTTGTTCTGGTGGTTGTCATCATAATTACTGTTTTCTAGATGTTCACAAAAAGTTTATTTGGTTTATCATGTTGACTGTCGCTCTGTTTTTAGTTATGCATATTGATATGAAATCCAAGTCATCAGATTTAGTTGTATAAAACCCAAGTCATTGCTGATTTATTTGAGTTTCTACTTCTTTAGGCTGCTGCAGCCAAAGGACGGGCTCCACCTGGGCTACCTTTGAAATTAGCTGGACAGGATTCTGAGGATGCAAGACCGGAGGTGAAGGATTTTGGATCTACTATTTCATCTTTTTCAGAAGCACCTGCTGGCTGGAGTTAATAACGAGGTATAAATTTCTTATAGGTCACGAATGGCTGCATTCCTAAACCCACTGATGCTTTGTCTGGTGAACTTTGGGAGGTAAAGAAAGAAAGGATACGGAGGTCATCCATGCATGGGAAGTCACCTGGTTGGGACTTGTGTTCTGTAAGTGAGCTTCTTGCTTATGGCTATGAATGTTAGTTATTTTGAGCGAATAGGCCAATTACCAGTGAGATCACTGACAGAAGAAACTAAGGATCTGCTTTATAGGCATGCTCATAATTCTGCAAGAAAATGTGGATTTAAATTTCGGTTGCTCTATGTAATATAATGTCATCATGATTCTTTTGTTAGCTTATGTAGCTTGGGCTCTGCACCTCTTGAACTTTGGAATTCTGATGCAGACCACTTAGATGATATTGCATGCAAGCTGTGATGATCTCGAGCTTCATTCTGGTTTTTGTTTTCTGTGGCTTGTGTTTTGGCCCGTCTTTTGCATGAGACAAGTATTTGCTTGGTATCTGATGGCAAGATTGAAGGAACCTTGGACATTAGTCAGTGCTCAACTCATTTAGGGGCACCTTAATAATTTTTTTTCACATATTTACTGATGGAAGGATGAATGGTCACTTATATCATCAACTCTTGCACTTCACCTTTGAAATCTTAGTGACAAGCTCTTTGAGGCTACCTCTCCAATGGTTCTACAATTAATATGCTGCATAATTTCATGCAAGTCCCTTGTCTTGAAGACATTTCTGCCTCCTAACCAACTTTTTGCAGAGGATTTTTACAACCTTTTTTTTTTCACAATAAGCATCTACTCCTAATGTAGTGACTGAAGTAACGGATTAAATTTGGAGATTTTATTTGCTGCTGATTTTACTAGGGTATGTGATGTTGAACTAAATATCTTTTGTTGAACTTCTAATATCTAATTATGCATATTGTAAGCATCTACTCCTAATGTAGTGACTGAAGTAAAGGATTAAATTTGGAGATTTTATGTGCTGCTGAATTTACTAGGGTATGGGATGTTGAACTAAATATCTTGTGTTGAACTTCTAATATCTAATTATGCATATTGTACAATATTTCAAACTTTGGTTTAAAGAAAAGGTTTTGGTAGTCGATAGTTTTAGCTCAAATTTTTTTGCTTATGTAATCAATTTTTTGCGATTCATTTACATTTCTTTAAGCATTTTCTTGTTCATCGTTTTAATCGACAGATGATTGTGAAGAGTGGTGATGATTGCAGACAAGAGCATCTGGCTGTGCAACTTGTTTCACATTTTTATGGTAGTAATCTATACAGTCATGTTTTTTTTTTGATTAGCAGTCATTTTAAGCTGCTGTTAAGTGCTAACTGCATATGATTGGTTTTTGTACTGTTCCACATCTATGGATTTTGATGATTATGTTAAGCTTCTGTTTTCAGACACTTAATTTTAACCCTTCAAATGTAGAAATGTCGTACATGCCATTGCCTTTCTTGAAGCAATAGAAAGTTAGAAACTAAAGTGGTGGAAGAAATGTTGGCTGATCTTAAATTGCTAATGCTACTGCTCCAAATTGATTCCAAAAAAGTTTATTTTGCCAGCTTTCAGAATGGTTGTAAGAAGTTGTTATGATTTATGAAGTTGATCTTAGTTGGAAATAATTTTGCCTAGGATTAGAAAAAGATGGATCACTCTACTGTCACCTCAAGAAATAGACAAGTTCATCCATACTCTTGCTTGGGCTCAGTTTTGAAAAGGACAAATATTCTTTATTTGATAAAAAGGAAAATTCTCCAGGGATGAGTTTCTGCCTTTTTAGTTTCCCAAACTATCTGCTTGTAAATGTGGCAGAAAGCAAATAGCGGTGCAAAAAAATTAATCAACACTTTGTCCTCTTCTCTACGAATTTTCTGTTGATTCATAGAGTTGGAAATTGAATTGTATGAAGCAGTTATCATTAACATTTTCAGAGTTGTACAATGTTGTGATTGAAATGTAGAAGATATTCCGGAGATATGGGATTTTTTTATTTGTGTGATCTTTCACCATCCTTGGGTTCCTTTTCTAGTTCATTAGTTTTCTTCTGTAAGGCAGACTGTAATTATAACTATGGCCTAGGCTTGGCTTACTGTTGTGGTCAGATTTATGAATTGTGATTATCCACTTCTCTGTAAGCAATAGTTGCAATTTCTCATGTGATCATGAGCTTTTGCAAAACCTTTTACTAATGTTCCATTTAGGTTGCCTTTGGTTCTTACTGTGACCAAAATCCTTTTTTCCTACCTTTGAAAATCTGAGATACCTCCTTATCAAATGCAAGTTTGGCTTGCATTGTGCTCTTTGCTTATTATGAAACTATCTCAGTTGGTTCCCCATTATTTATGCTTTGTTGATACAGCATTCTAATATTCTAATTTTTGATCTGTTGTTCCTTCTTTGGGTGTACAAAGTCCATGTATAGCAACCTTATTCATTCATCAGAAGAAAGGATGGTGAAAGTTTACCATGAAAAGGTTAAGAGGTCTAAAAGAAAATTACCATATGGAAGCTGAGAGGTGGAAAATAATAAATAGAAACCGAGTGTCAATCTGGTGTGCTAATCATTTGCTTGCTCTGCTTTTATCTGAATCTTTTCTTTAACTTGCTGTTTAGTTACTGAGGGTTTCTTGCTTATGTATCTATGGTCAGATATATACCAAGAAGCTGGCCTACCACTTTGGTTACGTCCTTATGAGGTTCTTGTTACATCTTCTTATGCAGCCCTAATTGAGACTATTCCTGATACGGTGATCCTTCTTTCCCTTTAAACCTTACAAATTTCATTCCTATAATTTTATTGTCTATCATTGCCTCAACATTTTACTTTTCCCTTCTTTTATGTAGGCTTCAATTCATTCCATAAAAAGTAGGTTTCCTGATATCTCAAGCTTGCGTGATTATTTCGTAGCCAAATATGAAGAAAATTCACCAAATTTTAAACTTGCTCAGGTAATCTATTGTGTGGTACATTGTGTTCTAGTAGGCTTGTTGATCCATCATTTTCTATGGTATTGCTCGTTTTCTAAATCTACCTGTCATTTGTCAGCAATAATTCACTGATCTGTTGCTTATTTAGCACACATATACTAGCTGGTAATTTTCCAATAATGCAATGGCATTCTTTATCATTGGTAATTTGTCCTCAGTTGAGTGCTGAATTTTCTTCTGCTATTTTTAAAGCATGGAACATTATTCAATTGTCAAATTATCGATCAAGATTTTTTCATTGTGGAAGCGACATTCCGGTTGTATATTTGGTGCTTTTTTGTAAAGTATACGCCCATGTGCTGTTGATGATGTAATTTGTACCTGTATGTTTGTTTCTGTGTAGGAGGTTGATTTAGTCAAAGATTGTATGATTTCCTGAGGCTGGTTTTAATCAGGTGTTTGTAGAACCATATATTTGTTTAAGATAAATGAGGATTTCAGAAGTGGGGCTCACTGAATCATGTTGTTGAAGCGGTTTTGAACCATGCTCCTGCTCCCTCCATTGCTCCCATTCCCTGCACCACTTTGATTTTGAAGCAATTTATGAGTTGTTCCCTCTACCTATTCTTTCTCTACTTTTGTCACCTAAACTCTGAAATTGATACTATATGTTAGTGTGTTCCATCCAGCTAGTAGGGACTTGAGTTAGAAGCACATTGGCAAGGTATCAGTTAGCATATGAAATTACTTGTTTAATCTTCCTGTGGAATGTTCTTGTTCAGGTTTTTGCATAGATTTTGCTCGTTGTTTGGAAGCTTTCCATGTTACTTTGCTTTTAACAAGTTAGGGCATATGTTGTTATTTTTTGGGAGATAATTACTATGTCATCATCCCTTTTAACTGCTTTAAATCTATTTAATGAATTTACCGGTGATAGCTTACCTTACTCCAGTAATAGGAGAAAAAGGTACTGCACATAAAAGAAAATTAGAGCCCTGAACCAATAAGGCCAACAAATCTTAAATCAAAGTCTGTCGGATTGGTACTAGGGCTTGTGGCCAGCGACCAGTTTGGTTCGGTACTGGTATGTACCATGTCAATTTAGGGCTTATCGAACTAGGGAGAGGGAGGAAGAGAGAGAGGGGGGAGAGGAGCTTACTGGGGCATCAATCAGCATCAAAGAGGAGTGTGACAAGTGATTGTGTTGCTCAGGTATGGCTACCCAAGAGGGGGGGTGAATTGGGTATTTCAAAAATTAAATGACTAATGTGCAGATTTGAATGATTTAAACTAAGTGATGTGCACACAATAAATAATATAATCTTGAATGTAAAGAGCAATGGAAAGAAAAAGGATATAAAGAATAATAACAATAAGCACAAGCACAAATACACAAATTTTATAGTGGTTCGATGCCAAACTAAGCACCTACGTCCACTTTCCAAGTATACCACTTGGGAATTAAACTATAATCACTCAATTGATTACGGTTCGATTGTTTTTCTTGGGTTCACAATCCAACCCAGTTGTTTTTAACCTAAGCTTACCAACCAAAACCACACAAGTAATTGTTTTTCTCCGGGCTCACAATCAATCTAGTTGGTTTTCCTCGGATCACCAATCAAAATCTCATAAGTGATTATTTTTCTCCGGGCTAACAATCAATCTTGATTGTTTTTAACCTTGGCTCACTAATCAAACCACTACAAACGTCTAACTCTAGGCTTGGACCAATCCAAGTTTCTCATCCAAAAAAATTTAAAATACAATAAACTCAAAAATGAATACAAAAGATTAAGTTTAGAAAAATAAAACTCTTTGAAGGATCGGAATAAGTCTGAATGATGATAGTTGAATGCTTGACTTCTTTTTGAATGCTTGAGTGATGATGAGGCTTCTTAATTCTTGACTTGATTATTTTTTCACTTCAATTCACTCTTGCTCTCATTTGCTTGAGGATGATTTGTAGTAGAAGGATAAAGAGTAACTCTAAAAATAACTCTTTTCTTTTCAGCTTATTTTTTTTGCTTTCTTAATGAATGCTCAATAATCTCTTTAAAAGCCTTTCTTGAAGTTCTTAAATGTTCCTTTTATATTCTAAGTCTTTCCCTCTATTTAAAAACATCTGAAGAGGCTCTATTTAATGTCCTAGCCGTTAGAAACAAAAATCTAACCGTTAGAAAAATGTTGGGGCTGAAAAAGTGCAGTTTTGGGAAAAACCAGTCGTTACAGTGACTTAGTCGACTAACTTTCTGACTTAGTCGATTAAGTCCCTTGGATCCTGAAGCCTTTCTATGCTTTCTGTATTTTGCTGCCTTTTGATACTTAGTCGACTAACTTTCAGACTTAATCGACTAAGTCCCTTGGATCCTAAATTTTAGTCTTTATGTGCTTTCTGCTTTTGTTGTTCTCTGATATTTAGTTGACTAACTCCTGGCTTAGTCGACTAAGATGCATGCTAAGCGTGCCATATGGTTTTTGACGACCTTTCTTTTTCAATTTCTTTTATAGGCTAGACTTGCTTTCTAAACTTGATTTATCTCTCATTAATCATTCTTTTTAGGGTGTGTCAAGTCTCGATTTTCTTTAAGAGCCTCTTGATTGGTGATACTCCATTTGATTGATGAAATTCACTTAGAGCATTGTGAATACTTGGAATTTAAGCTACACATCCTCCAAAACGAAGTTAGATTTTATAACTTATACTCAAAACTCTTTGTCATCATTAAAATCAATCTTTAGGTCAACAATCTCCCCCTTTTTGATGATAACAAAACTTTTGAGTATATGCAAAATAATATATAGTGAGTTTCAAAAGAATTACATATTTTAAAAGTATGAAATCATTAATTGATAAAAATATACTTCATTCTAGTTAAGCTCAAGCATATACTCAACAACTCTCTCCTTTTTTTCGAGCATCAAAAAGCTCATGGGAAATGTTCAAAAATTAATCATCAAAATCAAGTTCAAGAATATAACAAAATTTAGAATGTGTCAAATTCAGAAAATCAATTCAACTACGCTTTAAAACATTGTCTTTTGATTCAAAATAGATTTAAATAATTTGATCTTTCTAAAAATAGCTTAAACTCGGATGCCAAAATGTTCTCTCCTTTTTTTTTTCTTTTGAATGAGTTTGATGTGTGTGTGTGTGTGTGTATAATTTTTTAATTAGATTTTAAACAATTCATTTATTCAAATTTTCAGATTCACATACTTTTTGTTTTAAGGGTTCAAGAAGAATATAGGTTTTCAAAGAAGAATATAGCTTTTCAAATGTTTGAGCAGTGAAATCAAGCACTATATATAATTCAATATTCATTCATTCATTCTTTCCTTTTTTTTATAAAATAAATTTTAGTCATTTAAATTTGAAAAAGGCATGTTTTGGAAATGTATTGAGCAAGTCAATGGTTTTAACATATGGTATCAAGGCAAATGAGAATTATGTTTTTAGATTCATTTTTCTTAACATAGGTTAATTAGAATTTTCAATCAAATCAAGCTAGATAATATTCAACAAACATTTCTCCCCCTTAATATTATAATCAATTGAGTTCAATTTTTATTCAAAAATTGCTCCCCCTTACTATATGCCAAATTTCTTATTTTTATTCTTTCTTACTCTTGATACGACTTAATCAATTCTTGTTCTTATTGAATTTTGTATCTCATAACCAAATTAAAATCACATTATGACAAGATCTTGGTGTAATTAGATATGTTAAATTCATTGTCTCCATTTACCAAATTTTCTTCAATCATAATCAATCATAATACTCAATTATAATAATCAATCAAAATAACATCATCAAAATCAACAATATAAAATATTGAATCATTTGATATACAGTTGACTAATACTCAATCATGCATCAACATTTCAATATTCTTTCTAATTGAATGGTAGGGGTAATTATCAATTACCGAGACTAACATATCTCCAAGAATTTTAACTACTCCATCTTCCATTTTATGCCTTGAGCATCCATAATTAAGGTGCCATTCTCTTTTGTATTAGAGAGATGTTAAGCACACCTATACTGACAAAGATCAAGTATATTTTGGTACGCAAGCTAACTTGGGTCCTTGAAGGTTAGAGCTCATGGTTCTTTTTGGAACCCATATTTGTTTAATTGAAGTTTGGCCATTTCTTTTAATATTGCATTCAAAAATTTTATGACCAACTTTATTACATTTAAAGTACTTAATTGAATGATTTTCAGTTGAAGGAGCATATATTTATCAAACTTTTGTTTTCTTATTGAATCATAACTAATTCCAAATTTGTCAAAAATAGATCTTTGATTATTTAAAATGGCTTGAAGCTTTTGAGATCCAATTGTAAACTTTTTAATCATGGACTTCAAGCTTTCAATCTCTTTTTTTAGTTTAACATTTTCTTCCAAAAGAGATTTTTCAGATTTACTCTTTTGTTTAGTAGAAAATCTTAATATATTAAGTTCTTTCAATTTAAGATTTTCTTCAATCATAGATTTTTCAGATTTTGAAAATCTTTCTTTTCCTTTAATGAAGGATTTTTTAGATTTAACCATATTCTCCTTTTCCTTACTCAGAGTTTCAATTAGTTCTAAAAATTCTCTTTTCTTTGGTCAAATATTTCATATCTTTCAAAAGATCTTCTTTTTCACTCAAGATTTTATTTTTTTCTTTAGCCAAAGAAATATTAGACTTTTTAATCTTTTTATTTTTCAGCCTTAACTTTTTGAATTCATGCATTAAATCATTAAAGGCCTCAAACAACTCATCAAAAGTAAAATCAGAAGAGTTATTAATGTTTGCCTCATCGTCATTGACCTTGAGGCAAGGATTTGCAATACATTCTTCTTCTTTATCCATCAAGCATGATTTGTCTATTTTTGCTTTTCTCTTTAATCTTCCTTTGCTTTGCTCTTCCTTAATTAAAGCTTTCTTCTTCTTTTGTTTCTTGTTCTTCTTCTTATTCTCATGAGCTACAAGGCAAAAATTAGGGTGAGCTTCCTTCTCTTCTTGGGAGTTTAATTCTTCTCTTTCATTTGCTCTCTCAAAGGTCATTTTCAATTTTTTCCATACTTCTTTTGCTGAAATGCAAGAATAAATCAAGTTAAATTCATTTAAGTCTAAAGAGCAATAAAGCATGTTCATGGCCTTAGCATTTAGTTGGATAGTTTTTTTATCAACAATCAATGTATTGTGTGTGTGTGGGCCATTGACAATAATCCACCATAAATTATAGTCATGTGCTTGTATAAATATTTTCATTTTAGCCTTCCAATAATTATAATTAAATCCATTAAGCATTGGGGGTTTGTCAATAGAATAACCTTCATTAAGCCAAAATTTCATTTGGGTTGCCATGATCTTTTACTCTTTGACCGCTAGGTCAACAATCAAATATTAGAGCATCTGCTCTGATACCAATTATTGCCCAGGTATGGCTATCTAAGGGGGGGTTGAATTGGGTATTTCAAAAACTAAATGACTAATATGCAGATTTGAATGATTTAAGCTAAGTGATGTGCACACAATAAACAATATAATCTTGAATGTAAAGAGCAATGGAAAAATAAAGGATGTAAAAAATAATAACAATAAGCACAAGCACAAACACAAATTTTATAGTGGTTCGGTGCTAAACTCAACACCTACATCCACTTTCCAAGTATACCACTTTGGAATTCAACTATAATCACTTAACTGATTATAGTTCGATTGTTTTTCTTGAGTTTATAATCCAATTCGATTGGTTTTGATCTAGGCTTACCAACTATAACCTTTACAACGATTGTTTTCCGGGCTCATAATCAATCTAGTTGGTTTTCCTCGGATCACCAACCAAAATCTCACAAGTGATTGTTTTTCTCCGGACTAACAATCAACCTCGATTGGTTTTAACCTTGGCTCACCGATCAAACCACTACAAACGTCCAACTCTAGGCTTGGACGAACCCAAGTTTCTCACTCCAAGAAACTTGAAATACAATAAACCCAAAAATGAATACAAAAGATTAAGTTTAGAAAAATAAAACTCTTTGAAAGATCGGAAGAAGTCCGAATGATGATAGTTGAATGCTTGACTTCTTCTTGACTGCTTGAGTAATGATGAGGCTCCTTGATTCTTGACTTGATTACTTCCTCACTTCAATTCACTCTTGCTCTCACTTGCTTGAGGATGATTTGTAGTAGAAGGATAAAGAGTAACTCTAAAAATAACTCTTCTCTTTTCAGCTTACTCCTTTTACTTTCTCAATGAATGCTCAATAATCTCTTTAAAAGTCCTTGAAGTTCTTAAATATTCCTTTTATATTTCAAGGCTTTTCCTCTATTCAAAAGCATATGAAGAGGCCCCATTTAATGTCCTAGCCATTAGAAACAAAAATCTAGCCGTTGGGAAAATGTTGGGGCTGAAAAAGTGCAGTTCTGGAAAAAACCAGCCGTTATAGTGACTTAATCGACTAACTTTTTGACTTAGTCGACTAAGTCCCCTCGGTCCTGAACTTCAGCCTCTCTATGCTTTCTGTGTTCTGCTGTCTTCTGATACTTAGTCGACTAACTTTCAGACTTAGTCGACTAAGTCCCCTGGGTACTGAATTTTAGCCTTTCTGTGCTCTCTGCTTCTACTGTTCTCTGATACTTAGTCGACTAAGTCCTGGCTTAGTCGACTAAGATGCATGTCAAGCGTGCCATATGATTTTTGATAGCCTTTCTTTTCTAATTTTTTTTGTAGGCTAGACTTGCTTTCTAAACTGGATTTATTTCTCATTAACCATTCTTTTTAGGATGTGTCAAGTCTTGATTTTCTTTAAGAGCCTCTTGATTGGTGATACTCCATTTGATTGATGAAAGTCACTTAGAGCATTATGAATACTTGGAATTTAAGCTATACATCCTAAAAAATGAAGTTAGACTTTATAACTTATACTCAAAACTCTTTGTCATCATCAAAATCAATCTTTCGATCAACAGATTGAGTGAATGCATGCGGTGGAGCTTCAAAGCTCCGATCATGGCAGAAAGGGGGAGGGGAGAGAGAGAATGAAGGGTTAGAGTTTTTTTTTTTTTTGTGTGTGTGTGTGGGGGGGGGGGGGTTAAGGGACCGACATTCCAGCCGCCTGAACCCTCTTAGTTCTTGACCCATTCTGTTTGGTACAACCTAAATTGCTTGGTTTAGGAATGGTTTGGTGTACCCTGCCTTAAATGTGATCTGCCCCCGAACTCTATAGTTAGATTGGAAGTGATGCTCAAATTTCCCTACAAGGAACCATGAAGCTTTTGGAATTAGAGGAAATTTATGAGTAACATCTAATCAATTTGCATTAAGATATTCTTACATGCATTCGGTGATATTGGAAAAAATTGAGATTTGAAGGAAGTAATTGAAAATAATGAAAAAGAATATGAGAAATATTAAGATATTCTTAGAACCAATAAATCATTTGTAATGAATCATTTAGGGAAATTCATCATAAGGATCTAAATTTTGGCTTCATGTCACTATGAATTTAAAAGATCATTTACAATAATTTTGCCAAATAAAATAGTAATATGACATTGGGTGTTGTGTGAATACAATAGCTCATTCTCATATGACAGAGGGAAAGCACAATAACAATCTTATAGGGCAAGAAATTTCCAGCTTATTTTGTACATGAGACTTGGATGATGGGAGACCCAGGCTACCTAGATAATATATACAGAAGATAAATCAGAGGAGGATGTTTAAAATCTGACAGAGCTTGACATTAAACTGGAATGAAGTAATTATATATACATTTGTCAAGCAAACATGATATGATTATTTTAAAGATATTCTTGGAAAAAAAGTAGTTGATATTGATCCTTGTTCAAGAATTAGTGATCACAAGAACTTTAGATAAAAAGATAGATATATGACATTCATCTTGGTGGGCGATTTTATTATTTGATAACTCCTGATTCTTGCGCTCTCTTTGTTGCATACTCAAATGAGTAGGGGATGAGAAATACATACTAGAATCACATTAATCATGAAGAATTAGATGCTAGAACAGGAAATCCATAAAGCTCAAATTGCGATAGAAGAATTCTTTGAAAACTTTTTTGTTAATATTTTAGGCTAATAACCTTGTGATTTACCATGCCTACAATTTTGGAATATTGAAATTCTTAGATTGATAATGACAAAAGATGGTGATTTTGGAATCATTAACCATAGTGATAATTATGCAACATGGTTATCATAGCTTCAATGCATAATGAGAATCCTTTATACGCTAGAAAGGTTTCAATATAAAATAAGCTTACTTTGTAGTACAAGTAACTCCCATTGTCAGTGTCCTCCCTTGATAGGTCAAGGATGGATTACCGCAGAATAATACATTATAAATGTTTATCTGGAGTATTGGTCATTTTCGTGTGCCAGCTACTAATGATGGTGAATGGCAAACATGTTGTCATCTAGTTGCATAAACTGTGGTAATGCACAAAATATATATTGTGTTTTGGAACTGTAAATAGAGTGAAAAATTAAAGGGGAAAGGGGAAAAAAAAGACAAGGTTCTACATATTTCAACCTTATAGAATTGTGAATATAAAATTAGAAAATTCTTATAGTTTCTCTTTTATTGAGTATTGGGCACCTTTAGAATGAGAGTTATGAAGAAGTTGTTCTCACATTAACCTGTTTCCCTCTTGTTATAGTATCACACCTCCCATGCCTGGTGGATCAAAAAACTTTTTTACTTTCTTTTTTTCAGAATTATTAGGTGTCCTAGCATTACTTTCTCCATGTATGATGAGTACATTATCTAGCACCTTATAGTCTAGTTTGTCTTGAGTGTAGGAAACCTAGAATAGGTATACCATACTGAACCGTATTGCCTCGAACCATACCATTAAGGTATGGGTATGGTATTGAGGTTTAGTTCGGGATGTGAGCCAAACTAGCCCATACCTAACCAAATAGAGTGGCATTGCTCCATGTCGCCTGATACCAACTTGTATTGCTTGATTTCGAGTAGTACCATGGCTAGGAGCATGGAATGCCATACCGCCCCATACCAATCTCATATTGGTATGCCGTTTTGGAGCATACCAACACTAGCGTACCGTACTGAACAACGTATGGACATTACAGTAGGATTTTATCGGTATGGGGTATCGAGACGGCAAACCTTGGCTGGGAGTGAGAAAAAAATGTTGGAAACTTGTCTTGGTACGTGTGCATAGGGGCATTTTTTGGGGCAAGGTGGGGTTGGCTTAAGCATCTGTACAGGTGTAAAAATTATGCTTGGTAAGATCATGAAATTACGGGCGAATGCCAAGTTATAGTGCATGAATTATAAATTTAAAAGATGAGCTTATATTATAAGGTTTTTCATGTGTTTACCCTTTTAAATATATAAAATTGAATGATACACTTGCAAAGTTGCTATTTGCATGTATATTCTTATAAAATACTTCTTTTTGTTGTATACCCACATAATTTTTTTCCTTCGCATGTCTACCCATATCATCTAACACCGTGAAGAAACAAGCTATTTAAAATTGAAATGACTGAAATACCCTTGATGGGTATACGTGCTAAAGGAATAACTCATGAGGGTATACGTGCAGAAGGAATAACTCATGAGGGTATACGTGCAAATAGACTTTCGAGAGTATACACATACAATAAGAAATAATTTGGAAGGGCATACACACAAATAATAATTTGCATGGGTATATATGCAGTTCAAATATTTATAAAGGGTATACTCATTAAAAATCCTTTGTTTTATGATTGAATTGGTTGCACTTAGTCTAGGTTTTCTTAGTTTTGGGTCTGATCCTTCATAGGTGTCCTTCATAGAAATAGTTTTTATGTAGTTCTATTCAGCTTTCAATCTTAGTGTCCAACCTTAGAGTCGTAATTCTTTATCAGCCCCAATGGTAATGTTTAAATGGTATTCAATCTTAGTGAATATAAACAGAACCAAGACATTCTACATCTAGATCCAGTGCTATATTGGTTCATAAAAGCTTGTTAATGTTGATCAGCATATAAAGTCTTTAGTATCCAAAAGACAAATCCAAAATACATTCCTGCAATTACAGGAGTCACAGATGCCTGATTACAATCCCAAAATGATAACGTGATTACAACCCCACATGAGCTTCTTGAGAATGACAAAATCTCCACTGCTCCAGCAGAACATGTGATCAAATCTGCGATTAGCAAACAAAAAAAAAAAAAGTTACCAAGAATGAGATTCAACTCAATCTCAATGAACAAATTAGCTGGATGATAAAATTGCACGAGAAGAAGGCACAAAGCAATTGTTATTGCCTATCTAGTCACAATTGAGTGGCAAAATTGCATGGGAAAAATGCGCATGGATGACTACCATTGACAGAATATGGTTAAATAACATTATTGGAGCTCATGAGTTGATGTGCTATGAAACTTTTAGAAGGGCACAGTACTGTGATCATGGCCCATAAGTCAACAAGTGGATTAGGTATGTAACTGTAAGCTAAGCATTCTATAAATCATCATGAAACATTTAATAGAATAGAAGATAGCACCCAAGATATGCCATACCGTAGTAAACCAAACAGTATGGGCCTATGGGGCATATCATACTTTACTGGTACCAAACTTGGTATGTGGTATGGGGTGCATACCAACACTTGGTATGCTGAACCAGACCTGCATTGGGCATACCAACATAGTAATAGGGTGGCACCGGTATGGGGCTTGGTATTGAGACAACATATTTTTTTAGAACCACTATCAAAGTTACAAATTGAGGTCGATGAACCAATGAATTCCTTACCATAGAATTAAATATATAAATCTCTTGATGAGCACAGTTCACGTCACCAGTTAAATAACAATCTTGAATTTTTCCATGTGAAACAAGACAGGGGTAGGGGGGTGGGGGAATGAAAGGAAGGAAAAGATGAAGAATTTACGGCCACAGAGACCAAAGATGAAAATTACATACTACGCTGATAGCTTCCTTCTTAGAGTTGTAGAAATTGGTCACTTTATCTTTTCTTATAATTATTGTAAGTTACATATAACCACCAATTTACAATATATATCAACTCCTTTCTTCCACATTTCATAACATGTCAAAATGATTATGATTTGGAACTTCAACATGTTTTACAGTTGTAGCTGTATCCACTTAGTGGCTTAGCTCCAACTGCAAGCGTATGCTCGGAAGTTGATTATTATTGACTTGCACAATAAGAATACACAACATGTTATACTATATGCAAGTGCAACAAGTGGGGAGTTCAAGATAATGGGCTCGTTATTGTCGTGTATTTGAGCTTAAGTTCCACATAACCACCAGTTTACAATATTATCAGCTCCTTTCTTCCTCCTTTCAACATTTTCACAGTTGTAGCTGCATATGCTTGGTAGCCTAGCTCCAACTGCATGCATATGACTGATATTTGATTATGTTGACGGACTTGCAAATAAGAATACACAGCATGCTATAATAACAGTGGGGAGTTCATAATAGTGGGCTCTTTATTGTCTTGTACTAGAGCTTAATACTAACATCATTCTTCCAGGTGAACTTTTTATAATTCCTTCCATTATCTTCATGTGCATCTAACGGCGACATGTTTTTACCAAATATGATAAATTGCGATGTTCAGCTTTAGTTATATGATTATGTATCCAAGTTGCATGACTTAGAAGAACATTACAAAGTTCTCTCTTAATCAGCTTGAACTAATATTTCTTTGGTAGTTTGTCTCAATACTAGGTGCTTTTGTTGGTTCCTATTGGAGCTTTTAGCAATTGTAGTTTGGGATTGTCTCTTTTGTATCTGTATCATTTGATTAATTGTTCGTCATTGCTCCCTGAAACCAAGCATTAGTTTTGATTTTGTTAGTTTATGTAAATGAGAATTTTATGTGATATTGATGTCTGATGGCCCTTACAGAGAAATTTCGTGGAGAGCATGGCTGGATATTCCATATTATGTTACCTTCTTCAGGTATTACAAGCATTCCTCTTTTTGGAAGTCGCTCAGAAGCAGTATGGTCATTTTAAGAATTCACAGTTATTTGATCCTGCATCATGGATATTCTTATTTTTGTTATAATTGACTGTTTAAGATGTGCTATAAAAATTGGCTACAATTTGACATGCCTGCTTTGTGAACAAGAACTCATTTCTTATCAACCTGTTACTCGGTTGTTTTGGTTATATTAAATTTTTGAGTTCTTTTTCTTATTTACTAGTTAGGCATTGGAAAAAGGGATGGAGAGAATTTCCGTGGTTATCCTGCCTTATTCATGTCAATGGTCCATCCTATCTGACGAGATACATCTAAACTATGCGGTGTATTTGATTCTGATCAGCTTAAAAAGTTACAAACTTAAACCAACAGTCAGAAATGTGGTAGGGGCCGAGCACTGGGTTCTTATTGTTGGTTGAGCTGGCTAAGTATGCACATCTTTAAATAACCTACGCAAAAGAGTGCATGTCTTCATCAACCAAAGGTTGCATAATTTGGCGTTGAAGGAACCTACGCACATAAAAGTTGGTTACTTAGAAGAATTGAGGTAGAAGGGTATGCATGGCCTATTCCTTAAGGTTCTTCTAGTTCACCGGGGCCTAATGTTCTTGACGTCCAGTGAATATGTTGAGTACAATTATGTTTCTCTATACTTGTTTGCAGAAAGACAAGTGGCTGGAGGCAATTATGCTGATTGTTTTCCTTTTTGAGCATATATGTTATCTAGTTATGATTTCAATATATATATAAATTTTCACAGCTGGTATGGTTTTTCTTTAGTTATCCATGTGTTCAAGGTCGGAAATGTTTCAGGGGCTATGGAGTTTTGGTTCCAGCATTGTCGGCAGGATTGGTAGTTTAGCTCCCAAGTTTTGGAGTTTCAGTCAAAAAATCAAGAAAAATTTAAGAATTGAAAATATATATATAAAAAAAAAAGGAATTCAAGAAAGTTACGGGACAACATTTTGGAGTATTCAGTTTTAGACTGGCTCTTTATTATGCAGTCTCAAGTCTCAACCATTATAAGCTGAAGTTAGTCTTGCACATAAATGAAACTCATAAATTGTATGGTTATTCTGTATTTTGAGCATATATATTATTTAGTTCTTGATGTTTATTTGTTTTGAAAATTCATTATATCTGGCAATTGGTAAGCTTTTCAATGCTTAGTTTGTTTAAGTTATTTTCTTCTTTTTTTAGTAGAAGTGATAAATGTATTAAATTTAGCACTTCAAATTTATATCGGTTATTGTAAGTTGTTGTCTAAATTAAATGTATGTACTCGCAGAATGTTATATATATATTATATTAAAATGGATGGTAGTTTCTTGTATTTAGTTGTTCGCATTGGTCTTTTTTAAAAGAAAACAAGAAAGAACAACTACCCAAAGCATTCGAGTCTAGTTTCAAAGCTGACTGGAATCGAGTTTTGAGGTCTATTTGGATCGCGTCCAGCTGAAACTGGTTAGTTTCAGGCTTCCAACTGAAACCTCAAACTGTGAATCTGATGCAAACTAGGTTGTAGGCACTGCAAATGAAATTTGATGATTCCTAAGCTTCAAGAGTTTGGATTCCCTTCTCCTAGGAGAAGGTTAACAGGTTAACTTCATGCAGAGTGTGTGGAGTGCTTACACCAACTCCCAATTGTAAAGACGAAAGTTCGTTATGGTCTCTGGCAGCGAAGTCAAGGCTTCTGCTTACCCAATTTTAGTTTCATCTTGGAAGGAGGCTTCCTCAGGCGTTAACAGTGGGAAAAAGTGAGAATGCATACAGGAATGAGATAGGGAGAGAGAGTTTGTAATACGTTATAGAAGATAGGAAAAAGCTGTAATGACCCATATATATGTGCAGAAAGTGGTTTTGATGGACAAAGTGAGGAGTGGTGCTGTACTTGAACTTATAAAAATGTCAGGTGCGAACAGCAAGGGCGAAAGAAAAACAAACATAATATGATATGTGATGATATTTTAAACCTTGCATGATTCCACTTCGACGTTCATTTTGCCCTACCCTCTTTTTTTTATATGTTTTTGTTAATGTTGTTTTTGTTGGGGACCCTGTGGGTAAAAATTAGGTAGTTGTGTTTTTGTTCTTTCATAGTGATTTATCCATCCATGTAAAATATGAGCCAAATCAGCAAATATCTCGGATCCAGTATCAAAGCTTGATATCTTGTAATGTTTCAAGTGCAAAGATAACTCTTACCTTTGATGCCTTTTTTTCTAAACTGTCCTCACTCCATCAAGAGCACGATGATAATGAGGAGAATATGTTATATGTAGATTCTCAGCTATCCATGATTCAGTGGCAGACAATGCACATTGAGATTGGTTACATTTCTGTCAGTTTTTCTGCTTCATTGTTTCATTCCCTTCTCCACATATACTACCCATTTGGTAGCAGACAATGCATATTGAGATTAGTTACCTTTTTGTCCATTTCTACTACTACTACTACTAATCCATTATTTTGTTCCCTACTCCACATATATTATATATCATGCATAATTGCATATCATGAACTTCTTATGAAAGTTGACATCATATACTGTTCCAGTTTTATGCACCAAAATCTCAATGCATGAGTTACCATGTGTTTTAAAGAGAAGGACTAGGATCTGGTTAACTGTATTTCAAGTTGGGTATGAAAGACGGGGGGCCAACATCTATAATCTGAGTTGTTGGATCTACTACCTCTAAACTATTTATGAACCAAAAATCATGTGATTTGGAGACTTCTTGCCCATGAATCAAATGGTCAAGAAAAGGCATCATAATATCTTATCTAAGCTTTCTGTTGTGACCTTTATGATTGATGAGCAGTCTAAAGATAGTAGATCACATCCAAAGGCTTAGATTATCAATCTCAAAACCGTCTTTTGATTTTACATAACTGGATCCAACTTGAAATCCGCTCGACTGGATCCTAGTCTGCTTCATGTTTTGAATATATCCATCATTATGTTGTACCATTGAGTAATCTATTGTTAAGTGGTGCTGATTGCCTAGGTATTGACTGCAATTATTGCGTTACCATATTATTCTTTTCTATCCTCGATAAAATCCATGCATATATTAATAGCGTTGCTTTTCTCTTGATTTTGGTCTATTAACTTCATGCATTCCTGCAATGTTAATTGTTGATAATAGATGATTTTGGGATAATTAATGTGTTTGAAATAAACATTATTAACTCTGCTAAAGTGGCTGTTGGTGTTCTGCAGCTAGATACTGTTAATTCCTTATAACTGTATGCATGGCTATTGTACAATTTGAGACATGTTGTCCATAAACTTTGTATTTATTTTCTTTAATTACATTTCTGGTTAAGAAGGGGCCATTGCTTGGTGCAGTGGTAATAGGCTTGGGATGACAGGCGCAATGGTATGGATTCAAGTCCTGGGATTCTTTTGTGCAAAAAATGCCAAGGGTTGGGTCTGTCCCCAGTTCGTGCCTCCCAGGACCCCGGATTTCCAGGACCATAAATGCGTAATGGCCTTTTTTTTTTTTTTTGGTTAAGATAATATTTCGTTCTGCTTGGTGCTTTAATAGTTCTTTCATAATTGATGATTAGAGCTTTATAGGTTTGAATGCATAATAAGAAAAGCATCATTCTTAATGTATTACTTGCATATTTTATAAAATAATAATATGCACCAATGAAAACATTATTTCCTTTGCCACCATTGAGATATTATCTTCCACTAGTGATTGATTTCTTTGTACTGCTTTGTGAATCAGTTCTCAGTGCTTTACTACCACCGTTCTGAAGTTGATATTCTCAAGTTCCTGCCTTTGCACATAGTTGAGTAATTAAAGCATATTTTTGTGGTTGTACAGGTTAAGGATCGGCACAATGGAAATCTTCTAATAGATGAAGAAGGACATATTATTCATATAGATTTTGGTTTCATGCTATCTAATTCTCCTGGGGGTGTAAATTTTGAGAGTGCACCATTTAAGTTGACCAGAGAGCTTCTTGAGGTCAGATATTTGCGGCATTTTTTTTTAGAATTATATTTAATAACAGTTGTTTTGTTTGATGGTTGCCTTCTTTCTTTTCCTTGACATCTCATGGTGTGCTTGGTTGCTAGGTGATGGATTCTGATGCAGAAGGAAGTCCTAGTGACTTCTTTGACTACTTCAAGGTGCATGATTGATCTTGTCCTTTTTGTTGTAATCACTAATGCAACTCCAGATATATTCAATTTTTAATTTGGTTTGCACAGCTGTTATGCATCCAAGGTTTTCTTACATGCCGCAAGCATGTGGAGCGCATTATACTTCTTGTTGAAATGCTACAGGTAATGCAAAGCTTCTATTGGAGGCATCACCTTTAACTTTCATTTGAGTTTTCAAGATATGCAACTCTTTTGCTGCATTTAATTCTCTCTATAATTGCAATTTACCGGTAAAGCAATTTTTTCACATTCAAGAATATATTTGTTTGACCAAGATTTGAAGTACTAGTACTAATACCCCCACCAATCTCACATGGATGATGCGATACTGTAGTGACATGCAATATGCCTGCATATGCTGGTACAGCAAAAACCGAGGTACTACATATGTTGGTAGGGTTCCTGTACAGGAGACTGAAGAGAGTACAATTATCAATACCAGTGTCTTACTAGTACGGGCTAGTATGGCTTCATCTTCACTAGTATTTGAATGCTTGGCTTAGCAAATCAAAATTATTTAGACATACGAGAACCTTAGTTTAAATGCTAGCTATTTTTTTTGTGCCATTGTAAGCTACCTTGTTCTTTCTAAATATAGTTGTTTGTGATTTATTTATTTTTTTCAATCCATAAGCATTTGTATAACCTCATGGGTATGGCATTGGCTTCATCATCATAAATGAACTAACTGTATTGGTGTTTGCTATGAAATATCGGCAGTGTTGGCTTATCCTCATGTTTCAAAGTATGTGGTTTTGAGGGCATAGAAATATAAACCAGTGTGCCTGACCCCCTATAAAAAAAAAAATAAAAAAAAAATAAAAAAATAAAAAATAAAAAATAAAAAATAAAAAAAAAATGGTGACCTCTTGATTTTTTGGGGTTGTGAGGTGAACCCCTGTACTTTTGCTGGAACAGATAAACCTATCAAATAAATGGAACATTTTCTTTAATTTTGTCCAATCCTGACCCATTTTTGGATATCAATGCCTAAGAGGCCAATCTTACTCTGGTTATCTTTTGTATGATGGCATTTTGCCCACTTTTTGTATAAGTAAAAGACTCATGTAAAGAAATTAACTAACTCTTGCTCTCCTCCTCCAACACATCTTATCCAGTTTAAAGCTGTGCATGAACCTATCTCATCAAGAGACCTATCTTCCTACCTTGCACCGAGGGGGTAATATACATTATATTATTAATTGTTGTTGGGTCATTTGGGGGATACTAGGATGCAATAGGGTGGATTTTTAATAAATCCCCTAAAAATATATTAATAGTAATTTGACCTGATTTAAGAAGCTGTAGATGTAGATTTGTTAGTGCTAGAATTGTGGAAAGGCTATTTTGGGTTGGCTGAGCTTCTCTGATGCCAATACTGGTTTTGAAAACATCTTAGTTTACTGACTTCTTTGGGTCTGTCATCACTTGGCTGGTCTTTGTATTCTTGCAATATGTAACGTCTATTTCCAAACTTGTTTGGCCTAATTATCATGTCTATAGCATCATTTCTGTCTCCTAAAAGGTACGTTTAAGTAATCATAGAATCTTGTTGCAGGAGATTTATGCATGTCTGATCTGATCTTGCATTACAAGCAATCCAATGCACTTTGACACAACAAACACAAGCATCACAATGTACATGCATAGAGTCTGCTTTGGCATGCAAACATGTGCCAAAACACATAATATGAGGCTGTGCTTAAGGGGACTGATTAGACTTGCCTTGCCTTTTTGTGAATTTTAGCCCTGCTCAGTGATAGATTTTAGGATTTTTATTTAGTGGAAATTCCAAAGGAAACAGAGATAACATTAGTGCAAATGTGTTTGATTCTAGTACAACAAATTGAAACAATAACTCATGTGACATGCGATGTGTTCTACCTCATTTCTTTGTTGTGAAGTAACTTGCGGTCTCTGGAAGGGATATAGGATACCTTAACTCTTCCACATACCTTAAGCCTGTGAGGCTGATCATCTAGGTCAATTGCTCCAATGTTTGGTACAGCTTATCTCTGGGAAACATGACAGCTGCGTAGGAACTATTTTAATGTCTAATAGATAACCTATTATGACTCATCTCTCATGTGTTATGCCCTTGGAATATAGGTTCACCTATATATAGCCCATCTTGTAAATGGTTTGACCCCTACATGAAAATCAAGAAGATGCACGGTTGGAGATTTACTCTCATGATCCTGGTGCAGTCAGATGTTTTTATGCTCATTATTCTGGACAAGAAAAATGGTTTATTATTATTCAAAAAACTGAATGCATACAATTGAAAACACTTAAACAATATGAAGATAATAAATGTAGGAAGGTCTTAGGTATATTTATTAGGTTGCCACCAACTTTGCTGGTATAGCTGTTGTTTGTAAATTACCATACTGACCCTAGAAATTTTCAACCCCTTTGGATATCATGCTAAGGCTCCAAAGCTTTAACCTCCCAATATACATGTTCCCTAAGTTGCTTTTGATAACTTGATTTCAAGATGGAATGGTTTCTTACCCTTATTATAAGTACCCTAGTTTTTAGCTATCGATTTGCTTGAGGTACTCCACCTATTACGTTACATTATAAGCCATTCATATAGCATCTTTCCTCAAATTCCAGTATCAATTTTTGTTTACCTTCCAAGACAGGATTCTGTAAGGTGTGAAATTAGAAGCCTTGCCTATAGAACATCATTGATAAACACATGCCCTAGTATTAATTAATTTTTCACTATCTCCAAATATATTTGGCCTGTCGTTGGGTATGTTTGATGTACACATGACACTGCTTAACTAGTGAGTATCATCATATCCCATTTCATGGACATGGATGGTACTTTTATAGTAGGGCTTATTAACATTGACAATTTTTCTATTAATAACCTTTTAAAATTGATCTGTCTTTATAACATGCTTTGAACTGTCATTTCTCATTTTAAGGACTTCACTAAATTATTAGTATTTTCTGATAAGTAACTCGACAAATCATAAAAATGTTTTGGTCAGATAATTCTTCCTGAGCATTTTTAGGCTCTTGATAATGTATGTATGACTGAAATGAAGGATATCTAATCGAGAACCAACAGTTTCTACGACTCAAAAAAGATTGCTCTCCTTGCTTGACATATAGGAAAATCTCAAAGCACTTTGCCATTATTGTCTTTTACACATACTGCATCATTAGGTGGCACAAGAAAAATAGAAGAATGATGAAAAGGATTGTTGACAAAGGTCGTTTTATCCAACCTGTCCAACATCCTTGATATATGAAATTCATCAAAGACCCCTGCTCCTTGCCAAAGAATCTTAAAAATTCTTATCAAAGACCCCTGTCCAACATCTACATGTCATCTGGTAACTGTGTTCCTCTTTGAGAATTCTAGCATACCAAAATTTCTGGATATATGGAAATGACACCCCATGAGATTTCCTATATTATGACTGAACTGTTTTTGCTAAAATATCAGATAGCTTACTTTATACGCACCTGCTGTTAATATCAGGACTCTGGCTTTCCCTGCTTTAAAGGTGGTCCTCGTACCATACAGAACTTGAGGAAACGGTTCCATTTGAGCCTGACAGAAGAGGTTTGTTTACCCAATTTTTCATGCTTATCCTTTCATTATCAATATATTCTTTCTTTCTTCTTTCAAGAAAAGGGAGGGAAAACCTGACCCAGCTTCATTAAGGTAATGAAAGGTATGTTACAACAAATATCCAGAAAATATCTCACTGCAATATCTGGTGATTTCATGCAGCAATGTGTCTCATTGGTGCTCTCCTTGATAAGTAGCAGCTTAGATGCATGGAGGACACGGCAGTATGATTACTACCAGAGGGTACTTAATGGGATTTTGTGAGATGCTCTCATACTTGCAGGTTCTTCTTGTGATTTGCTTTTTCTCCTTCATAAAAAGCAAATCTAGGGAATCGTGTTAGGCTAGAGGAAGTGTGATTTGATAGAAAGGGGTTTTGTGAGCCTGACCAGCTGGGTTAATGTTATTGCTCGGCACCTCTGACACTTTGGCCTCACATGGTGACTTTGTTGAAAGTTGCACTGCAAGTCTTCTGGAGATTAAATTGTTTAATCTTTGGCAGAGTCTAGCAGGAAGCAGACAAGATCAAATTGCTAGTCATACATTGTTTCCATGATCCGGTACTGAGAGCTGCATTCCCACATTGTTGTAGATATACAGGTTAGCAGATATGAGAAAATCAAAAGAAAAGAGATTAGTTGTCAGTGACTGTACAGAAGAGGTTAATTTGATGTAGACTAGACAAAAGAGGGCCACGAAGAGAGGATGTGTATGAGGAACTCAGTTGATTCTTGGCTGAATTGTAAGAGTTTACCGTTATCTTAGCCATGATTTGCGAACAAAATGGCTTTGAGGTTGTGCGGTACTTGAACATTTGTACATCCAATTCTTGGCTGCATGTGATTAAGCGCTTGGAGTTTTGGGAAAAAAACAAGTTGCAACTACTTCCGGTCTTTGCTCATTGACATCTTTGCTTCATTGTCATGATTCCTTGGAACATTTCCTTGGTGGTTTCCCTTTTTGCTTGGAATTCTCTTGTTAGCATCACATCATGATGCTTGATTTGGATTTCAGGATTTCATTGATAAACTATGTATAATATTCACCAACAATGCTTGCTTGTCTAAGCAGATGTATTCTCAGTTCTATTGATGGGTGAAGTAAAGAAGTTGCCAAGAAGTATTTCCAGGACTTTTGTTTGTTATTAACTGTTGGAGGTCATAAAATCATTGTGTTGGTAACTACACTGGGTAAGTTAAAAGCTTGCTTATCTGAAGCAAAGTTTAGGGCATTTACATTCCACAATGAACATTAATACTTTTCAAGTGCCTAAGGATAGATGATTCTATGCTATTGAGACCATCCTGCATTGTGCTGTTAATTTGTTTTGTTGTTTGCAACAAACGATAGTTCCATTCTGAATTGGGGATTTTTCCTTTTATTGTGTGGGCTGAACCGTCAAAATATTGGGTAAGATTATCTCTACTCTAATATCTTTCTCCTTGACAATACTTATCCTGATCATCTGCCTTGTTATGATCATGTTGCATTAAAATACAGTTGTATTTAAGCATTTTCAGTGCATTCACTTGGCTGTGCCATTCATTCGGCAGTTTTTTCAGAGATTTCCAATTTCTTGCAACTGTCATTTAGAAGACTGCCATAGATCATATTGTTAATTTTTCTTTTTCCCCCTGGTTTACTGTGAGATGTGCTTCTAGAGTATTTTGATAGCCGCATCAGTCATTTAGCATCCTTCTATGAGGTGACGACAGGCCAGAGGTTGATTATTGGATCTGTTAATTTGTACATTTCTGAAGTAGACACCAACTAAATGCTAAAAGTGAGGTCGGGATCATACTGAGATCTCCTGTATCAGCATCATGGGCGTTATGCGCAGTTGGTTGGTTGTAAATTCATAACCTAATTTTTTTTCTTTCTGGCATATTTTCTCTGTTATTGAATGAAAAGGAAATCGTTGCCCAAATAAGCAAATGAATGGTGAATGGTGCTTATGGTAGATGTACTCCTTGGCGTTGCTTGATTGGACGGCAGTCTTGATTAAGACCATAGCCGTAATTCCTTCGTGTTTTGACGAGTTGTGTGACGGGAGCCTCTCGCAGGGATCTGGTTGTGCCTGCTCCACGAGCTGCTTGATCCCGGAATCTTGTCGAGAATAGCGAAACACGGGGGAACGTGATTTGCTTAATTTTTCAGCTGTTAATAAATTTACTAGAATACTTTTCACTGGAAAAATAGGGACATTTTTTTATGAAAGCAACTCCCGGAATCTTGCTGGGAATATTATGAACACGAGGGAACACGATTAGCTTGACTTTTCAGCTGGAAAAAAAGAGGAGGAAACGCTGGTTTAACGTGCAACGCAAGATGTACGCGAGATTCTGAGAATCTTCTTGGCAGGGCTTACTTCAGTATCAGGATTTTCGCTCAGAGATGATATTTAATAGCATTGATCTTTCTCCTTTTGTCTGTAACTTTGCTAGTAGAATTATCAACTTCGCGTTTTACTCTACTTGGCTTCAGAAAAGATGTTCTTTCCTTCTTTTTCGTATCTTTTTGGAGTTATAGTATTTCAAGTTTTCGTGGAACGTAATTTTAGTTCAACGCAGATATCCAAAAGAAGAAGGAAAAAAAAAAAAAACTGACGTCTTTGTGCTGTCATGCATGTAGCTGCGCATAGCCCTGCCTAGATAACAGTACCCAGTTGAGCTCAAGTCTTGGATCTGCACTCGAGAAAATTATGATTTAGTTTTTTATTTTTACATATATATATTCTTGTAAATATAGTTTACTGTATATTTATTTTCCAAAAATCATTATTTACATGTAGCCCTCAAATCAACTTGTTTTAGCATAAATACCCCGTTTATTATATTTAGATTGATGATGCTAATAAACAACGGTTTGGAGTATGAATTTGATACTATCACCTTTATACATTAATATCCATAAAAAAAAAAAAAAAAAAAGAGTTTAACATTCAATTTTTATCTATATGAGATATATTTTTATACACTTTTTTTTATCAGTGCTTTTCTCAAAAAAAAATTAGTATTAGGACTGTAAAATTGTTTTATACTTAAAATGATTATTTATTAACATTATCAATAAAAGAAATATAGAAAAGTTATTCATGTAAGAATAAAATTGTTTAAGAGGAATCTTTAAATAGTATTTTTTAAAAAAAAATAAATATGCATCGAGCTATATTTGCTATGATATATAATGAAACTACAGGAATTTATTTCTTTCTCTATTGGCCCTTGTCAAGAATATTAAGAATCCTCGAAAGCCCGGCTGATGGAACATTTTAGATAAGGACTCCAAAGTGCCACCTTTTCTACCTGATTTTCCAAAAGAGGCCGGTGGGAGCTCTCCACGAAGATGAGTGGTGAACCGTTTGTTTGGAAGGTTTAGATTCACGCTTCGGCCATTGGCCCTTTTCATCGATACTCTCCTTTGGGAGAAATTATTAGGTAAAATCATCCCTATCATGTAGGATATGGACAAAGCAATAAGAACCCCCCACATCACCTATTCCACTTGGTTTCCCATTAAACGAGTCAAGAAATTATTAGTTAGAATCCTTCTTCCACGTATACCTTGGACCCTCGTCATCAATTACTAGAAAAATGTACGATATTATCGAATTTTGAATTGAAAAAAACTTTCACTGTTAACTATGACCAATAATTTCTCTAATGAGTCTCCTCTCCTGTTTCATGATCCAGCTTGTTTTCCTTGATCATGATTTAGCAGGGAAGAAACTCGCACTCCACGCCGCCTCCCACGCCGGCTCCCATGCCTTTTCTGCGCGTGGCTTGCGGGAGATGGGATATGAGCTCTATTTTCTACTCAACCGAGTGGAAGGATGATTACAGAGTGATTGAAGGTTTCTTTCTATTTTTTGTTTTCTATTCGCGAGCCATGAGAGATTCCGTTGTCCTTTCTGCTAGGTGCCCATTTGAAGCTCAGTTTTTATTCATTCCAAAGCACCCTTATTCTTCTAGCAATACCTTCCCCCTGTTGCATGCGCCTCCTCACATCTTCATGGTGGGTGGCATGGGAGGTGGCGTGGACGAACTGTTATCTCTTGGGAGTTGCCCTGCTTTTGTCTTGTTGATGGCAATTATTTGGATCATGTGACTTACCAGCCTACTACACTATAAGAAATAGTTACATCCAAACAGGCAGGAAATATAATATTATTGTTTTCGATTGAGAACGCACCATGTGGCGCAGATATTGTTGTTCCACATCTGTCCCTCCCTTATTCTTGTAACCAATTGGTCACAATAAAATAAATCATATTTTTTAACATTTCATGATTTACACTTATATTCAAAATATTCTAATTTTTTAATTAAATTTTGAAATTTATATTTTGATGGCAATATGGCCCAATCACGAGCAAATGATTGTCATATGAGAATAACTTAGACACAAAATTTTATCCATATTTTTACCAGCCAGGTTAGAAAAAAAAGCCGTTTTTTTGACGAGAACAAAACTTTAAAAATATATTAATCATTTCAAACTCGGATGGATGTTTGGACCAACCAATTCGTAATTTTTTAAAATTAATTGAAAAACTATATAAATTATAAAAAAATTAAAAAATATTTATATATTTTTTTATAAAAAGGTTTTTGATTTTATCCTTGCATTTTTTTTATTTTTTATTTTTTTTTGCGATGCTTGTCTCGTGCTCTCGGACCTTATCTGATCCGTATGGTTTCATCAACTCCACATATTTTTATATTATTTTTCTCAGGCAAAGACCCTGTTCCCATCACGCCATTAGGTTTGACTTGAATCTTCTCTTTCTTAGGATAAAGCAGCCTTCAGAATAGCCAATGTGATTAAAATCTTCTGAGACCTTAGTTGACGTATTAACTAAGCTGTACCTATCATACATAACCTTTGGATTCCAAACAAGTGGGGGATGGAAGGGACCGAAGGGAAACGGGAGAGGTAGAAAAAAATCCAAGCTCCTCAGGACCATCGGAAATGCAAACAAGAGACGTGAGTGGGGAGAAAGGAACCACGCTTGTCTTTCTCTCACCTCATTGGATCCACCACACCAACATGCTACTGTCCCTCAAATATATATATTTTTTTTTCAAAAAATATATGTTGTGGCCAGGAATCTCTCTACGGTTTGTACCTATTATCTACTGTACAATTTTAGGCCGCATCTGCGAATAAAAATTTCCAACATGGCCCTGAGTATGATTAATTTAAAAATAATAATATTTATTATTGATGCAGAATCTGATTGATGTCGAATTAAATTGAAATTGAGGAAGAAAAGATCATTGTGGGTAACCTGTAAAATAAAATTTCATTTAGAGTCGGTGGTGGTGGCTCCGGCAAGTTTCTCCGACGATCAGGTCAGCTCTTCTGACCAACAAAAATGGAGTACTAAAAAAAAAATTCGATAAAATTTTGGAAAGAAAAAGAGAGCCTAGAGTAAACATATCTGAAGAATCCTTTTTTATAGATAGAGCCGGTAGCAGACTGATAGTGACAGCCGTAACTATCTGATAACGGACCGCTCGGAGCCGTATATAGTCTATCACGGAGGAAGACGCCGCCTGTAGCAGACTGATAGTAACAGCCATAGCTGTCTGATAGTGGATCGTTCGGGGTCGCGTGGAGTCTGTCACGGAGAAAGGTGCCACCTGTAGCACCGCTTGTAGCAAGCTGATAGTGACAGTCGTAACCATTCGGTAGTGGGCCGCTCGGGGCCACGTAGAATTTGTTACGGAGAGAGATATTCGTTGTCGTGATGTGGCCATTTGTTGAGATTTAATAATCGAAGTTCGGAGAAAGCAAGCATTGGTTGGTAAAGAGCTTTGACATATATCAATTCTAAAGAAGTTCAGACTCCTAAAAAGAATACGGCTAGAGGAGATCATTTGGGAGGAATGCTAGTTGAAATCTAGAAGTAATCCACTAAAGAAATTCGGATGAAGTTTGACTGATGGAGAAGTTTAGAAGGAGTCTGACTGATGGAGAAGTTCGGCCCAAGGAGAAGTCTGGGAGGAGTTCAACCACTGAAGGAGTTCGAGAGGGGTTCGGTTGCTGGAGGAACCCGACTGAAGGAGAAGGCCGGAAGGAGTTCGGCCACTAGAGGAGTCCAGGAGGGGTTCGGCTGCTGGAGGAACTCAACTAAAGGCGAAGGTCGGAAGGAGTTTGACTGCTGGAGGAGTTCGACCAAAGGAGAAGTCCGATTGATGGAGAAGTCCAGTCCAAGGAGAAGTCTGGGAGGAGTTCGGCTGCTGGAGGAGTCCGAGAGGGGTTCGGCTGCTGGAGGAATCCGACTAAAGAAGAAGGTCGGAAGGAGTTCGGCTGCTGGAGGAGTTCGATCGAAAGAGAAGTCCGACCCAAGAGTCTGGAAGGAGTTCGACTTCTGGAGGAATCCGACTGAAGGAGAAGGCTGAAAGGAGTTCGTCTACTGGAGAAGTTCGGTCGAAGGAGAAGTTCGGCTGATGGAGAAGTCCGACCCAAGAAGAAGCCTGAGAGGAGTTCGACTGTTGGAGGAGTTCGGAAGGGATTCAGCTACTAGAGGAATCCGACTGAAGGAGAAGGTCGGAAGAAGTTCGGATGGAGCTCGGCTTGGGTTCGACTTTTGGAAAAAGAATTTTTGATCGAAGCTCTTTCGTGATTGTCAGTTATATTAGGCTAAGCATCAGACTGGACTTCGATGAAAATGGAATTTATCCCCAACAATAGTCTCCCCACTTTCGAATTCGAAATTCGAAGGAAGGGAGTACAAAAAAAGATGACTATCGAAGTCCATTTTCGGACTTTGCACCCATTGAGGTTAAAGCTCGGAGCAGATCTTATTTCTTATTGAGATTGATGCTTGGAGGAGATCTTATCTCCAGTCGAGATTGAAAGAGATTTCATCTTCTATTGACGTTGAAGCTCAGGGGAGATCTTATCTCCAACCAAAGTTGAAGGAGATCTTTTCTTCTGTTGAGGTTGAAGCTCCTGGAAGCTCGAGGGAGATCTTATCTCTAGCTGAGGTTGAAGGAGTTTTCATCTCTTATTAACATTGAAGCTCGGAGAGATCTTATCTCCAGCCGAGGTTGAAGGAGATCTTATCTCCTATTGACGTTGAAACTTGAAGCTCGAGGGAGATCTTATCTCCAACCGAGGTTGAAGGAGATCTTATCTCCTATTGACGTTGAAGTTGAAGCTCGGGGGAGATCTTATCTCCAGTTGAGGTTGAAGGAGATCTTATCTCCTATTGACGTTGAAGTTGAAGCTCGAGAGAGATCTTATCTCCAACCGAGGTTGAAAAAGATCTTATCTTCTATTGATGTTGACGTTGAAGCTCGGAAGAGATCTTATCTCCAACCGAGGTTGAAGGAGATCTTATCTTCTATCATTATCGGGCACATTAGGACCGTTGTTGGGGCCTCTCCTCTCACATCGTCTAAAATGAATGAGGCCTTCGACTTGCTCATGTTAGGACGAGATTCTTCTCCTCTCCTCTCACATCGTCTAAAATAATGAGGCCTTCGACTTGCTCATGTTAGGACGAGATTCTCCTCCTATTCCTAACATGGCAATAGGGGCACAGATGGGCTATTGAATGGGCCTCTCCTCTCCTCCTGTCTTAAATAACCGGAGGTCTTCGATTTACTCACATTAGGATGAGGTTCTCCTCCTATTCTTAATGGATTGTAGGGATGCATAAGAGCCATTGTCAGGGCCTCTCTCTTCATCTCATCTAAAATGAACGAGGCTTCGACTTTGCTCACGTTAGGATGAGGTTCTCCTTCTGTTCCTAATGGACTGTAGGGGTACATAAGAGCCATTGTCAGAGCCCTCTCCTCTCGTCTCATCTAAAATGAACGAGGTCTTCGACTTTGCTCATGTTAGGACGAGGTTCTCCTCCTATTCCTAACAAGCTGTAGGAGCACATAAGGGCCATTGTCAGGGTCTCTCTCCTCATCTCATCTAAAATGAATGAGACATTCGACTTTGCTCACATTAGGATGAGGTTTTTCTTCTATTCCTAACGGACTGTAGGGGCACATAAAGGTCATTATTAGGACCTCTTTCCTCTCTCATCTAAAATGAACGAGGTCTTCGACTTTGCTCATGTTAGGGCAAGGTTCTCCTTCTGTCCCTATCACGGTAATAGGGGCACAAATGGGCCATTGAATGGGCCTCTTTCCTCCTCCTATCTTAAATAACCGAAGGTCTTCGACTTGCTCATGTTAGGATGAGATTCTCCTCTTATTCCTAACATAGCCACTTTTGATTGCTTCTTTTCTGTCATCACATAGTTTTTGCACCAAGAAATAATAATGCTGAAATGAAGAAATTTTATTAAAAGAAAATTACTGGCAGTATGTTCTCAGATTTTCTGAATTTCAAGATCATGCGAGCATTGTTCCTCCGAGCTCCTTCAGACGATAAGTTTTGGGCTGGTTGACCTCCTCTATTTCATACGAGCCTTCCCAATTTGGGACAAGCTTCTCTTGACTTTGAGGCTGAGAGATGGTGGCTCGCCGAAGTACTAAGTCCCTCAGAGATAGTGTTGATGATGTCGAGAGGCGGTTGATCTTCTTGGTGTTCCTCCCTCATTGGTGGTTCTTGCTACGGTAGCATCCTTGGCCGATCTTCTCTTGCTTCAGGCCGACATATGAGGAATTGACCCAACCGACCTCTCCTGATGAGCTCTTCGATCTTGTCTTGGAGTTGGGTGAGAGTGCATCCTTTCAGGCATCGGCAGTTGCTCCTTGATCTCCATCAATACTTATATTTTTGGAGCATCGAGGGAGACGTAGTTGTAAAACCTTTTGAGGCGAGAACTTCTTCGTGCCCTTCTGTTGAGGTTTCTTTGACGACGAGCTCGAAAAGAAGTTCGGACTCACTTGCGCTCAGAGGAAGTCCGTCAATGCGGCCAAACTTTTTTTGGCCCTCCATCAGCCACGGGTTTATTAGACTCGCTCTCCTGATGCTCTCCTATGGCCTCCTTATCCTTCAACTTGAAAGCTTCTTTCACTCAGGCATATCCTTCAGTCTGAGCTAGCAGATCAGCAAAGTCCTTAGGGTACTTCTTCTCTAGGAAGAATAACAAATCGTTCTTCTGAAGGCCGCTCTTGTATGTGACCATTGCAACAGACTGGTCCAGATTTTGGACCTCCAATATAGCAGCATTAAACTGGGTGATATAAGATCGGATAGATTCTTCCTCCTTTTGCTTGATGTTCATCAGAAAATTTGAATCTCGGTGCGGACGTCGGTGAAGGAAAATCCTGATTTTTCGGTCCAGGTTCGTTCAGATCTGATCTGATCAAATCAAGAGATATATTTCAAAATTTTTCTCTTTGATTTAGATCAGATCTGGGATGTTTTAGATCTGATTCTTATTATTTTAATAATTAAAATAAAATTAAATAAATTAAATTTAATTTAATTTATCTTGAAGTGGGTAATCCTATTATCCGATGATGATCCTGTGAGCAGCGGAAGGTTCTGGATCTAGCCATGCAAGTGCCTGGCCTCTATCGGTATCCACTCAGGTTGGATCTGGAGATCCTCTTCTTCTCTATCATGTCTCCAAAAATCAGATCTGAATCTGATCTGGAGGATCTTCAAAACTCCTTTTGAAGATCAGCAGTCGTCCTTTGCAGCAGCATAGCCTTCTAGCTTTCAGTCGCCTTTCTCTTGATCTAGATTGCACCAACCAAGAATCCAAAACACTCTTTGGACATGGAGAGCTATGGTGTGAGGAGAGGGAGAGAGGCAGCCTTGGGGCGTGGAGAATTGTTGATTATCTTTGAGTTGGGCGCAGGGTCTTATTTATAGACTAAGCGTGATCCAACTCCTCTTCCTTCCCAACCAATCACAACCCTTTGTGAAATCAGATCTAAATCTGATTGGTGGGAATAGAGTCCCCTGGATTCCTCCTTAGAGGGTGCCTAAGACCAGTCAAAGTTGGATTCTTAGGAGAACTCTAATTGGAATCCAAAAGGAGATGGAGTCCCTTGTCCAACAAGGACTCCTAGGCGCCTCCAACTTGGGCACACGCCAAGGGTGGCGTGCGCCCTCCTCCTTGCCAGGTTCTGGCAGGGGGACAAGGCCCCCACCAGCTCTCCAATAGGTGCATGACATGTGGATCAAAAGTCAAAGTGTCAATGGTCAACATTTGACCAGTCAAAGGTAGACTTTTGACCAAAGTCAAAGAACAAGAAATGGCAGGTGACCAAAAATGGCAGGTAATGTCTTACAAAATAAGACAACCTTTTCTGACTTGGACAACCTCCAGTCAGACCATATGAAGGCCTCTGATTGAGCACAAACTCCTTTGGCTCAGTCAGGACAACTTATTTATGATAGTAAAAGAAGAACGTTAGGTTCAATCGAGTGCTAGCACGATTTCCTTGAACCTAATTGAATCTCATTCAGATCAATTGAACTAGATCAGTTCAATTGATGATCACCAGATTCAAACCCTTGTTTGTGTGACCCAGTTAGGTTCAGTTCTGTATGGTAATGGGATATGTCATGATCTCTATCATCGACATCATCGAAACTCCTTTCGATGGATCAGAACTCTTCTGATTCGAACAGCTAGAATGATCGATCATCTAAATCATTCTAATTGCTCCCAAAATCCACCAGTGACACCTAGCAGTATATGGTGGCAACCCATCAGAGCTGAATGCGAACCTCTTGGTGCAGCTACCTGTGTGATTAAGTTCTTCTATCTTGAGCCCCGATCAGATTAGGGTTAAGGTGAACTCGTCAAACCCTAGTCTCTGTCATATGATGTAATCATTCGATTCGAAGTCCAATGTGAAAATCCTAAATAGAAACTCTTTCTATTATTTCACTCTGCCATGGCCATGGGCTTCTGGACTTGATTCTCATGATCATCATAGGGCTGCTCCTCTACCACCGAGGTAGATAGATTCCATCTTGATGCAATCCAGTTCCTACAATGAACATGCTATAGCCAACATACACCTCAGGGTTCCATATGGCTAGGAGACCGAGTAATGGTGTAGTCAAACTATAACACCCTCAAGGTGAACTGCCGATGCATCTCAGGTCAAAGAACCAGACACACTACTGCAGCATCGAGTCAGTCATTGACGAGAAGGTAGACTTCCTAATGACTACTCGAGGTGGTCACGCTCAGTGCCCTCGTTCTCTAACGAGTACCTGTACTCTCGCTCCGGTGTCTCCACACCGTAGACTCAAGACTCATCTACTAAAGAGAAGCGATTGTACACCAACCTTTCCGGATCAATCACCATCCTCGTGATGATCCTATGGTCGGGAGCATTTTATGAGTTAATAATGATTATTCATGTCTTAAATTTTCAACTCTTGAAAATATGAATTATCATTACCATTAACTCAAAGGATGTATCACAGACACTAAATACACATATGTGATAGAAAATAACCCATTTTATTGATTATTAGTCAAAATTATAATTTTGCCCCTAGAAGTGTATTACAAGTGTCAGCCAATTCTGGCTTCTAGGGCACATATATCTAACAATCTCCCACTTGTCCTAAAGCCAATTGGCTACAAGTCTAAGTCCCATCTTCTCAAGGTGGGCTTCGATCTTCTGCTGGCCCAACGGCTTTGTAAGTGGGTCTGCCACATTATCTGTGGAGTTGACTCTCTTGACCTCGACGTAACCCTTCTCGAGGTAATCGCGGATGAGGTGGTATCGCCGCTCAATGTGCTTGGATTTTTCTGGTGAGACCTCGGCTCCTTAGCAAGGGCTATGGCGCCATTATTGTCGCAGTATAGAGGAATGGCATCTGATGGCATTACTCCAATTTCTGCAGCAAACTTCTTGTACCAGAATGCTTCCTTCGCAGCCTCTGATGCAGCGATATATTCTGCTTCCATGGTGGAATCTGCTATCACGTTTGCTTGGAACTCTTCCAGCTGACAGCACCACCATTGCACACAAACAGACTTCCAGATGTCGACTTTCGATCATCTATATCGGACATGAAATCCGAGTCTGTGTATCCCTGGACTTGGAGTTCTCCGTTACCAAAGACCAACATCATATCCTTAGTTCTTCTCAAGTACTTAAGGATACATTTCACAGAAGTCCAGTGTTCTTCACCTGGATTTGACTGATATCTGCTTGTGACACTCACAGCATGGGCTATATCAGGTCGTGTACATAGCATGGCATACATGAGGCTCCCTATTGCAGAAGCATAAGGGATCTTGCTCATGCGTTCTATTTCCTCAGGTGTGCTGGGGCACATCTTCTTGGAAAGATGAATACCATGTCTGAAGGGTATTAATCCCCTCTTAGAGTTTTCCATACTAAACCTCTTTAGTACTTTCCTCTATGTACATCTTCTGTGAAAGTCCTAGCATCCTATTCGGTCTATCCCTATAGACCTTAATTCCTAGAATAAAGGATGCTTCACCTAGGTCTTTCATGGAGAATTCCTTGGACAACCATAATCTTGACTGATGTCATCACATGGGAATATCATTCCCAATAAGGAGGATGTCATCCACGTACAATACGAGGAAGACAACAGCGCTCCCACTGACCCTTTTGAAAACACATGGTTCCTCTTCATTTTTGATGAAACCAAACTTTTTGATCACATCATTGAAATGAGTGTTCCAGCTCCGAGATGCTTGCTTAAGTCCATATATGGACCTTTGCAGCTTGCAAACCTTGTGATCAGTATCACTGGATGTGAAACCTAGCGGCTGTTCCATATAGATATCTTCCTCAAGATATCCATTTAAGAATGCCGTTTTCACGTCCATTTGCCATATTTCATAATCGAAATAGGCTGCAACAGGCAAGCAATGTGCGGATGGATTTTAGCATAGCCACTGGGGAAAAGGTATCCTGATAGTCAATGCCTTCGCGTTGACTATAACCTTTTGCCACTAGTCTAGCCTTGAATGTCTCCACATTCCCATCTGCACCAATCTTTCTCTTGAAGATCCATTTACACCCAATAGGTACTATACCTTCTGGTGGATCTACCAAGGTCCAGACTTGGTTTGAGTGCATCGAGTCAATTTCTGACTGCATTGCCTCTAGCCATTTCTCGGAGTCGATATCTGATATCGCCTCGTTGTAGGTTTTGGGATCATCACCATGAGCACCATTACCTATGAGGAACATTTCCTCTACTTCCTCTGAAATAATACCTAAGTATCTTTCAGGGGGATGGAAAAACTCTTTCCGATCTACGAGGTGGAGGAGGTAGTGTTCTTATTGGCTCAACCTGATTTGGTTCCAATTGGTCCTTAGCTCGTTGTACTTGTGAGACTTTCTCATCAAGCTTAATCTGCTTTCCAATGCCGCTATCTTGAATAAACTATTTTTCAAGAAAGATGGCATGTCGACTCACAATCACATTGTGGTCTTCTGGAATGTAGAAATAGTATCCTAATGACTCTTTAGGATATCCTATGAATCGAGCTCTAAAGGACCTAAACTCTAACTTGTCCGCTTGTTGTCTTTTGACATGAGCCGGACAACCCCAAATTCTGAGATGACTCAGACTTGGTTTCTTACCGTGCCATATCTCATACGGTGTGGTAGGAACGGTTTTAGAGGGAACCCTATTCAGTAGAATAGAATTGAAGTTAACAAATGAATGTCCCCAAAGAAAATCAGGGAGGTCTGTGAAGCTCATCATGGATCGAACCATATCCAATAGAGTCCGATTTCTCCATTCTGAAACCCCGTTGAGTTGAGGTGTTCCTGGTGGAGTCCATTGAGAGACTATGCCATTTTCTTTAAGATAGTCTAGGAATTTTCCCGGCTAAGGTATTCACCTCCTCGATCTGATCGAAGAACCTTAATGGGTTTTTCCAGTTTGTTTTTCTACTTCATGTCTGAATTCTTTGAACTTTTCAAAAGCTTCAGACTTGTGTCTCATAAGATACACATACCCATACCTAGACAGATCATCGGTAAAGGTAATGAAGTAGACAAAATTGCCTCTAGCCGGCACATCAAATGGGCCGCACACATCAGTATGTACTAGGGCAAGGAGATCTGTGGCCCTCTCCCCATGTCCAACAAAAGGGAGTTTAGTCATTTTGCCTTGAAGACAAGATTCACAAGTTGGATATGACTCGGAAAGTCAATGGACTCAATAGCCCATTTTTCTCCAATTTGTTGAATCCTATCTTCTGCTATATGACCTAATCTCAGGTGCCATAGATATCTGTCGTTTGGACTATCCCTAGGTCGTTTGGCATTCACGTTTTGCTCGATAGTTAGAACAGGTACATCAATATGTAGCTGATAAAGACCATTAATAAGGAAACCATTTGCAATTTTATTTCTTTCATAAAGAATGTTACAATGGTCCTTAAAGAAGGTAATCACATAGCCTTCTTGTGCTAAGCATGAAACAGAAATCAAATTCCTGCTAGCTGCAGGCACATAATAACAGTCTTTCAAAACTAAGTCTAAACCAGATGGTAATCGAAGAGGGTATGTTTCCCACGGCTACTGCAGCAACTCTTGCTCCATTACCGATGCGTAGGATCATGTCTCCATCCCTCAGCCTCCTGCTATCCTCAAGACCCTGCATAGAAGTGCACAGATGAGCACTAGAACCAGAGTCAAGCACCCAACTGGATGCAGAAGAAATCCGTAAGGTTAGACTCAATAACGAGCATACCTCCAGAAGGACCTTCCTTCTTGTTCTTCAGGGTGGCCAGGTAAGTAGGGCAGTTCCGCTTCCAATGGCCGTCGCTGTTGCAATGGAAACACTTTCCTTTGACATCGATCCTTTTTTCTTCGGCTTCTGCCTTCTTCTTCTTTGTTCCTTCCACCTTCTTGCTTTTTCACAGACTTCTTTTTCTTTCCATAAGACTTTCTTTTGGAAGAAGTCCATTCCATAGCAAGAACTGAGCCTTTAGAACCTTTCATAGAAAGCTCAGCGGTAACCAGCATATTCATTAATTCGGCCAAGGAATTTTGAAGTTTATGCATGTGGTAATTCATGATGAATTGCCCATATGCATCAGTCAAGGATTGCAGAATAATATCATTCTGCAGGTCCAAGTCTAACTTCACACCGAGCTTCTCAAGCTCTTCCATATCCTTGATCATCATTAGACAGTGATCTTGGACTGACTGTCCATCATGCATCTTAGCCTTAAAAAGTCATTTTATGACTTGATACTTGGCTGCGCGACTCTGTTCACCAAACATCTCCTGCAGGTGAGCCAACATTTGGTGAGCAGTTTCGATATCTTCATGTTAGTGCTGGAGCTCATCAGACATGGAGCTCATCAGACATCTCATGTTTTCATATATCTTATATACAAGAAGATCGTACTTGGCCTCAATATCGAATATCAGTTTCTTGCTGCTCCCTTTAAGGTAGATGGAAAAGCTCGGCATAAGATAGCATTTGATGCATCATGGAGCAGCATCATGATCCGAATGGCCTCCAGATGATCGATCGGATCAGAGGTTCCATCGTAGCTTTCAAATTGGAAAAGCTTGAAGTTTGGCAGAATGGGCTCTCACATAATTTAGGGAGAGAAAGGAAGATTGGTGCGGACGTCATCATGGTGAGCTGGAGCGATGTGGTGGAGTTCTTCAATCTGCCAGTCCATCTTTCATAGTTTCTAATCGAGGACGTCATTTCGATCACAGATCTTGGAAGACTTTCGACTGTAGATGGAGAAGATCTCTTTCGAAGAAGAATCATAATTCGAACAAGGATCCTTTGCTCTCTGTTTTCTCTTTCCAGGGGCAATGATATGCTAGCTTAAGTGCTCCTCCTTGGGATCGATTTCTGACATTCCGATGGTGGATTTTCTGATGAAACCACTACCGAAGGTTGCCACATGGTCTGCATCATTTTGGTGAGGTTCTGAACTTGCTAAATCAGCAGATTAAACTGCTTCGGATCTATCATGGCCACCGATGGAGGAGAAGGTTGATGCATCGATGATGGAGCAAGAATGGATGGATCTAGCTCAGATCTGACGATAGAAGTGGCAGATCTTCGGATAGTTGCCTTTCTTGGAGGTATTTCTTGAGATTGAGGAAGAGGATGGAGATGAACTTTGAAGAAGAAGATCCATAGAATTGACTGAGCACTCCTTTAAGAATAAGGATACCTTAGGAATAGAGGGCCCTCCTTCTAGCGTCAATTCTATTGATGCAGAATTTGGTTGACATCGGATTGAGCTGGAGCTGAGGAAGAAGAGGTCGTCATTAGTAATCTGCAAAATAAAGTTTCATCCAGAGTCGGTGGTGGTGGCTCCGACAGGACCCTCCGACGATCAAGTCAGCTCTTTTGGCCAATAAAAATGGAGTGCTCAGGAAAGAATTCGATAGAATTTTGGAAAGAAGAAGAGAGCCTAGAGTAAATATATCTGGAGGATTTCTTTCTATAGATGAAACTGGTAGCAGACTGATAGTGATAGTCATAGCTATTTGATAGCGTCCTGCTCGAGGTCGCATGGAGTCTATCACGGAGGGAGGCGCCACTTGTAGCGTCGCTTATAGCAGACTGATAGTGACAGCCATAGCTGTTCGGTAATAGGCCATTTGGGACTGCGTGGAGTCTATCACGGAGGAAGATGTCGTCTGTAGCACCATCTATAGCAGGCTGATAGGGACAGCCGTAACCATCCGATAGTGGACCGCTTGGGGCCATATGGAGTTTGTTACTGAGAGAGGTGTTTATTGTCATGATGTGGCCATTCGTTGAGATTTAATAGTCAAAGTTCGAAGAAAGCAGATGTTAGTTGGTGAAGAGCTTTGACATATATCAATTTCAGAGGAGTTTGGACTCTTAAAAGAAATACGGATAGAGGGGATCATCCGAGAGGAATGCTAGTTGAAATCTGAAAGTAATCCACTGAAGAAATTCGGATGGAGTTCGATTGATGAAAAAGTTCAGAAGGAGTCCGACTAATGGAGAAGTTTGGCTTAAGGAGAAGTCTGGGAGGAGTTTGATCGTTGGAGGAGTTCGGAAGGGGTTTGACTGTTGGAGGAACCCGACTGAAGGAGAAGGTCGAAAGAAGTTTGGCCGCTGGAGGAGTTTGGGAGGGGTTTGACTGCTGGAGGAACCTGACTAAAGGCAAAGGTCGAAAAGAGTTCAGCTGCTAGAGGAGTTCGATCGAAGGAGAAGTCCGGCTGATGGAGAAATCTGACTCAAGAAGAAGTCTGAGAGGAGTTCGGCCACTAGAGGAGTCTGAAAGAGGTTCGGCTATTGGAGGAATCCGACTGAAAGAGAAGGTCGGAAGGAGTTCGACTGCTGAAGGAGTTCGATCGAAGGAGAAGTCTAGCTGATGGAGAAGTCCGACCCATGGAGAAGTCTAGGAGGAGTTCGACTGCTGGAGGAACTCGATTGAAGGAGAAGGTCGGAAGGAGTTCGACTGTTGGAGGAGTTCGGCCGAAGGAGAAATCCGGCTGATGGAGAAGTTCGACCCAAGGAGAAGTTTGGAAGGAGTTCGACCACTGGAGGAGTCTGGAAGGGATTTGACTGCTGAAGGAACCCGACTGAAGGAGAAGGTCGGAAGAAATTTGGTTCCTGAAGAAGTCCGAAAGTAGTTCAAATGAAGCTTGACTGAGGTTCGGCTGTTGGAGAAAGAATTTTCGATCGAAGCTCTTTCGTGATTGTCAGTTACATTAGGTTAAGTATCAGACTAGACTTCGACGAAAGCAGAATTTATCCCCAACACTTATGTTATGTCGTACCAAAAGATTGAATGCTTGAACAAATGGGTGACCTAAAAATAGTTGGATATTCATCCAACCATTTCTTTTCTGTATTGGATTTTGTCTCTGTTTGTTTAGGAACATCGAATCCTTAAAATTTTTCATGATTTTTTCTAGAGATTACTTTCTCCTAAGCTCTAGTTTTGCTTCGTTGATATCCATTTTATGGATGAATGCAAAATTCATATAAAAAATAATTCAAAATGGTCCATTAGTAAGAAAGATGCTATATATGAAAGAAAAAAATTGATGAGTAAAATAAAAATAGAATTAATTATAATCAAGAGGTATTTTTTTTTCCAACTATGTAGTGAAAATTTTTAATTAAAGTGATACGTACAATAGGCTTTAGGATGAGCAGTTGGAACAAGATATGCAGGAAATTAGCTTTAGAATATGCTTAGATAAATTCTAGCAAAGTCCATTTATCAAATTTTTCATAATTAAAAAACTCCTTTTAACATCCAAATAGAATAATAAGGAAAAATTTCTCTCATTCGAGCAATAAAAAATTTATTTTTTAATGTAAAATAAAAATAAATTTGAAATTACATGGAAGTTAAAAGGCATTCTTTTGTTTTTATTTTTACTTTTTTTTGGGAAGATAAAATGATTACGAAGAAGAGATTGGATGCTTTATTTGGTAAAAAAAAAAGATATAAAATAAATAATTTTTTTAAAAAAATTATAAGCAATCAAGCAGTGCAACAAAATTAATCTTGATCTTATCATAATTTTTCAGAGGTCATTTGGTATTGAATTTGGTTACAACAAAAGATGGTTATTATGACATAGCAAATCTACCCAAGTCTTTTAAATATTAGCTTTTTGTTATCTCAATTATAATGGAATATTTTCTTATTTAAGATAATATATGAATGTTTAAGATCAAAATTATGATCTCTCAATTAAAACTTTTTAAATTAATTAAGAGTTAAAAAATTTTTAGTGCATGCATGATGATTAGAAGGGAGAAGTCCAAAAGCAAGTTGTGACAAGATAACTAATAAGGCAATCCATATTTAGAAAATTAAAATCTTACTAAATTTTTATAACTTCATGATTCAAGAAAATTTATAAAATTTTATTATCTAAAATCATAACTTACAAGGAAGAAACTAAATAACCAAAATGTTATAATTCTTATGCATTCAAAAGCATTCTTGAAAACAAAGGCAAGATACGGGGTTGGTATCGTCATTTTAGTCAAAACACTACCAATGATAAACTTTTTAAAAAATATTCTACATGTAATAATAATTAATTTTTAATAAAAAATTAAAATATTGCAGAAAAGAAAAAATTGTAGGGTCCCGCGACCTTCTATAAAAGCCAACCAGCACCGCCCACCCCAACCCGACAAACGACGAGCGGCGGAAGGAGAGAGTTCGAAGCAGAGAAAGATCGCAGGGATTCCGAGTTGGGCCACCACGGCTAGCCTTGCAGCCGGCCGGCGGGCAACCGACCGCCACCACCCACAAGTGGAGCACCGCCGGGCTGCCGGCGAGGCCCTCCGCCTACCCTTAGAGAAGAGAAGCCCCGCCGCGCACGGCGGCCGCGGCGCCCTCCCCTCCGCCGGCGGCCTCCCGTCCGACCTTCTCTTCCTCGCCGGCGGCGGCGTTCTATCTGCCCCCCTCTTGTTTCCCCTATCTTAGTTGACCCATTCCTTCCTTATCTACGTATCGATAGAGCTATTTAAACATGCTGACCATCAAGAGGGTCCCCACCGTGCTCTCCAACTACCAGGAGGACGCCACCGAGTCCCGCGGCTGCGGCCGGAACTGCCTCGGCAAGTGCTGCTTGCCCGGTAAAGACACCTAACCCATGAGCTTGATCTAATCAACGAAATCCTTTCATCAAAATTCCTTTTTTTTTACTGAATTCTTGAGTTTTTTTTTGGGGTGGCAGTCTCAAAACTTCCCCTTTATGCCTTCAAAAGCGACTCAAAGCCGCCCGTTTCTCCCTCTGACGCCATCGAGGACCCACCGGTCGACTTTTTCCTCAACTCCCTTTTGCTTGGACAGGTATTTGTCATATATGAACCCTAAAAATCCGATCTTTTTGATGTTCTTGATCTTTGTTATGTGTTCTGGTGATGTGATTGTTCTTGGTTTGTTGATTTTTGGGGGGTGTTTGTAGTGGGAAGATCGGATGAACCGGGGTTTGTTCCGGTATGATGTGACGGCCTGCGAAACCAAGGTGATCCCTGGGGAGCAAGGTTTCATTGCCCAGCTGAACGAAGGCCGCCACCTCAAGAAACGGCCCACCGAGTTCCGGGTCGACCGCGTCCTCCAGCCATTTGATCCTGCCAAGTTTAACTTCACCAAGGTTGGCCAGGAGGAGGTGCTGTTCCGCTTCGAGGCCGGGGGAGGCCAGAAGTCTCTCTTCTTTGACAGTGCCTCTGTCGATGAAGCCAACCCTCCTAGCGTCGTAGCAATCAATGTAAAGGGCCATTTTTTGGTGCTATCATCTTAGTATGGTTTTCTATGTATCAAGTTAGATGATAAAATTGTTGATGTGTCTAATGGTTACAGGTGAGTCCTATTGAGTATGGTCATGTGCTGCTGATCCCTCATGTACTCGACTGCTTGCCTCAGCGGATCGACACCGAGAGCTTCTTGCTTGCCCTCCATATGGCTGCTGAAGCAGGGAGCCCTTACTTCAGGCTGGGATACAATAGTTTGGGTGCCTTTGCCACTATTAATCACCTACATTTCCAGGTCGCTACTCCTGCCTTACTTGATCAGTATTTTATTTGCATGGAGTATGAGATATTGATTGCATTGATAATGGAATGCTTTCGATTGTATGGCGACAGGCTTATTACTTGTCAGTGCCCTTCCCGGTGGAGAAGGCTCCAACAAGAAAGATACCAATAGCTAAGGGCCTGGCTGATGGTGGTGTGAAAATGTCACTATTGATGAATTATCCTGTGAGAGGCCTGGTTTATGAGGGTGGGAACACCTTGAAGGACCTAGCTGATGTGGTAGCCAACTCCTGCATTTGGCTTCAAGAAAATAACATACCATTTAATGTGCTCATTTCTGACTCAGGCAGGAGGATCTTCCTTTTTCCACAGGTAAATGTCATCTTGCTATTCATATTCACCTCTATGGTGGTTTCATTTTTCTTCCATGCTGGCCATGCTTCTTAAATTTCATGCTCGGTTTTGTTTCAATAGGCATAAGCAACAAACAAGAGTATGTTAGTTTTAATTTGTGAAAGTAGGGTTATCAACTTAAATGATTTGATGACTTGGCTGTAGAATGAAGGGAAAGGTGTTACAGTTTTGATGCCTCATGTGGGCAGCTTTGAGACCTCATACATACGGTCATACGTTGCATCATTTGTTGTGCAATTTATTAGTTTTGGCATAGGACTTCATGAATGTTACCGGACACTGTTGTTTAATTTGCTAAGGAAAAGAAGATAGGATGATGAGGACTTGCAGTTGTTTCGACAGATTAAGGAAAAGCCATGATTTTTGCTGCTCCTGTTAACTTTAATTTGTGAAAGTAGGTTTATCAACTTAAATGATTTGATGACTTGGGTGTCAAATGAAGGGAAAGGTGTTACAGTTTTGATGCCTCATGTGGGCAGCTTTGAGACCTCATACACATACGGTCATTCGTTGCATCATTTGTTGTGCAATTTGTTTGTTTTTGGCATAGGACTTCATGAATGTTACTGGACACTGTTGTTTAATTTACTAAGGAAAAGAAGATAGGATGATGAGGACTTGCAGTTGTTTCAACAGATTCAGGAAAAGCCATGATTTTGCTGCTCCTGTTAACTTGATAATTACTCCACCATGATTTAAGAGAATCATGCCTTACCGAAATCTTCACCAGTACATGTGGTCGTATGCATAGGTGTTGAAGCACTTGTTTATGTGGCATCACATCAAAGTAAAATTCAGTATTGCGGAAAATGCAGCACGGTGTCTATTTTTTTTGTTGCTTGCTATTTGTATTCTTTAGTAAATTCGATTAAATTTTTCTAGTTTCATTTATGCTGGACCAAAGCTGGGAATGGAATCAGATCACTATGGCTTATCATTGGATATTTGCCGATGCAGTTTATACTTTTGTGTGGAATATTCCTTGATGGGGTATGGGTGCAAACAAGCGGTATGAACTAGTCCACATCCCAAACTAGTAGTGGTGTTTGAACTGGTAGTTCTCTTAACCATGCTAGGCATGGTGGTCTTAAGTTGATGGGTTAAATTGTTGTAAGGTTGTCTAGGAATTCTTTATCGAACATTTGTTGCCATTACCTGTCTGTGGAAGAGGGAGATGTCTCAGTATTCTAATTTTTCTTTCTAGATATAATCATAACTTACAAGGTGACCTAAATCCATAATTGTATCATGAATTCGTAATGGTGTAATAGAAACGACCCTTGCTGGTTGCTGATCTTCTTTCCCGTGCCCAAATTTTTCAGTGCTATGCTGAAAAACAGGCTCTTGGTGAAGTGAGCCAGGAGCTCTTGGATACTCAAGTGAACCCTGCTGTATGGGAGATCAGCGGGCACATGGTGCTGAAGCGGAGGAAAGATTATGAAGAGGCATCAGAGGACTATGCTTGGAGGGTGTTGGCTGAGGTCTCCCTCTCTGAAGAAAGGTTTCAAGAAGTGAAAGCTTATATCTTTGAAGCCACAGGTTTGGTGGAGGCCGAAGTGGAAGATATGGATGCGGACGAGAATAAAGCAACTTATCAGTCGACTACGGCGTCCGCTACTCATTTCTCACAAGGCTGTCTGGTTCTACGGTGAAGGATGAGCCTTCATTTACTGCTGTTTGCTTTTGCTTTTGCTTGCTTGCTTGCTTCTGTACCAAATAAAGGCTGCCGTGGCACTGTTTTGTGCAGCGACGCTGCCTGAGGACTTTAGTGTGTGCTGTTTGTTGTTGGCTTATGTACCTCGACGCCGAATCTATTATTTGTTCTTAATCCATATTTAGTTCTACTTATGTTTTTATTATTGTTGGTATTTCTAATGAAGCCTATGAACCTAAAATGAGTACCAAGATCCAACTAATGAGAGCATGTAAAAATGAGTATCAAGATGTTTGACATAAATTGAAAAGCCAGCGACGATGGCTAATAAATTTTGATCAATGGAATTTTGGTTCTTTTTCAATCTATGTGTAAAGTCTGGATAAATGAAGATAGGAAAAATCAGGAAGTTTTGTTTTATCCTTTTTCTAAATTAGCATGCTTCTATCATTTCTATTATGTTAGATGAGTAAATATATTAATTTTATGTGCTTCTTTTTGATATATATTTTTAAATATAAGTTTAAAAGAATTATCTTTCAAATAACCGAAGGATTGTAATTATGAAAAAGATTGAAGCTATAGAAATTTGGAAAGTGGCTTTCTACCTACAATGTGCTCAAGCTTCGTAGGAGCTGGAGACTGCAGATAAATAGGTTATGGGTTGCATCCGAAGAGACTGGCTGCTGTGGAAATCAATGATCAGGCAATAGAGGATGGAATGAAATGCTGTAACTGTTATTGCTAAGATGTTTCATTATGACATTATGATGAATTTTACCTATGAACAGGTTAATTTAACTGCCATTCAGATTCCTGCACATTTGAAAATACAGAACGATTTTATAGTTCCAGCAGTTTTTTTTTTTTTTCTTTTGATTGCATGGATGAGTTTAATTTACCATGAATATATCCAATAGAATCAGAAAATAAAATATTGTGGACGGCAAACTGGGATGGGTTCCAACAGTCCGCTGGCACCCTATCAACTCAAATGACTGCCTCCAGTTGGTCATCCTTTAGCACATTTTTCAGCTTGTTTCCATTAACACTTACGAAACACTATTCCGTGAAGTTACTGAATTGAAATTGATCGGCCTTATGAGCCTGATCTTTTGAGAATAAAATATTTACTCAAAAATTTATATTTTTTTGAATAAATATTTAGATAGAAAAATAATTTATTCATATTTTTTTTATGTATGAAAAAAATGATTCGAAAATCTGTTGTCAATTTTTTTTTGTATTACTAGTTTTCTAAGTTACTAAGATATATCCATATTTTTCATAATACCCTTTACTATATAAATATTATATTATATTATATTAATATTTTATATTAATATAACATAATATATATTATTATATATAATAATGTATTATTATATTATTATTATTACAGTATTATATTATCATAATATATTATAATAATATAATATAGTATATTATAATAATTTATTATAATATAATATTTTATATCATGTTATAATAATATATTATAATATCTAATAATATAATTATATTATATTATATTATATTAATATCTTATTTTAATATAACATAATATATATTGTTATATTATAAGGTTAAGGGCATAGTAGGAATGAATTAAAAGAGTTACTTTTTTTGTTGATGGGAAAATGATTTAGCTACCTCTTAGGTGGGTAAGATTTTTTCTCATTTCATGGGTAAATGCTATATAAGGAAAAGTAACTTTTTCATCTTGAAAAATATGAGAATATGAGTAAATTGACCAGATCAACTTTTCTATAATATTTATCCATAAAAGAACGGGCCAAGTTCCAAATGGGTCACTACAGAGAGAAGGTGGTGGCTGGGCTGGCACTGCAATAAGGAAAGGAAAGCGGCAGCACAATTGGAGGAGGTGAAGAATAAAAAGAATGGGTGAATATAAATTTGATGGACCTCGACCACTGAAAGTTACCCTTGGGGTAAAATGGTTTTTTCCCCTGGCTAAATGCAGCCAGAATTGGTCAAGGTCTGGGTGAGCGTATTCCTGATTTGTTATAATCCATAGTCCAAAGGCTTGCCCAAATCAGCATGAACTTAGGCCCATATTCTGGGCCCTTTAGCATCCCTTTCGTTAGTACATAACCTTATTTGGTCAAGTAATAAAGGCTGATCGTTGTGCGCGTAGCTCGGATGACACTAACTTTACAGGTTTGATTTACTTTGTTTCCCACTGCTTGGATCCTTCCTTAGCAGTCTAGCTTAGATATCATTGGACTCTTTTAATGAAGATTGCCTCCTCATATGTATATAGGCGATAATTAAAAGTAAATAAGATGAAATAATCTTAGCAACCCAAATCCTCCACCAAAAAAACTAATAAAAAAATATCCAAATACATATTTTAAGCACACACTCATTAGAATCCCCGCATATTCCTTCTGATCAATGGCAAATACCACTATCAAGCTATGACCTAAGTTAAGTATACCGTTATTCCCTTATCTAAATAGATCATTAATCAAATTTATTTTAATACAATTTATAATAATAAAAAATTTCATAATAAGTTAGAGATATTATTTAAATTTATTATTTTTATTGAGTATGGCTTGAATTTGATATGATTCGACCCGCGATGCAGATCTAATTTATTTTATTTTAAACTTTATAGATCCATATTTTGATCTTTTTTTAATTTTAAGATTTAATAACTATATATTTTGTAATCATATTTTATTTGTTATTGGAAAGGACCATCTTTCGCTATTTAAACCCACCAACCACGTACTCTGTACCTAATCTTTTTTTACATAATAAAATCTCTCTCCATTTTCGCTAGGGACGTGAGCTAAAGATGTTGTGTCCTTTTTTTTTTTTTTTTTTCCCTATATATAATTATTTCAAATTTTACTCTCGCAACATACTCCATGTAGATATCCAAAATGTACGTAACTGAGCAAGATTGAATACACAGCCATACTGAAGTATACAGCCGTACAAGTCCTCCAAGATTCCAAGCTAGGAGGGCACCACAAGCTATTCCACCACTCAACATGCCTACTTTATACAAAAATTTGGGCCAGTTTCACACGTACAAAGACTAGCTAAAAAGGAGCAGATATGATATCTCTCTCTAGGAAAGGGAGGTTTAGATCAACACAATCCAACATCTCATCAGCATCCTCATCCGAATCCATGTTGTCCCTTATGCTGAGCACTGGCTTCAGACCCTGAAAAACCAACACATCATCATCCGTCATCACTAAAGATTTAACCATGCAAAATCTAAAATTTTAACCAAAGATGGCACGTATACGTGACTCTCACCTCTGTGAAGATTTCAATAGCCTCCTCCATGGTTTTGGTGCTTAGCACATACAATGCTGCCTCCTGGAATAACAGAGTAATCAAAACATAAGACTTGATTTCAAAAATTTTCATCTAACTCCATCATAATGCATGGAACTAACAAAAGGAGAGGCCATATAGAACTCGTTAATTAGTAGGAACCATGTGGGAAAGGAAAAAATAATAAGATTCAAAGTTAGGTTGCAACAACATCTTTCTCCTCCTCTTTTTTTTGGCCCCCCTTCTTTTAAGGAAGAACCGTCTCAATATATAGTTTTGAGAAAAGAGAAAATGGAATCAAGTACAAAATAGAGCGCTAGATTACATGAAAAATTGTTTTTTTTTTGTTCAAAAAAAAAAAAAAGAGGAGGATAGAGAGCAGATGCAGCAGAAGAGATTATTCATTGCCATGGAAAAACCAAAAAAAAAAAAAAAAATTAACTTTTTTTTTAAAAAAAACTTTTTCAAGCAAGTCTACCACTTTTACCAAAGGTAAAAGAAACAAGCCCCGAAAAGAAATTAAATCCGACAAGATCCAATTTTTTGTCCTGCCAACGTCCAGCTTAAAGGGGGAAAAGGAAAACAAAATGAAAGAAACGAACCACGATTCAAATTAATCTTTACGTGCAACCAACACAAACACGATAGTTACACATATGCCCACCATCAGAACACTGGCAATCTAAAGAGCGAGGGAGAATTCGAAAAAAACTCAAGTATGTTCTAACTCGAGGAGGCAAGCAAAACCATATATAACGACATAATGAGGAAACTAATTAATCATGTATCTAACAAAATATAGTAGGAAAATTAGTCAAGATGGTGTATTTGGTTGCAAAAATAAGAAAGAAATGGCTACCCTGGCATATCGGAGCTGATCAAACGTGAGAGTCCGAGGCTCCTTCTCTATCGAAGATTTCCTCTCAATCTTCAGATGGGGAGATGTCTCCATGTCGTGTCCTCTTTTTTCTTATAAACTTTGTAACAAGAAGAGAAGAATAAGAAGGAGGAGGAGGAGGGCAGGCAACCCCTGCTGAAAAAAAAAGAACAGAGGGAGGGGGGAGAATTTAGTAGAAGGATAGCAAAAATACTTCACACCGACGTTAAACGGTACATCACGGTCATGTTGGCAACTCAACCAGCACGAGGAGATCCTTATATAGAGGAGCTGTCCACCCTACGGCTGCGTGTCGGTCCACCAGGAAAGGAGGACCACACACGTGTAGAGAAGATTGTGGTGCTTCCGCATACGTGGCACTGGATGGAAAAGGATGCTTGGAGTGGTCAAGAAATGGACAATTGCGATATTTAATGAGAAAAGGATGCGTTTTAAGCTCGCGGCGCGCCAGGTCTCCTCGGTTCCACCCTACCACCATATGGAATTATATTTTTCTACTTATCCACCACCGGCCTCCCCTCCACTTGGCTGTCTTCCATCAAACAACAAACAGGATCCGGTTTAACGTTTAATGGCTTTGTTTTTTGGTAAACGGGAGAGTTTAATGATTAGTATGCGAAACAACAGTGGGTGACTGAGCTAGACTCACCGATATTGGGAATTTGAGTTGATAACGGATATCATGGACAACTAGTCAATATCAGGTGGCTGCGTTTACGTGTTATTATTTAATAATTTCTTTGGTGCAGGTACCAATAATATTCTAATCAAATCATGACGTACGTGCTAGCTTGCGATACGAACGAGAGAACCATAGAAAGGTGGCAGTCGTCAATCCCATGCTGATGGAGCCACGTTCGCTCAGGCAGTTCTTAAACTCCAACTGCTGGATGGATGCATGAACTTAGCTGAGATGAGATTGCCGACGTATGGCCGGTAAATTTTTATTTCAACGAAACATGTGAGACACTCCCCCCAATGGAGAATTTGTATATCATTAGCTTTTAATGTCGTAGTACAAGGTGGTGATTTGGGCCCAAGAAACTAGCCATATTGCCCATGGTTACCAGTTGATCACCATGTGCATGCACACGGTTTCATACAAACAATTAGTTAATTTGCATGGTGGCTTGGCACCGTTCCATCGATCCCAGATTCCCAGGAGTGTTGAATTTGAAACTAGCTATATTGCCCATGGTTCCCAGTTTGTCACTATGTACATAGTTTCATACGAACAAATAGTTAAGTGGTTGCATGCATGGCACCGTTCCATCCCTCCATATTCCCATGAGTGTTAAATGTGGATGGTAAAAGTTTACCAAAAAAATTTTGGATGGTAAACATTGGTTGCCAAGGATAAGGTCTCCCCCCATTCTCTTTTGGGCTGACGGTACGTAGGACGTTGTTCCTTCTCCCTTCTCGGTTTGTTACATCAAACTTTGGGATAAGGAGCTTGGCTAATAAAGTGGCACCTCGCACCAAGACCGACCTTTGGAAGATGGCCTGGGGCAAATTGCCAACAAATTAATGGCTGCATTCAATTTACCTGAGATAATTGATCCCTTTTGTTCTGTCTGCAAATTAGCTGAGGAAGGCCCTTAAGCATGCCCACCCCTCTCCCTTTTTTTGGGGAAAAACTTAACCATATGGTTTCCAATGTTCCAGGGCAAATGCAACATTCCAACACATGTGGGACTACATGGGATGGGTAGGGTTATCCCGACCCATCATGCTCTTGGGCATGGGAGTTTTAGCCAATTCCTTCCGGCAACCCGAAATTATGTTCTTTTTTGATGGAGATCGGTCTGGGTTGGCCACCATATATACATATATATATGCTCCTTCTAATCAGCATGCATATTGATGACAAGAGGTAAGTAAGAGGCAATTAAGTCTATTTTGAAAACAAGTGAAAAAAAAAAGGAGAATCATAGCAATTACCTTGATAGGTGATAGCAGTTCTTTTTTTAGGACAAATCTTTAAGCAACTTCCTTGTATTTTTTTTGGTATGACAAAGGGCTTGGAAAAATTGGTTGAGCAGGCGGACAAATCACTGATTAGATCAAACATATTATCAGACTTATTTGCAATCATGTCCATATATCATCTATTTCAACCACGCTATTTATAGCAGGATGATAAAAATTTGAGATGAAACTATCATAAATTTCACAATACAAGAATAATAGGCACAAAGACTTCAACTCGTGTATGTACGACCAAATCTTTTGATTTCTAATTACTATGTAATCTTTCCAAAAAATTATCGATAGTATTCTATTTTGACCGGACTTTCTTCAATAATGGCACGTCTCTCCTCCATGCTTGTGATTTAATGAAAGATAATTTAATTTAAGGGAAACATCAAATATATATAACACCTGCATAATCTTTTTCTTTTACTTGCTCTTCATTATATATATGTGTGTGTGTGTGTGTGTGTGTGTGTGTGTGTGTGTGTGTGTGTGTGGGGTAGGGATATATATGTGTGGTAGGGAAACATCAAATATATATAACACCTGCTTAATCTTTTTTTTTTTACTTGCTCTTGATTTTATATATATATATATATATATGGGGTAGGGAGTGGCATCCAACAACATTAATTGCATCACTTGCATAGATTTTTGAGCACATATAAAAACTAGTAGAACATTGCATAACTCCTTAATTTTGCCAAGTAGTACATACATCCGAAAATATCTCCTTCATCCTCATTCATCCCAGTAGCGATCGACCACAACCAAATGAATGGTCTTTGGAAGGCCAGAAAAGAGATGGCTCGAAGCTTCTATCATTCCACGAAAGTGGTGCAGGATCCCGACGTTTGCGGGCGTTATGTGCGTTGGCATATTTATACTGGACGCTATTGCGTGAGGATCTCCACCTCCAATGGCCGATACGGTAGAGCATCACCAACTTTTCCCTCACTCTAGTTAAGTTATTCGATAGTCCAACAGCCTAGGCTACACGTGGACAGCTATAAATAAAGTATGGCCCATGCGTGTAATGATTTGTGCCAAGGGATGTCTGATCCGAGGGCCAACAATTTGCCTATGATATCCCAGAAGATCTGCTTGTCTCCTTTAGCTTTCAACAAGTCCTTTTAAGTTCTTTTCTTTCCTTTTTTATTTTTTTAATTTTTATTTTGGTTTGGCACTCGAATCATTTGGCTTGATATGCAAACTGTGGTTAGATAAGGTATAATGATTGATTATATTAGGAGAGTTGCAATAATATTGATGTGGTCGTTAACTTACACTGTTGTTGATTTGCACCTAACTCGCTTCTTTTATTCTTTGGCATTATTAGACCGGTGGAGGGTGATGCACAAGCACTTGATCTGGCTTTATAACAACAAAAATCAAAAAATTGCCGTTTCCGTTTCTTGCATGGGACGTCTTCTTCTATGTAACTGCCTTTTTGGCACAAGGAAATGTTGTGAAGCACAACTTCCTTACCCACAAGGTTACCTAGGCCCATGAAACTATATCAATCCGCTTGTCATATCAAATGGGCATTTTTCTTTTATAAAGTTAGCTCATGATTGGTAATCATGTACAATTATGAGGGGCCTATAATTAGACTTTCATACAGAATCTATGTATATAAACCAAAGCTATCCAATGGCGCAATTTCTCTCTCTCAAGCTAATTTGTAGGCCAAATGACGAGATGGGAACCTTTACGACAACCAATCGAGCCAATAAACAATTAACCAAATGTTTCAATTTTTTTTGCATGATCTTTGGCATATCATAGATGTTTGACAACTCAATTTCCACCATCAGATACATCAAATGTAGATCCCAAACTAAAAAGAGTAGGGTGGCCGGGCGGGCAATGGTGGTATGTCCAATTAGAAATATTTTTCAGCTCCTCCATTTGGCAGTAGGTTTTACCTATTCTATTTGGATTGCCATACCAAGATTGGCGTGGTATAACCAAGTAATGATGGAATTGTTGGAGAAACAGATTATAGAAAGAATGGGTTTAGGTTGCCACTAATGGCAATGGGATGGATGGTGATGATATTTATACTCCTTCTATAACATTCTAACAATTGCAATTTATATTTATTTACTTTGAATATTCTCAATTTCTGCATGCATATATAATGAATATAAATTATTTTATTTTTTATTCATGCAATTGATTGATGGTAAAATAAAGATGTAAAATTATGTGACTGTATGCATCTAACATGCTATATTGTATATATTTATTTATTTTACTATAATATCAAATCTAATCTTCACTAATGTTTGATGATATGCGTTAAACTGCTAATTATTGATAAATAATTTTATCTAAAAAAATTCATCTCTTATATTAAAAAAGAGAAATAAGTTAAATGCATTTTTTATAAAAAAATATATAAATTATAAAAAAAAAAAATCTTTGACCTAATAGGATTATGCACCTCCCATAATGCAAGCCCCTATTCATGCTATATTTGAATGCTATAATGTTATAGCTACTCCATTCCAAAAAATATAAATTTACTTCAAAATTTAAACATATTTACTATGTAAATAAAAAATATAAAAAAATAAAAATAAATAAATAAATTAAAAAAATATATCAACCTATTATATCTTCAATCCATCGATATTGCACATGCTAAGACGAGGACAACAATAACCATATTTTTAAAATATTTATCATATTTTTAATCAACGGATTGCTATTATCACACTCTCAAATACTCTCCATCTCTTAATCTCGATATAGTTAAATGAACATTCTCCAAAGTGGAGGCTCTTATGGTCACGCTCAGAAGGATGGCTACATCGGTAGCCTTTCCTCATTCTTTTTTTAATAAATAAATAAATAAATAAATAATAAAGTAATAAATTTTTTTTATTTTTATTTTATTTTATTTTATTCCATTTTTTTGCTACAAGCGATCCAAACTTCCCATCGCCAAGAAGCGACCAGAATCCCTCCCCCATTTGAACCCATCCAAATCCCTCATTCTCCCCTTCGTAATATGAGATGCCGAATTCCTCCCCCTCCTCCACGGCGGAATCCGCTGGCCGGAGCTCCGCCTGGCGCCGGTGGAACAACTGGAGTCTGCGCCCGGCCTGGTGTTGCTCCTTCGCCGTCGCGCCCCACAGCCCAGAGATTCTCGTTTCCTCCTCGAACCAATCGAAGCTGCCGCGGAAGTCCATCGACCCCCGCCGGATTCTCTCGCCCGGCAGAATCTCTCCGATCGCCTCCGACCCCCCTCTCCCGAAGACCGCCGCCGAAAATTCGGAGTTGAGGGTGAGGTTGAGGGGGAAGGATGGGAGGTGGCTGGAGTTGGATTTGGACTCGGAGGTGTTGTGCGAGAACAGCTCATTCTTTGCACGGATGGTTGCGGAGGCTCGCCGGAAGGTCTCGGATGTTTCGGAGGATTATTGGAAGATCGAGGTTGAGGAATTGGAAGATTTGGATGCTTTTAAGGAGACGATCGAGCTGATGTTTGAGGAGGCAATGAGGTGGCTCATGAATGCGGGTGTCTCTCGAGCGATTGATGTACTGGAGGTGAGGATGGTTTTTTTTTTTTTTTTTTTGGTGACTACCTTCTCTACTCAATTTCATTCATGTTCTCCTAAACAGCAATTTGGATGCTAAGATGGATGTGTGGGTTCAAAATGGAATGGACAGTGTGAGGAAGGTCGATAGTTGCACATGAGATTAAGAAATGATTCATATAGAGGGAAAATAAGCACTTGATATGAAAAGATTTACCTATAAACTCAGTACAGTTTTGTCTAATGGTAATGGTCATTGAATTTGTATTTTGCTCAGTGCTAACCAAACACATAATGGGGGTGTTGAGAGGTGTCCAGGAGTGATGGATATGGGATCTTTCAAAAGATTGGACAAGGGGACATGCCCATATTGTATAGATGTGTCCTTGAATGTGTATAATTGTATGACCTCCAGGTTACAATAGAGTAATCTTACCATTGCACCAAGGCTCACCCTCATGTATATATGTCTCTAATTTCATAGAATTCATGAAATCTTTCGCTAGTGTTATATATTAGATTTGAAGACTTCTAGGTGCCAAAAGTTGATATGTAACCATGATGACATCATGATTCATTGTCTTGAAGTGTCCAGGTGACGTTTTAATTACTTAATCACCACTTAATCTGAAGAATAAGATTTATCCCTTGCATGAGGGTTTAGCCTTTTGGTTCAAGACATTATTCGTTGGAGTTTGAGACTGTTGCATAACCAGCTCTGCTGTAGATGTGAGTCTTGTATGAATTGGTGGAAATTGATATCCAGGGAAACTTTGGGAATCGATTTTTCAATGAGAAGTTTGACGAACATTAAACTGTAGAGCACGTGGCTTAGTAATTGAGTATGTGCTGTCATCATGTAAGTAGGAAATCATTACTCTTGTATTTAAAATCTTGTCATGGGAAAATGTTATGTTTGCTTTGGACTTCTCTAGGAGACTAAGAATCAAAGGAAACATGAATATGATCCATTTACTTATGCATATTTTTGAGTTATGGCAGGATTAGGGCATATGTGGAGATGAAAGATATCATAAAATAATGTGGGTTTAAGCATTAAGTGCATTGGAAATGTACTTGACCTATAGGAGATTGTAAGGGTTGTTGGCTGTGTTTAAGTGAGGTTTAGTGTTGGGAGAGTGACAAAGCTAGACTTGATTTGTGGTTTAAAAGGAGTAGCATGGCCTCTGTATCATGCTTGTACAATACATGCCCCCTTAGTCCTTCAGTTGGACCAATAAAAATCATTATTAATTTAAAAACCTTAGATAATGTGAATATGTGAAGATATTGTCACTGTCCTTATCACCTGAATATGTCATTGGTAAGTGTCATTTATTTCTTTCTTCTCGTTTTCTTTTCTTTAACTAATGCTAGCTCATGCTGAGAAGGAGGAGAATGGGAGGAGAAAAATTATCTATGCTTTGTGGTGATATCTACTCATTGATGCCTAAATATGCTACTTTGGGATCATCTTGACTATCTGTTTGTAGTGATCAACCTTCATGCTAGTCTTTAATGTGCATAGCCAGATTGTGATTGGTGACAGAGCCATCATAGAATCTGTTGCATTCGCTCACAACCCTTCCACATCTTTATTTCTGGTACTAGTCCAAGGGAATATGTAGAGATTTCTTCATCTTCAATCTAAGATTTCTAGTTAGTTCGCCACGTTCAAAAAAGATATGGCCTAGATATTATGAATGGGTCTCCCCTTCAGTTGGGTGATTTTGGAGTTTGGACACTACTTGAGCCATTGCACTTTTCTCCCATGTTGGTGTTTTCTACCTTTACTGGCTTTCACCCACCTCTTATTGCAGGGTCACCTATATTTTTGATCAAGGAAGGGGAGCCTTATTTGTTCGTGTTCCCATGTGATTTTGTTAATATGATTCACCACAAGATAAAACAATTTGAGCAATTATTCTATGAATTTATCATTTTGAAACTCTTTTTTAAAAATTTGATGGTATTAGAGTTATGGTTCAACATCAGCAAGAAGAAAGACCAAACTGGAGACCTTTGAATTTCTGTGTATCAAGTGATTGCAGAACAATTAGGGAAACAAAGGGCTGGTAAAGCACCCTTGCATTGACGTTCATTTCCACCCTCCTAGCTAGATCTCCTGCCCCTTAAAAAGGTGTTTCAAATCATGAAGCCTGCTTGTAATTTAATTCCATTGATCACCTATTCCAAAGTAAAGAAAAATGCTTGTTTAGCTCCCTTACAAACAATATGGTGTCTTTGATATTAATCCATCAAGAGATATAATATACCCTGTTCAGTTTTAGAACTGGATCTATTTTTTGTTCCAGAAGCCAGATGAATGATAAACTGATCATAATTTTACGTTGTTGCAAAGGATGGCATGCCCTTAAAACTAGGTGGCACCTTCTAAAGGTTTTCCTTGACCACAAACCAAGTGCAAAGACTTGGACAACAAAAGAATTTTTAAAAATGGCAGACTTAATTGCATTTGAACAACCATTTTGCTATAAATTGGACTAGCAGAAACACTGAATAATGAAAAGGTTGGTCTAGTGCACGAGAGTCTCACTATTGCAAGGTTTGGGGAGGGCCAGACGTATGCAGCCTTACTCTCATGTATAGAGGGGCTGTTTACATGTTTCAAACCCATGATCTCCTGGTCAAAATGGAGAAATCTTACTGTTGCACCAAGACTTGCCCTTAAACACTGAATGATGAAAGATTTAAAATGGGCATCACATCTCCAAATACATGATTATCTGCCAGATCTTGTTAAGTACATTTTTATGCATATCTAAATAATTTCTCTTAGTTATTGCTCCATATGGTCCTTCTCTGAAGTCTTTTAGTAGTCAAATTCCTCAGTCTTCAATCATAAAGCAGATCTTACCAGTCCATCATATCAAGTGCACTTATTTTTTTCTTGATAAGATAGGAAAGGATTAGGAGGTACTGTCCATTATTAGCTGGAAATTTCTTCGCACTTCCATATTCTTAAATGCTTCTTAATGCCTTTAAGTGGCTCATTAGTTACCCACATTTTTTATGTGGTCATACATGTAAAGATTAAAATGGACAAGAATATGGTTCACTCGAAACCATAAAACGAACTAGCAAAATCAGATAGTTTTACCATCTTTTATTTTTTTCTTTTATACTTGATTGAACACTTCTAAAGTGGATTTTACATGACTTACACAGCATCTTTATGGATGAAAAGATATAATCAAAATAATGTTTGAACTAATGGTTAGCCATCTGAGGCTAAAGAACAAGTAATGAAGATTATAGGGTTTTTTTAAATCAAAATAATGGAGGTTATAGCATATAGTACAAAGCTTCTTTTACATCTGGCTTTTGCCATCAATTAATTCCTTGTGGTTTTGATTGTAATTCTGCTTCATTGCAGAATTGATTTTCCAGAGATTGCATTCTCCAATTATTGGCTACTTATATTTAAGATTCAGAGTTTGGCTCTCAGGTATCCTCCATAATTATGTTTGACAGAGGAGTTGCGTCATGTGTTGAGTATCTGGAATCTATTCTGTGCGAGTGAAAACGACGAGGAGAAGCTGAAGAATTTATTTGCAAGATCTTCTTTTGATGTAGCAATGTCCAGAAATGTGCTAGCAAGGTTATATCCACTAGGCCCAAGCAGCTCAGAAGATCTAGTGGTGCAACTCATGCAATCCGTCACTAGGGGGACCAACAGCAATGCTAGGAAGAGGCTGCAGTCCTTAGTCTATGGTCTCTTGTCCACTGGCTCTTTCTATCATAAAGGCTCTCTTGGAATAGACAAGGATAGCTTGTACAACATTTGCCTTTCTTGTCTGAATTCTTTGGTGGGCTCTTTCAAGAAGCCTCTGCGTCAATTACTGTTGATCAGACAGCAACCGTCGGAGGAAGAAACTCATTGATAGAACAGATCGCTAAACAAGTCGAAAATATCGATTGGTTGCCAGAGATACTTATAGACAAGCATATCGCAGAAGACTTTGTGGAGTTGTGGGCAGACCAGAAAGAATTAATTAGGTTGCATGAGAAGGCATCACCAATGATAAGGTTTGAGCTCAGCCGGATTTCGGCAAGTGTTTTCATAGTGATAGGGAGAGGGAAGCTGCACTGCTGTAGAGACAAGAGGTTCAGCGTCCTCCGAGCATGGTTTAGTCCAATACTGATGGATTTTGGTTGGTTGAAAAGGTGCTCAAAGGGGCTAGACACGAGGATCTTAGAAGAAGGCCTTGGTCAGGCAATCCTTACCCTTACACTCAACCAACAGCAGAGTCTGTTTTTGGAATGGTTTTGGGTATTTGGTAGGCAGGGCACAGAGTGTCCAAATCTGAGCAAGGCCTTCCAGGTATGGTGGCGAAGGTCATTTTTGAGAACAACAGAAGCACAAAGCTGGCTTCAGTGATTCAATCTTCAATTATTATTGTATGTAGTGTGATCTTATGTCGGGTAAGAGAATTGTTGATGTAACAATCCAAATTGTTTTCCTTTGGTCACAAATGAAGTCTTGTGATTTTGTTATCACACAGATAGATCTAGACAAAGATTGAATCTCTCTATCATCAGCTCGAACTCTTTATTATTATAAAGCAGAGCCATTTCAGGCATGCTTAATCTTACAAGCATCCAGAAATCTACTTCCAATATCTTTCTGAAGATTCCAGATATCGGTCTCTTGGGTAGACAGAAAAAGAGAAGGGAAAGAAGGATCGTCCACCACAAAGGTATCTTTGACGGAGATATCTTTTATTTTTATGCTAAAGTTGGCGGATGCCCTTTGAAGGGTTAGGAGTTTGAGTGCTGAATTCGATTTTGTAGAGGAGTTTTCCAATTCTTTTAATTCTTGCGAGATGACCATTTCTGCAACAGAATTTAGGTATACTAAGCTATCGGATCATGAGTTGGGTCAATTAGGACGGATCTTTATGGTACCAGTGGTCAATGCCCAACTTGTTTTTTTTTAGAGGAAAGTCAATGCCCAACTTTTGAAAAGCAACATTGGACCTGCCTTCCAAAGTTGTAGGCAACGATTGTTGCCCAAAATGCTACTGGGTCGCATGTTGATTGATTCAATCTATGAAAGATATTTTGTAATACTTAAAAAAGAAAAATGTAATAAAATTGAGTGTGGAAGAATCTTGGGGGTAGACCTATATGTGATAATAGCTCCATACATTTTTGCTTGCAAGCAAATGTGATCACTTAAATAGAAAGGGAATCAAAAGAAAAGACTAAGGTTAGATTCTGAGGAAAAAATAATAATACTCGACTATTCCTATTAGAATGGTAAAAATTTGGTAGAACTATCAATAGAATTGGTTTATTTGGTGCCTTCAATTAGAGGAGCAGATTAGTAAGGGAGGAAGTAAGTGTTGCTTGCCTGATTTAATTCTTGAAGCATATTAGGATCCATAATTAAAAGGGTTCTCATAACCAAGCTCGTACGACACCGACTGTATGAGTTGTCAAGGTCTTTTGTAATACAAAATACCTAGGTTTGATCTTGTCTACAGCGGCCCGGTATTCAACAATGTTTCCACTACCCCGACTTCTTAGTGGAAAAAGAAAAAAGAAATAAAACAAAGCAAAATAAAATGCCATTTCACCACATATCTTCGTGCATCATAAATCTGTTATAAAATACAAGCTCCCACGAGGACAAAATAATAATAATAATAATAAATTGTTGGATCTTTTGCAAATTAATTCTTAACATCTTTTATATTTAAATATTAATCAATTTCCTTTCCAGTATATTTTAATCCATAAAATCCAATAACTTATTGCTTATCTACCCTTAAATTAAGTTTATTGGATGATAATGGAGTACTCTATTTATATGTAATTAATGATGTTTATTTTATATATTTTTGATATTTTTCTCTATTGCACGCCCTCATATTATATCGACCTTTTAACCCGAGTCCCTCTACATTGGTTTCTGGTAGCCAAGGGCCCTACAAGAAGAGGGTGAAGTAAGCAAGAAGTTGTGTTCCAAGCCTTATTCACTGTTAAGCCAAAGGCATCATTATCTCCAAACCTAACCAGAGTTCGATTAATGAAACTTAGTGGAAAGACTAATACATACAAACAAATAATTTTGCAGAAATTTTTATATAAATATCTATAAATATATAAAATTTTATGGACTAATCTAAAAATTCATATTTATCTTTCCATGCACATTATCCTTCTTCCGTTGACCTACTCATTTGCTAATTCCTTCACAAATACATCATCTACAAGACAATAAACTCTTCTCTATAATTCTTTTTATTCATAAAGAAAATAACAACATAATAAAAGATGGATAAAAATGCGTGATAATGTATATAATGCTTATAGAGTTAGATTAATGCATCCTTTGGAGAGACATGGTCCAATCTATCTCACATTTTTAAGTGCTAGCAATATTTGACTCTTTGGCATAAATATTCCAAGTGTAATGTTGGGGTGCCAATTCAATCGTAGAAAAACTTCTTACCATGTAGAATAAAAGGGCTATGTGACAGAAATTGGTGCATTTCTTTCTAAAGGAAAAAAAAAAGGCCTTACCACTTAAGAGCTATCCCATAGCATATATATATATATATATATATATATATATATATATATATATATATATATATATATATATATATATATATGAAGATTTGTGAATAAGATCTACCATATCCATCGGTATCGCATTGTATTAATACCAAATCAATATAAGAAGATTTGTGAATAAGATCTACCATATCCATCGGTATCGCATTGTATTAATACCAAATCAATATAAAATCTCGCATCATATTGATATTCAATATATTTTTCTATCTCGTACCATATCGTATATCAGTACAATAATAAAATGATATTAGCATGAGATTCCGTACTGAAATAGCGAATTTTACTCATGAATACGTACAAAGGGATAAATTTTTTGAAACATAACTAATTTACTATGGGTGAGGCTTGTGTGGGTATCAAGGGAAACATGGATGCATAACCTTAAGCATATCTGCTGGCATGTTTTTCCCCGGTCAGCATGTTATCAATTATTAATCCGTACCTTGCTAAGTTTCTCGCTCCATGAGCATTTAGAGACTAATGCAATATCGAGATTTGCAAATGTCATGCCTCCATCAGGTGCACTTGATAGAAGAAAGAAATATGGTGATGCTTTATGACATCTTTTCTTCTACGAACAAAAAGATAGGCTCACTCATTTTGACAGCAGAAAACGGGGCCTAATCTTCTTATTAGAAAAGCTTAATCACCCTTGACATCAGGATATTAGTACTTTATAGAACAACTGCATGATTTTTTTTTTTTCTTTTTCAGAAAGACCAACTTCATGAATTGTACAAACCTCGTCGTGCAATGGGGCGTAGAATTTGTTTTGGTGAAATAGTGGGGCCCAACGCGGTAGTCTAAATTAAATCCAACCATCTAAGGGAATCCACGGTTGCCATAACGCCACGGGTTCATCGTTCTAGAAGCATGCGCCGTTGTTTATGCGAGTCCGATGCAGACAAAAGGTTTGTTACGGAATCGGTTCAGACGTCATCTCAGAGGTTGCCGCTCGCTTTAATCATCCCCTATTGCTGTCCGTCTGATTGGTGGACCCCATCCTCGATTTAGCCGCGCATGGACGGACTCGCACGCTAAGTCGCGACCACGGTTGACGGCCGTAAACGGACCGATGGCTTCGGAGAAACGGGTTCCGTTACGGCAAGGACGGACCTCGTCGAGGGTATTGCGGTGACGGCACTCACCGGGGCGATGACCGGCTCTCCCCCTCGTCCGATGGAGGTGGATACCACATCATGCTGTATTGGTCATGATGATGATCAGGGCATGTGTACCATATGGGATCATGACATGGTCATCAAGTGGGCACCGTTTCTCGTGCTCTAGCTGGACGTGGACCTCGTGTCCCTTTTTTAAACAAAATAAAGCTTTTAGATCATGCTTTCTCGAAATTGCCCTTGCCTTTCTGTTTCTACTTTTTATTGTCCTTGGGATGTATTTCATTTCGGTAATCTTACCTTCCGAGAGTTTGGAAAAATGGGCGGCGCAAAAGCTTCATGAGGCTCACAGTGGGTTCGAGGAATGGGTCTACCCGACCCTGGTCATCCTGTGCCCCTATCGCCTTGATAGACCCTTCATCTAGAACCGTTCGATCTTGAATCCGACGGTCAGAAGTTACCACCCTATAAATGAGGAAATAAAGAAGGCTAAGATGCCCTATGCTCCCTAGACGAGGGTAGTTTCGTCATACTAAAAGTTTGAGGGACGTCTCATGATTGCCATTGTCGGAAGACACGTGTCGGATTGTGAAAGGATTCTTATATATTTTTTGGTAGTCAAGACTCACAATGGCCGGTTTGGGTTAAGTCATACGTCAACGAGCCGGGCTTGAACCTGTCAATGCAAGTATTTGACCAGCCGATTAGAAAAATATATGATCATTGGAACTTGGGTTGGGATGGCTCAAATAAAGCTCTTAAAAATAAGAAAAAGTGCTAGCTGGGACCAGCTGAGCTGGTGGGTTCGGTGAATGAATTGGTCAGGTCTGGCTGGTGGCAGCCATGGCACGTCGAGTTTAATGCTTCAAAAGCTACAATTGGTCTAGGTTCGACACTTACTAGGAGAAATTTATGAGTGTTTTAGGTAACATTGCTTTCACGATTTTCCATGATTTTTTTTTTTGAAAGTAGCTTTTTATTGCCATATCTGATTTAATTAAATGGCTCCAAAACTTATCGCGGTGTAGGGCAAATGATTGATACATTGCCAAATTGGTGAATGTTTGCATTTCTATCTCATTATTCATTTAGAGCAATAGATTTACATATGATCTACTTTGGTATGTGTTATGCATGTGAGTAGGATGATGCATAGCTACAATTTAAAATCCTTTCAATGTTCATGATCAATGTAGCCTTGCATGCTTTTAATAAGAACATGATTGTTCCTCTTATAAATAAGAAAGGACGAGGAAAAAAAGGTCCATGCTAGATATGTTTAAACTAAATTGTTTTATAAAAAATAAAAAATGACATACGTGATTGAATGCGTAGGAAAAAAATTTACGAGATTTTTATAGAAGAGGCTAAGATTTTACCGTGAAATCTAACATCCTTGGTCTCTAGCTGCTCCATTCTTAGCCCACCCAACATGTTACTCTTACGTGACACTTGAGAATTCGTGCAATATTAACAATCTTAGGTATAACTTCTACTCTATGCTTCTCCAATCATGTTCTATTCTCTTTTTGGATTTATTCATGTACCCGACTCTCGTATTTATGTTGTATCCAACACTTCTGTAAATTGAGATCCTATTTACGTGCTTGATGTTGTGTTTAATGCAAGCTTAATCTCCTGAATATTATCAAAAAAATAAAAGAACTCGTGCAACATGACATCAAAAAAAAAAAAATTAGTGCAACGCATAAAAGATACATTGAGATCAATGGAGGTCCATGTACCATACAACTAATCACTAATTTTTGTATAAAATTATGCAAAATATATCCATTCTTATTTATCATATCATTAAAATTACTCTAAATTAATACACCGATCTCGCTCTTTTTGAATTCTGACATGTGGATCGTGCGAAAAGGTGCCTTCTAGACTCTCAAATGGTCGTCTTACGGCGCTTTGCTTTAGATCACAAGGCATACATGGGCATGTGCTTGTTTTATCTACTTCATTATCAAATTAAAATACTTTCTTTCCGCCTAAAGGTTTTGCTGACCGTTGGTGTTTGATGAAATGGTCGAGCGGTGGTGCCGGTGCCACATAAACGGGCCTTCTGGTGGGAAACCGTGGGATACCTTCACGTCAACTATTTCACATGGTTGACCAGAGTCTTGAGCTAACGAGCCAACGTGCATCCCCATTCTAGCACTTATTATCATCTTAGATGTGGCTTAAGGCTTTAGGCTTTCTGCATTTTGGTGGTAGTTAGCAGTAGACGCGTCTACTAGTAATCACTTATTGATATAGCTTAGATTCATCGTTCCAAAATTTTTGATTCATCGGACAGGCAAAGGCATGCATCGAATGAAACCAACGATCACTCAAATATTCGAATAAAGAATTATGTTGTAACCAACTAGTAGATAAAACAAGTATTCGAATTATAATGCACCTCAGTTCACCATTCTGATCAATAAATAAGAAAATAATTCAACTATTTGTTTGAATCTCGTGATCTTAGTTATAAAGATTCTCATACTTGTTAAGATGAAAAATTTTTTTATGTATAATATTTTTCTCTCATATCTTCTATTCTTCTTAAAATTTTACCTTGTTTAAAAATTGAAAGGTTTTTGTGGGATGCATCCTATAAACCTCTGATTATATTATATAGTTGTAGATCCACCCCAGCACTAAGCTGGGCTTTTCCATCTCCATTGAATAGAGCAATTTGCAAATACATGCCCATAATAAAATTTGAATCAAAAAATTTAAAACTAGAGAGGGTGAGTTAACAAGGACATAAATTGCTCAAATGTTACTTGACTTTATAAGAAATTAATAGATGTATGCATATTTTGCAGCTCAAGCCATTGAAGGGCCACCAAAAAAAATTTCTTGCACCAAAAAAAGAAAAAAATGAGATTATATACATGGTTCAACTCTAGCAAAAACCCAATCTCATGGATTATACCCATCCGCTTATAAGAACCTGCCATCCAAACCCTCATATCACATTGTAGAGAAGAAGAAGAAGATGCCAACTATTACCTTGAGTTTCAAGACTATACATGATGCTCGATCAAAAAAATATGAAATCATACTAACTCTGCATTAGTGAGAATAAAATGCCAATAATCCACCCTATACGGCCAGACTCCCATATGAAAACTCTAAGTTAAATAGTTTTAAGTGAGGGGTATAGCATATATTTCATAAAAAAATAGTATGTATTTTATTCTCTATTTTTCTTTCTTTTATTTTATTTCAGGTTAGAAAATACAAAACAAAATTTTCTTCTTGAAAAGCCAAATAAAAAAGCTCAATACTATTTATTTCTTCCCTTGAATTTAGTATCCATTCCCTAGTGAATGAGCATGGGTTCCCTATTGTATACTGCATGGTGCAATGTACGGCACACCATCCATCGCACGATGGATGGCTATATGTGGTCATCCATTGTGCGATGGATCGAACATGTAATGCATCGCATGGTGTGGTACATAGTTACCATCCATCGCACGATGGATGGCTATATGTGGTCATCCATTGTGCGATGGACCAAACATGTAATGCAATCGTATGGTGTGGTACATAGCAAAGAATCTGTGGTTGGTGAATGTCATTTTAGCTATGCTTTTTTTTTGATGTGGTATAGATTTTTTTCTTAAGTTCACCTGCTCATCCAGGAAGTGCAATTGCAATTGCGCAAACTCGTATCGATCATATGAGATGGAGCATCAACAGAAGCGACCTTATTTGATTAATATATTTGCCTTTTTAGTTTCTGTTTATCTCTTTAATAACGGTGATGAACTGATTGTGATAGACATGTTTGATTAAAAAGAATGCATACATTGCCTTAAAAGGATCTCCATAACTATAGAAATTTATTCTTGTCGCACTAACGAGACTGAGATCGGTACATGGCTGGCCTTCTGGTCAACACTGGATCATGAGGCCTATATTTTTTCATTTCATGAACAATTAACTCATCTAGAACAAATTTAATTACCTGAAAGGCTCCCATGTAACGCACCCGGCTGCATACAGGAGACGCAATAAAAATCATGAGACCAGGCAGTTGGCATCTGAGCACCACCCGGTGAGATGACCAGGCCAGATTCCCCTTCCCGTCGAGACGCCTGAGGGCCGAAAAGCATCCCAGAGCTTTAGAAGCATCGATGAGCCGCCAGCGGCGGGTTTGGGTCGTTTCTTTTGCGCACAAGAATGATCGATCTTGGTAACCGTTGCATCTCGCGCTGCACAAATCTGAAAGCATTGGGGCTCTGACCGTTATCCTCCGGTCATCGCTGAGGCTCTAACCCGCACTCCACCGGACATACCAACCAAACCCGGCCTCGAAATTCGCACTGGCCGCATGTTGTGCCTCTCAAGTCCAACCCCGCGTTCCCCATCTCATAAACCCCCACGAAACAGCTAGTATACAAAGGCGTCCAGAATTATTCTATGCGAGCGTCCGACCAGCTGCCCTCATGCGGGATACGTGGCGAATTTGTAATGAACTTCGTTCCCAAAAGTCAGTTTTTTTTTGGGTGACTGATCGGCACATATATTTATATGCGGAGATATTTTATCCGTCCCTGTGGCGGTGGGCATGTGGATGGGATCATGCATGACCATGCATGATGGATGGCGACATGATTGAAGGTTTATTTAATATCTACGAAGAAAAGGGACTTTGAGAGGGAGAGGGAGAGGCAGAGGGGGAGGAGGAGCGTACAGAGAGAAGGGATGAGAGGGAGAGAGAGAATTTAAGCCAATCTAATGGAATTTTGACGTCCGCAAGGACAGAGAGAGCTCTCACTCTCTCTCATCCCCCTTCTCTCTCTTCTGGAGAGAGAAGAAAGGAAGCCAGAGAAGAATAATTATTTCTATATAAATTTAAAGAAAGAAAAATAATCCAGGTGTAGAAAGGAAGGAAAAAAATGGGCAGTCGCTCGGAGACGAAATCAAGTTAGAATCAACAAAGCAGAAGAAACCCTAACCCTAGAATTCGCAAGCACTAGTTGAATCTAACAAAGAAAGGGCGTTGAGGATCTCTGGTGAGTTCAAGGGTTGTTTCTTTTTAGATTTTGTGGGACTTTTTTTCTTTGTTTTGCTTTAGTTCTGTTATTTGTCAATCTTCATGCATTCGGATTACTTGGAGCTCTGTCAGCTTTTTGCAAGATCGGGGTGAGTTGCTGGTGGTGGACTCTGGGAGGATTATTGTCTATATTTAGCTGGGATTTTTCTCCATTTGAGTGATGTTTCTGGGGTCCGAATCGGTAGAGGGATTTTACTTAAGATTTCAGCGTGCAAAGTGGAAAAGATGGCTGTGAGGGGAGAGGAAAGCAGTTGTTTTGGGGTTTAGGGGAGGGAAGATCGGGTTTTGAGCTGTGTCCTGCCTGCTTGCTTTCTGTTTCCGGAGAAAGATCCGATTTTTTTCTTCGCTTTCTGTAAGTTTTTGCTTGATATTCTTGCTAAACGCGGGGAGGAGGGGCTTGTGGTGAGATATCTGAGATCAAGATACTGACTTTTTGTGGGGCGATTGAGAGAAGAGATTGAGTAGGATGCTGGGAAGCAAAGCCCTTTGCTTGGATTTTGTTTCCATCACTCGAAGTTCCTTGTGTTCCTGTATTTTTGAACATAAAGATTCCATCTTTCCAATGGTGAGCCAAACTGGTATGGAACCATGGATCTGCGGTTCCAAATCTTGGAAAGTATGTTGCTTTAACTAGAAATTTGATCTTCTTCTGGTCTGTAAACTTTCCATTTCCTTTGCTCCTCTTGAAAGATGGTGCCTTCGGGGCCTCCGACTCCCATTGGTGGGGCTCAATCTGTTTCCCCTTCCCTCCTTCGGTCGAATTCTGGCTTACTTGGAGGACCGCAGGCTGGTGCCCTCCCACCTCAGCCGCCATTCTCGTCCCTGGTCTCACCTCGCACTCAGCTCAATAGTAATAGTTTGCTGGGAAGTATCTCCAATGCCTCGTCCCTCCTTAACCACTCGTTTGGAAACGGAGGGCCTGTGTCTGGTGGTGCGCTTGGTACACCTCTAGCAAATCTCCAACAGCGTGGTAGCCTTGGAAGTGCTGTTGAAATGGTAAGCTCTGCTGTGCCTGATCCAATCTCCTTCAACTCTTCGTCTGGCCCAATCCAGGGGCAGCACCTCCAGAATCCTACAGGAAACCGCCTTGGATCAGACCACCCCCAGCCTCAGCAGCTTGAGGCAGTGCAGAACTTGCAGCAACAGTTCTCTGTTCCTCACAGCCAGCAGCAGCAACAACAGCATCGAGGAGGATTGAGTAATGTGGGCAACGTGGGCCCTGTTAAGTTGGAGCCACAGATGGGTTCGATAGATCAGAATGGTCCAACACAGCAGTTACAAACAATGCGCAGCATTGGTGCTGTGAAAATGGAGCCACAACAGCTGCAGCCTTTGAGAAACTTGGTGCCTGTTAAGATGGAACCCCAACATTCAGATGCATCAGTGTTTCTACAGCAGCAACAGCAGCAGCAGCAGCAGCAATATTTGCAATTGAGGCAGTCCTCCCAGGCTGCAGCTGCACATATCGGTCTCTTGCAACAGCAGCGGCTGTTTCAACTTCAGCAGCAGCACCAGCAGCAGCAACAACAACAACAGCACCAGCAGCAGCAGCAACAGCAACAGCACCAGCAGCAGCACCAGTTACTCAAGAACCTACCTCCACAAAGAAGCCAGTTGCAACAGCAGCTTCATCAACAAGGTCTTCCTGCAAGACCCCAAGTGAAACAGGCTATGTATGAGCCCGGAATGTGTGCTCGGCGATTAACTCATTATATGTATCACCAGCAACATAGGCCAGAGGTGATTTTCTGTCACTCTTGATTCAGATCGCGTTATGTGAGGATGTAGTTAAGTTGGCATGTTCCTTTTATAGTCAAGCCTCTTAATTCCCCATGCTAAGTGCAGGATAACAATATTGAGTTTTGGAGAAAATTTGTCGCGGACTATTTTGCTCCCAATGCAAAGAAGAGGTGGTGTGTGTCTCTTTATGGAAGTGGTCGTCAAACTACTGGTGTTTTCCCTCAGGTATGCTTAATGATCAATTTAACCTTGTCATTACATGGCACTTGGTTTGTATGCTATGCTGGATGGTTCCATTTTTTTTCACAGTCCTTCCACGGGAGATTGTACTTAATGTTGATAATGTCAATGACATGTATGTACTATTCCAGCTTAGTTTAATTCCAGTCAACACAGATTTTCATTCACATGCTCTTGAATTTTATGTGCACTTTTACAGGATGTGTGGCATTGTGAAATATGCAACCGTAAGCCTGGACGTGGTTTTGGTATGTACTCTCCTTGGAAAGAATTATCATTTATCATAATTATCATCATTTGTAGATTGCAATTCTTTGTGTGGCGTCTATCTTTTACTACTGTATAGAAGAGCAATTCTTCTTGGGCTAAAAAAATGGGTGAGCAACTCATCTAAATCCATGCATGTTCCACTCTAGTGGCCTTTAATTTTTCCCAGCTTCAAAAGCACAGTCAATACTTCGATCTATTTCCTAGTCAGCTATCCATGCACATAATCCTTCCTCTCTTTCTCTTTCTTCATGCATCTACAATTGGTTTGACAGGTCATTTCATGCTATTTAAAGAGCTTTATTTTGTCTTCTTTCTACAAGTTTTATGATATCATTGAGTCCAAAGGAGAGGAATAGAAGCTGAAATACCATGGATGTATATGCATATGTATATGCATGTGTGTATGCATAACCATAAGTATACATTATGTACACATACGTATATTTATGTGTGTATATGCCTCTAGGTATTTATGCATATCTGTATATATACATGGCATAAATACATATAATGCATATATAAAAACATATGAATACATACATACATATGCATACTCACACAAACATCTATATACATATACATGTACGCACACATGTATGTACGTGTGTTTGTATCCACACCCTTGTTTTGCTTTAATAACAAATTTATTGATTAGAATGGTTCTTTTTGCCCCTGGAACATCATCTTGGTATGACTGTGTTTTAATTCTTCACAATATTTGCTTTCTAGAAACTACTGTTGAAGTTTTGCCAAGGCTATGCCAAATAAAATATGCTAGCGGTACTTTGGAGGAACTTCTATATGTCGATATGCCTCGTGAGTATCAGAATCCATCAGGTCAGATGGTGCTGGATTATGCTAAGGCAATCCAGGAGAGCGTCTTTGAGCAATTACGTGTGATACGTGATGGTCAACTAAGGATTGTCTTCAATCCAGATCTAAAGGTGAAACATCAAAACAAATGCTCTGTTGCATACCAGCTGCTTACTTTCTTTGCTTTATACTGTGATTCTATTCATTCAATTTACCTTTTTTTATGCTCATCTCCTAGATTGCTTCTTGGGAGTTCTGTGCGAGGCATCATGAGGAGCTTATTCCTCGAAGATTGATAATACCACAGGTACCAAGTAATCTTTTGTTCTGGATATCAGTTTGCAATCTTCTGCTCTATTTTTAGTTCTTATGTGCGAGCATGCTCTTGCAGCTCTGGTTCATGGATAGTTTGTGTTTTTGCTATGCAGGTTGGTCAACTTGGTGCTGTGGTGCAGAAATATCAGGCTGCTGTTCAAAATACATCATCAGGCTTATCTACTCAGGATTTGCAAAGCAGTTGTAATTCGTAAGTCCCTTGCTTTTATTTAATATTTAACGTTTAATACTTATTGCTTTATGTCTGCTGCCAAATGAATTTTATTACTTTGACTATTCTTTAACACATGTTAAATGAAAAAGAATTACTTAGCCATCGTTAAGAAAGGTGTGCATCTTGCAGTTATAAAATATACTTGATAAGTTATCCATTAATAATTTATGTACAAAAATGTATGCCCAGTATTATGTTTTAGTGGAATTTTCATGTATGTTAACCTCTCCACTTTATTTTTGCATTTTTCATGATGATTTCATATATTTTAGATCAATTTGGGTCTAGACTACTTAGACTTATTCAAGGAAAAATAGTGCAAACATAAACACCCTAGTTGTTAAATTAATAACTCCACCCTATAATATTGCTTAAGTTTAAGAAAAATGATGCTTGGGAGAATATTGGTATCAATTTATGCTAGAGCTACTGAACATCTCTGATCATGGATCTGAAACCATTGAAACCAATGAGGAATAACCGCTTAAAAATTCTGACATGTTTAGACCCTTATTGCAGTTTTTTTTTTTACATGTGTGCATACATGCCTTGTGTACATCCTTGTGCATTTGTGCGCGCATGAATTTGTATGTACAGAGATTTGCCATTTTTATGAGGAAATGCTTAGCAACTTTAACTATCCAGGAAAGCTTTTGAGGCTTGGGGAAAGCATTTTAGCTTCAATTGGTTCATTTATTTTTAACTGCAGATAAGTTAAGGGTGACAATGTACATGTCTGGGATCTTTGTTCTGCGTTAAATGTTGTTCTAGTCTTTTAGAGGCAGTTGCCTGGGTGCCCAGGAGGCTGCCTGGGCACCAAATTGGACGAGGCCATGGTGGGCCAAGCCTGTGTAAGCCCTACTGTTTAGGGTTTCCATTTCCCTCTTCTTTCTTTATTTGAACCCTGTATCATTAATTTGGGCAGCAGCTGATAGGCTGACCAATGGCAATTGTTGGGTCAAGTGACCATGATGGGTGGTGTGCTGACAGCAACTGCTAACACTGGTGCTGGGCATGTGTCTATTTTTCACTTTTTTCTTCCTTTCGCTGTTTTATAATTTCTTCTTTGAACCAGTCTCCATCTTCCTCTCCTCCTTTGATTCCCCTCTTTCTTTCTAGCCTCTATTCTGCTTGCCTCACCTTCCTCTTGATGGGTGTTTGTTGTGGTCCTCCACTCTGTTTGCTGCTACTTATCTGCCTTGCCTCTCCTCTTCTATCTTCTTCTAGTCCTTGCTGGGTGTTAGTTGTCTGTCTATGACCCACGGCTTGCTGGTTGTTACATGGCAGCAATGCTGCTGCTTTCCTTTTTCTCATGGATTTTTCATCTTTGGACTTTTTAAGTATGAAAAAAAGGTTTTGTGATGCCATATATGCCGATAAAGAGTGCATATATGATATATGCACATACTTATTCATGTATATCATCAAAAGCGCGTATATTTAAGGCTTTGAAAGTATTTCTTTGGACATACTTATCTTTGAAAGTATGTGCATGTATAATATATGCACATACTTGTCTTTGGACCCTTTTTTTTTTTTTTGGATAGCCTTTCAAAATATTTCTCTAATTTGAGCATACTAGATTTCGCATGGGAGATGCATGTGAGAGATAGTATGGCCCATTTTGTTTAAAGATTTTTTATTGTTTGTGCAATTTTATAAATACACAGTATCAGGGACTATAAGTTAACTAAATAGGATACATTCATTGTAAGATGAGGAGTATTTATGGTGGTCTAGGGACAGGCATTGTGTCAATCTGGAGCCTTATGAATGATGCATGTATGCAGGAGTTAGGTTTAAAATTAGAACAGATGCAAACTCATTATGAATATGGATGTGGAAAATTTTAGTATTGCTAATTTAACTGGCCTTGGATGCATTTATTGATAAAACCTATTTTAGTTTTCTGCCAAAGTTCTCTTCTAGTTTCAGCCTATGCATATGAATATAAAATTATGAAAGAAAATATGGACTGTAAAATTAAATTTTGTCAATCTATCTGTTTTTGGATCTATATGTTGATATAGAAGTATGCAAGTGCACATTCTAAACAAATTTTCAAATAATGGTTCGTTTATTTATTGTGCTGAGATGAATTAGTTACTGGGAATGAATCTGCTGCTAGACTTGTGGTCTTCTGTACATTGTATATGATTGTATAAATGAAGAAAGGATACCATATTGTCACTTCCAATCAAATAGGTAAGGTTATCTCAATTTTCCGACTATATTGCACAACTCATACAAGATGATAACTCTGGGGCATGCCATTATTATGAACAAATAAATTTCATTGCCTTCAACTTGACATATGCTAGATGATATCGTATGAAAAGCACTATTTTATTGCACTCTAAATGGTTAATGTGATCTTCTTATGCATCTTTTCAATTGGCCTTCCTCCAGAACCTGTTCTGTGTTTCCCTCTCCCTGTTATGTTCAGTCACTGTTGTTAAAGGTGAGGTGCATTGAGACGCAAAGTGACCTAGGCACAACCTTATGGTCTGTTGTCTGTGTCAAGGCAACAATGATTTCATCAAGGTGCTCAAAAAGCAGGCTTTATGTGCTTCTCCCTGAGGTACCAAGGTGCAAAAAAGGCACGGTTGCGACCATTTGTGTTGTGCGTGTGACTCCTGCGTGATGTCAAGTTTATTTTGCTGTGGTGACTGTCTCTGTGTCTGTATGTGCATGCGGCCAAAATTATTTAGCTGTTTATATCAGTTTTCCTATCCAGGCCCTTCATTTTAGCTCAAAGTACCTACACCTGACAGCTGTAGACAGACATCCATATGGCACTTGGACAGAGGTCCATTAGACATGTAAATATGCAAATGTACATGCACACGCAGTTCGACAATGTAAATGTGTATACATGCAGACACACACACAGAGGTCGACAATATAAATGCGTACATACACAGACACACATACAGTCTTAGGTTCCATTAGACCTTATTACCTTGTGATCCTTGAGCCTTCAATGTTTTTCCATGCGGCTACTTGATGAAGAATTACTTTCATTGAACATGTATCATGCACTGAATTCATGTTGATTGATTTTCTCCCACTGGTGGTCTTTAAATGGATTCTAATTAAGATGCATGTCATTATAGGTTTGTGGCATCTGCTCGGCAGTTGGCTAAAGCTTTGGAAGTGCCACTGGTGAATGATTTAGGATACACCAAAAGATATGTTCGCTGCCTTCAGGTAGGCTGCTCTCTCACTGGTATTTTACTTGAATCACTTTGAAGAGCCCTTTTTTTTTTTTTGACTTTATTCATGTTTTAATCATAAACTACAAATATGATTTTCTACCACTACACAAGTTTTTGGCATTATGTAAAAATTTTATGTAAATTTTTAATCATAAAATATGTAAATATGCTCTGATTGTTTCCTATACCTAGTTTTTGCATTATGTAAAGCAACATAAGTGATAAAGATTTCACCACACCGTTCCTTGATCCATAACTGATTACATTATTCTGGTTGCAATAATCGAAAATTGCAGATATCAGAGGTGGTAAATAGTATGAAGGATCTGATTGACTATAGCAGAGAAACAGGGACTGGACCTATGGGTAAGATCTCTCTGATTTCCATCTCTATGTTTTAGCTCAGCAATATCTACACCTTTTCATATAGGGGTGATGTTGATTTACTTCCAATATTTTTTTCAGAATATTTATCAGTATGGAATTAATTAATTGATTGAAACCTGATTCATGCACATTTACATTATTTAAAAAGTTTGTACATTAATTGTAGACTGGTAATCGCATGTAGCTTTGGATTATGTGGATTAAATTATTCCCTAAGAGCTGCAGATTTATTGCCATGTCCATGGAATTATGAGACTTGAGAGATGCAGACATAAAAGTCTATAGGGCATATAGCCATGTTACAATTATTTTGCAATGCCATGCATTCTGGAATATAGCTACACTTGACCATAATTAATTTTATCGTATCGGAATTCGTCTTTCCATAGAATCATGAATGCATTGAATTACCCTCTTGTTGAACATATCATTCTGTCCTTGCTTTGGTTCAGATAGTTTGATCAACTTTCCTCGAAGGAAGTCTCTGTCATCGGGACTTCAAGCTCAGCAAGCCCAACAACCCGAGGAGCAGCAGTCCATTACCCAAAATTTGAACCCTGGTGATCAGAGCGCTGCTCATGCCACTAGAGTGCTACTTGCTCCTGCTAGCAATGGTGTTGTTAGTGCAAGTAACTGCCTCAATGCTGCATCATCTACATCCACATCTGCAGCTACGGTTGTTGGTCTCCTGCATCAAAATTCAATGAATTCCAGGCAAGAAAACCAGATGAGCACTGTCACCAACACCTACAGTGTTGGGAGCACCGTTCAGATTCCATCTGCCAGCTCGTCGAATTCGCTACCTCAACCCAATCCATCTTCCCCTTTTCCTTCGCCGACGCTGTCTACATCTAATAGCAACCCTGCAACTTCTCATAACATGACCCACCTGAACTCCACCAGTTCAGCTGCAAATTTGTCTGTAATGCAAAAGATGATGGCGCAGCCTCACGAGGTTGATCCAAATGAATCACACGGCTCTGTGCAGCAAATTTTACAAGAGATGATGATGTCCTCGCAGCTAAATGGTATAAGTACTTCGGGGAATGATATGAAAGGCATTAATGGAATGAACCCAGTTTTGAGTGGTGGGAATTCTATAGTTGGGAATGCTATAGCTAACAATTCATCCATGGGTGGCATGGGGTTTGGAGGCATTGGTGGGATTGGTCCATCTGCTACAGCTAGTGGGATAAGGGCAGCAATAGCCAATAATGCTATGACCATGAATGGGAGGATTGGAATGAATCATCTCTCTCAGGATCCAACAAGCATGAGCCATCAGCAGCAGCAGGATATGGGAAACCGGTTTTTGGGTGGTCTTGGAGCGGTCAACAACTTCAATAATCTTCAGTTTGATTGGAAGCCCTCGCCATAAAATTTAAGTAGGGGCTGTTAACCCAACGAGAGTGTGTTATCCAGGTAGCAGAAATTATCCCGAGTACACGAGGGAATGTTACCATCAGACAATTAGGCACCCACAACCACAGCGGCAGCCACGTTGCAGATCCTTAACTTGTTCAAAATACCTCTTCCTGTACCAAGTTCTCCCAAGAGGCATATATAGTAACATCATACAAATCCTTGTACCTTTTGTTGTCTATCATCTAACTGTTGTTTGTAAACAATGTGTATTATGCCTGGTTCTTGCCAATGCTACTTACACGGGGGAAGCGTGGGAAACTGGAGTCCGTACCACGGGAAGTATGGAAGCTTTGTTGCGTGGTGGTGCCCGTTGTGCTCTCTCCACCGTTTTGGGGAAGTAGAGGGTGATGCATTTTGTAAGGATCTCTTTGAAACGTCGTCCTCGTCCTAGGTCATATGCTCTATCTTGGTTGGGATGTCCGAAGTTACAGGCCATGTGATTCTTTTAAATGATAAAAGAAAAATGAGAATTGAGTTCTGGAAGATCTTTGAGTGAACTGATCATTTTTGTGAAAAGTCCTCTTGCGCTCTAGTTGCAACACAGTGAACGAGACAGCAGCTCCTTTCGGGCATTTTTAGAATTCGGGCGAAGTTTGGGCACCCCATTCCACGAAGCTGGATGCTAAATGATTCGAATACCGTTAATTAACTTTGCTGGCGGTATGCACTGCCACGTGATGCAAGAGTAATAATCAGTCCTGTCCGTTAATGAATGGGCATGAATCTGCCATTGCACGGAAGTGGGAGAGAATAAGCTCCGTGGATCGCTCAACGGTGATGTGCTACGTAGACGGGTGCCGTCAATTAACAAATAATATACCATCAAAGTTTAGTTCGGATGTGCCTTCTCTTGCCCTACGAGTAGGAGGTGTGCTTTGGGTGTAGCTCAGCCTGCCCGGGGTTAGACTTCAGTCTAGGTGGAGGTTAGGGCGGCGTATAAGATGGTGACCTGACCGGGGATTGGCCCTCCTGGTCTCGATATATATATATATATATATATATATATATATTTTAAATTCTGCTAATCCTTTAGGATGAATTCTGCTAAACCACCAAACATGAGCAACCAATCCTTCAGTCGTTCCATAACAAATACTAGATGGAAACTTTGTCTGGTCTCTTTGCCGGTTTCTCTGCTGTGTTCTTTCTGTAGAGACTAAGTGGCTAGAGGGCGTCCCATATGTCTCTTCTTCTTAGATGATGCAGAAAATGAGATACAGGCTAAAACTGAGATCACCATGGTTCCAATTCCCGGACATGCTAGAACTGAAAATCTGCATTCAACAAACTGTTGTGTAATTCAATTTGTGCACCATGAGAGGATCAATCGGCATTCTGATGTAGCCAATATTAATCTGTAGAGGTCCAGGGAACTTGCAAAGGTGATCCTCTAATTTAATAAATAGTTCTCCCAGCATGCATATCAGGTGATGTCTTCACTCTTCAGAGATAATATCCGGTGATCAACTGCAGTAGATACTACTTAGCTTATCCACTGCAAGGAATAAAAATTTGTTGCATCTTTGCACCATAGCTTAGTACCTAGTCCAATTCCTTTTCTGTACTGTAAACACTCCAAGATATTTTGAAAACACTGAGAAAATCATCATGTTCTTTTCAATCATTAGCTTACATTACATGGAACTGGTTAATGAACATAAGCAACAGTCACAAGATAACAGGAACTGAACCATAAACCATCTTCTGGTTTTGGAGCACAAAATACAGTACATACACAAGGAAATTGTTTAAGGCATGAGCGCAAGAACTACAATTATCAATCCTTTGATGTTCCTAATGGTCATTCTGTATTTTTCATCCTTGAGGCACGACCCTCCATTATGCTACTAACGTGCAGTTCTCCAACCTCGGCATTTCTTCCGTGGCTTGTTTCCTTCTGGAGACACCCAAAGTCATACCCACAGAAACTAGAGTTTCGAGTGATCTTTCACTGTTGGCGAGAAGATCTTCATCTATCTGTATTGCATCCTGCAAAAAGTGCACAGGGACCATAAGTTTGACACAAATGACATTTAATATCATCAAAAGCCAGGTCAACTTTTGTTTGATAAACATGTGCCACCAACAATTAGTTGTTAAGCAACATGTGCTCTTGCTGATGGGCATCATGCCAGCAACAATTCCCCAGGTGAAGCCGATTTTCCCAAAATTTAGTTGTCAAGCCGTGTCATAGGATCGTTCTTTTACTGTTTCTCCTTGCATTTTACGATCACAATGACTTCAGAAGATTTTTTTATCGGTAATATGACAGGTTGCATGGATATGGAGCTTAAATTTCTGCAATAGTGGATTTAATGTAGTCATAAAATTTTGAAGAAAACGAATAGATCTTTGGCAAGACAAACCTTCTCAAAGACACATATTACAGTGCTTCCTCCAAATGAAAAATACCCCAACTGACAAAGTGAAAAAAGGAAACTCATGAGTAGCACTTAATTCATGAAACACGCAATGTAAAATAGTGGTTAGATTAAAGGGGTGGAAAGGCACCTCATCTCCTTTATGGACATAGTCACCCTCCGTTTTCAAAAAGGTAATGCTTCCCACCATTGTTGCTCCGATTGCAACAAATGCTACCTGTAACAAATAACATGAAAAAGTAAACCATGATACAACACATGATATGCAACTACAGCTCAATTACAAGTAAAGCTTGCAACATAGATATTTAAGATGAAAATCTTAACTATGGTGTTGAGTTATGAACCAAGTGCCCTAGTCAGAAAATGCCCTCTGTACATAAGTTCAACATTGGATTTGGACGTGTTGAAACCTTTCTTCATGTACATGATATTGGTAGGATTCTTGCAATTTCTTCGAGGAGAAGATTCTGATTTGTAGGGAAAAATTCTATAAGATAAATTAGTACTTAAAGATAGAATCAATATCTTCTTAAATAGTTTTGCTACCTCTAGCTTATTATTTTTGCAAAGATATGGTTAAGAAGAATAAACCATATCCACAAAACATGAGGAAGTAGGAATATGGTTAGAAGGATCATATGGATCTACATTTTCATGGATTAATTGCACCATAACTACAAGACTTTCTTTTGCATAAATATGCCATGCTGTTATTTTTGTTCCTTCTTAGCACAATCAGATGTAGATGTCACAAATCAGCCCAGCCCCCTGGTTGGATCTATCTCTTACTTATTATTACTATAAGGAGTTATATTGAGATCAGATTTGACTTGCATGATGGCATAAAATCAACATACACAAAAACCTGCACATACATCTGCACGTAATTAATATGACATAGAAATCTTAGAAAACCAATGCTAATTTTCATTTTCAACACCTGTGTGTGAGAGAGGACCCTAGGGCTTAAATGGATGAGTACGTGAGGACCTGTATAAATGTCTACTTATATAGGGTCCAAGAAACCCAAATAACACCTTCTAGCAAGCCTTTTTGAGTGAGCCTTGGGTTGTTACAGTGGATATATGTGTGTGTGAGAGAGGGAGAGATTTGGATCCACCAATGCATGACAAAATTTTGGGTTTGGAAACAACAAGCAATTCTTTTTTTGTAAGCATTACTGTAGGGTCACAAAACTTCACAAGGTTGTGAGTCCATATTATACATGGAGTTTCTTACATGAAAATGTGGAATAAAAGAAAGCTATTGTGTTGCAACAATGCATAAATATAAGGTATGATGACCTGGTTCCTTAGTTCATTGCACTTGTGCTCTTTTTTTGGTAAAAGTTGCGCTTATGCTCTTACCATCCTGATTTTTCTATATCTTGGCCTAATTTTGCTGAATTCAAACAATTTGCTTAAACAATCAATTACTTCGAATTCATGTTACCACCATCCAAGAATTGATGTAAATTCAGGCTAGCAATTGGGTTGAATCCAAACAATTAGCTGTGAGAATCAAAAACATGCAATGCACACATGATGTTTGAGAAGCAATGTGACTGGTGGAAACATGAGCTTTAAAAGAAAAAAAAAAGAAAAGATACAATTGTCCAACACTCGAGTAGTTGTGTAGGCAGTCCAGGTGCAGTCATTGGGATTATTTCGCGGATTTAAACAACCTTTATTATAAGACTTGTTTTTTCTTTTATAGTTTAAAGTTTAGGAGCTAGAAAAGATCCCCTTTTTCAAAAAGGGGAAAGAGTTACAAGCTGAAAGTGATGGTTTCAATCCAAAATTTAGACCTTTTCAAGACAAGTTGTTTGTAATCAGCAAAGCATGGGCATATGCACAAAGGCATTTGCATTGGCCTGGTCAATTCGTATGCATTCATGAAAGTGGGGTGAGATGACCGGTAGTTGCATTATGTGCTGCACAAGTGACATTTGGCATCAGCAATGCATAGGCATATGTCCCAGATAATATGCCCTAGCATTATTTACATGAAATTTGTTTTTACTAATTAGAGTAGGCAAATGATTTTAAATCAATTAAGTGAACACGAAATTATTTTGCTGTTTTAAGGTCTCTTTCTCACCCCCCCCCCATCCATGTTGTCATTGGGGCATCCAGGAGATAGAATTAGCATGAAGCCATTCAATCATCATACGATTAATTGATTTAACCACTCCATTGTTATTATTAGAATTTATGTTATGTCAAATAAATTAACATACCATGAAGCATGCATAATGAATGTAAAGAAGTAAACTCATTCTATAATTTGTAAAATTTATTCTAAACTAACAAACACCATAGAATTATTGGAGACTTGGATTGGTAACTTGTAGCATAATTGTCTAAGTGGTAGAGATTGGTGAGCTTCCTTAGCCTTCCATCTTGGTGAAGGTTGGAAGTTGGAACCTGGTTTTGTGTTTTGATTTTAATAAAAGACTTTTATGACAATTTTTTTAGCAAGTAAGCTTATTTGTATGTTTAAAACAGATTTTTTGTTCACCTTTAGGTATTATCTAATGTATCTCATTCCTTTTTTAGTATATATCTATTAATTATAACTAGAAATCACAAGCAAACATTTTTCATATATTTTTTAGGTAATACATATTTATGTATGTAGATATGCGTATATATACATATCTAAGAATATATGATGGCCAAGATTAACAATTGGTTGAGTTGGTAAAATTACTAGGTGTTAAATAGTAGCGACCCAGGTTCGATCCCCACTCCTTGATTTTGGTTGGGCTTCCTTACATCCTGGTTCTCAAAAAAGAAAAAGAAATGCATGATAGTCTAAGTGAGAATTTCCGTGGTGTTTGGTGGCGCGTCTATCACCCAGTTCTCTAGGCAACCACTTGTAACAACCATAATAAGTGTTCAGATGGATACACATTGACATATATAAATGGGTCAGTTGATCAAATGCTTCATATATCAAAAATTGACTGGAAACTAGAAGTTAACCTATTTAATTTCTGCAAAGGCCTATTAGGAATCATTAGGATGGAATCATTTATTAGGAATCATTAGGACAGAATCAAAGGCAAAATAGCTAGCTAGAAGGTATTATTTGGGTTCCTTGGTATTATGTAAATATCCAAGATCTCTATAGTGCACAAATGATGGGGGGCTAAACACATGCTTACACGGGTTGTCACATACTTCCCTCATTTTAATCCTTAGCATTGTTTCCATGCTAAGGATCCAAATCTAATCAAATCCAATTGCAAACACCATGACCATCTTGTGGTTAGCCACAAAGGGCCTGGGTGCTAGAGTGTCCCCTAGTCACTATGGGCCATGGGCTAGGTCAATTCTGATGCTATTTTGAAAATCAGGACCTATAGAAAAAACTAGCTAAAAGTCATTATTTGGATTCCTTGTCCTTGTATGACTATCTAAGATCTCTCTAATATACAACTGATGTATGAGTAAACACGCCCGCAGAGGTTCTCACATTGGATGCTTTGTCTGTCCAAAATTGACTGGATACTACTAGTTAATCTATTTAATTTCAGCAAAAGTCTAGTGGGAACATTTAGGAAGGAATCAGATGCAAAAATGTTAATATTCTGATGGAGGATATCAGGATAGCAAAGGCAAATCATATTCAGAATAAAACTCATGTTAATTTTAATTATATTTACATACAAACAAGAACTACAGAGTTACAAGTTAATTTCTTCTGCTAACTTCAATGCTAAGAACTGATGCATTTGAGCCATGTATCTATATGGGTTGAGTGGTAGAGAAATGGAACCATATACATCAAATGACCTAAACTAATCAAAAGAGGCATGTGCTACTGAACCCAGAGAGACATTGAGATAATGGCATCCACTAAAAGTAGGAAATGCTAATGATTGGCAAGGCATATTCCACAAGGATTTTTTTTTCTTAAAGAAAATTCCTGTTTTCTTGTTGCTTATACAAGCTTGAAGGTGGCTGGGCTACCATTGTTGTCAACTTATATGCCTATCCGGTAATATGGATGCATGAACTGTGATCAATAAAGTGGTGGGGGTATGTGATATAACAGAAACAACAAACCTTTCCAAACTTTGAAGTTGAAATGAGAGATACAACTCGTTTATTCTCGGTGAAGACATTACAGTATTTGCTATTTACAGCAATTGGATTCACCTAGCAAAGCAAATAAGAAATCAAGGACCATGAATTTGTCAATTGGTCATCTAAAAATAGTAGAGTAAAATTGCTCAGGAAATAAAGAAAAATATTTGGTCAGAAACAGATATCATGTGCACATACTGTGTACAAACACCCTGGAATATCCACTAAACTTTCAATAGTCCCAGAGACTGGAACATGAAAACGATGGTAGTCCTGCAACCATGTGAAGAGAGAAGACCAAAAATTTATGTACTTGTAGAAACATGTAATAATTAAGTTCAGAACTGATTATGCAAGAAGCAACTAAGATCAGATTTACACCTGGGGTGCTAGTCGAAATATCACCAAACATCCTTGATCAAAGGCATTAGAGTAGGTGTCCATCCCCAGAAGACCTTGAATAGAAAACTTACGACCCTGGAAATTTTATAAGTATATAACAATTACAGAACCATTCAACTGACAGTGTTCCCTTAATCGATATATATTTGAAATGTTTCCCAGATTATATATGAATCAATTGAAGCAGGCAAAACCTACTCATGCGGCAGGCTAGGCTGGGTTTGGGCCGAGCTTTGCCCAAATATTAAAACATAACTTGTTTAGGCCTAGGCCTGGCCCAGCTCTCAGGCCTACTTTTCAGGTCCAAGACTAGCCCTCCCTTGGGCTTCGAGCTTCCTGAACATTTTTCCAATTTATAAAAAATGCTAAAAAATACATAAAAATGATAAATATGAATAAGTAAATATTTTTAATAGCAGTTTCAAATTTTAATAACATGTACTCTAAGATTCTAGATCTTCTTCCATTAAGTTTATATATCAACAAAACCTATGGCTTAATCATGAAAACCTAGTACTAAAAAATTTCAGGTTGAGCCGGGCTTATTTTAAAACCTAGTATTTAAAAATTTCGGAGCAAGCTAGGCTTAGGCCAGGCTTTCATCCCCAAGCCCAAGCCTAGCCTGTTTAAGAAACAAGCTTATTTCCCAAGCTCGGCATGATTTAGCTTGTTGGGCCAAAAACGTTGGTCCAAACCCACTTAAAAAATTTCTGGGTAGGCTCGAGCCGGGCTTTGATCTCCAAGCCCGAGCCCAGCTCATTTAATAGACGTGCTTATTTTCCAATCTTGGTCTGTAAGGCTTCTGCCTTGAGTGGGTTGGGCCAGCCACTCGGCCCATGAACAAGTCCAATGCAGGTAAATTCTTTCCCCAAATTTGGGTTTCTCCCGATATAGTTGTTGCATCGGAATATTTTTTTTTTAATCTTTTCTTCTTTTTCTTTTTACAGTCTTCACATTAGTTATTCACACATTTTACGGTTAATCTTGTAGTTATTTTTTGAGTAAAATTCATGTCTAAGAGAAAGTCTGCTTAGTATCATAAAGTCTACTAAAACTACATGTTAGTCTAAGCCCTAAAATCAATTAGAATTAAGTTTTAGAAAGCATAGGTTCACATACATTCCATACCAATTCAAAATATCCACATTCTTTTCCGTTTTATTTATCTTATTACTATGCTTCTCTCTTTCTTTGGGAAAAGGGCTAGTTGAACCTCCTAGGAACCCATATGAGCATAGCCTGGTGTAATACAGATTTTAGTCCTTATGATGAATCAAGGGCTTTATCCTCTAACTCTACCAATGTGCAACTTCATGCTTCAATGATGTGACTCCTTTGACCCTAGGAGTGACTTCAAGGTATTTTGATGTTTCAAACTGCAACGTTATCTTTTGTTTTCCCCAAGGTCTGTCTCTTCAAAAAAACTTTCCTTTATTTCTTTTATTTTTTAAAAATCTTTTCAAGCCTTCATCAACATCTGAAGAGACAGAGTAAGTCTTTATTCCATAATTTCTTTCAAACTTTCCCATCCAAATGATCCACATACTTTTCAACAAAATCATAATATTGCTGGAGTTATTTAGAGAGAGAATGAAGTTTTTTTGCCAAAGTAATTCCATCAAAACCTATTTGAAATTCATGCAGCAAAATAAATTATTTTGTCTTGAATAGCCTCAAGACTCTAGAACAATTTAAAGGAAGAGGAAGATTGTACCTTAATCCAAAACCTTAAGCTATCATCTACTGAAGTAAACGCCATTAAACGGCTATCAGCAGCACAAATAGCAATATCATCACGTTCCATATATGTAATTGGTCGTGCACCAGGCTTCAACTCTCTGATGAAAAATTCATTAAATGTCTGCAGAGAAAAGATATTTTTGTAATTTATAAAACATCATATGATAATAAAAATAAAAAATTATAAATTTTGTAGTTTTTCCATTATAAGATATATCATTCTTTTTGTGGTCAAGTCTGGAAGGTGAGAAACAAATAAGTACAGAAAAAGAGAACAGAAAGCATGCAATTAATATTTGTCAATGACTCAATGGTATAACAGTTAACACTGATATCAATGAATATATCATGCAAAAGGCAGCTTTACTTCTTCCATGTTTTCAAAAATGGCTGAGTTAATTAGTCTGTTAAATTTTAAAATGGATATCAATGTCTGAAATGTTTTGGAGTTTTAATCATAAGAAGTTAATCAGGCTTGAATTAACAAGGTCAATAATCACACTTATCACAAGATATTTTATACTTTCATCAAGTAATTAGAAAAGTCTACTAATAGTACCAACTACCAACATTTTAAATATCAAGAAATAATCAAATCCAGAATTGCCTACAATACTCTTCAAGACAGCTGATTACTTCTAGATACCAACATCTTGTTGAAAATCTATTTGATGGCAATTGTGATCTTCTGGAAAGCACTTACCAACAAGACATTAATCACCAAAAACAATACTAATAGTGATGCACCTTGAATTTAAATACACAATCATGGACTCCCTAAACTTTAACAGAATTAATTTTGTAGTCTGAATTTAACACCACTGTTAAGTATCTTTTATTATTATTATTACTATTTGGTGGGAACCAGGGGCTAGGCCTTGAAAGTTGAGACTACATTATCTCAATATAACATCTAGCATCAGTTTAAACTCTTAAACTAACCTCATGAGGTAAGTTAGTAGTCCACTTTCTCAAGTCACTGATATTACAAGAATTCTGGCTTACACATTGACCACTTGGTTCCCTTCATAGAACACATGCAAGGCAATAAGTGTAAGAATGAAGATTAATGCCCCTCTTGTTAGTCCTGCTGATAATCTTGTAGGAGTCACCTGTCACCTTCTACCAATATGCATTGAGCTTAGAAATGATCAAGGGCATAAGTTACACCGACCAAAGCACCTGTCAACTGACTCAACTCTGTAGTGGGGACCAATGTTGTACTCAAGGGGATAGTTCCAGCAGCAAGAAGCTTAATCAACATAAAAAAATTTTACAAAAGTATGCATACCATAAAAAATTAGTATTTCTCGTATGTAATATGCTCAATCCAACTAGAGGTAAAAGGTGACCTACTGGGTTTTAGCTCACTCATCTTCTCTTGATTCTTTTCCCCCCATATGCCGAGTACTTTGGATGGGATTCATGGGCTGAGCAAAGAGAAATTAGGGTTTAGTTGATTTTCTATGTATCTTGTTGAATAAATGAACTAATAAGACTTTTGTAAGATTTTCCCTTCCCAACGCTAGAGCACCTAGGAAGCACGTAACACTGCGTGGATCACGAGTCTTGGCCGCATGGGTCATGAGTCCTGGCTGCACAGGTTTGCAGGTCCTAGCCACACCAATCATGGGTCCCGTATGCACCGGTCTCGGAACAAATATGAGTTTTGTCTTGCTACGAAAGTTTCATGTTAGTTAATTCGAGGAAGTTTTGATTTATTTGAACTTTTTTTGAGAACTTTTGATGTTATTAGGAAAATTAGAAGCTAGGGTTCTTCAAGTTAGAATAGAACTTGGAATCCCATACTGAAAGATTGAAAAAAAAGATTTCCCTTGTACTAATAAATACCCCATTGGGGCTTCTCTTGTAATTATACTAGAGATATTTGAGATATAGATTGGTGGAGATTCTACTATGGAAATTATTCTTTGCTTATTTTCAATCTTTTCTCTCTTTCTTCCCTTTTGGTGGATTCCTAAGGTTTGTAAGCATGTGAGAGCTATATCCTTAAGAGTGACCAGCCAAGGTGGTTTTTTGGCCTTGGAAGAAAATATTCTACTCCTGCACGGCTGCACCTCTTCTAAGTTCTAACTACCATCCGTTCTAACACCTTGTATTGTACTACTTCATCACAATCGGTTGCACTAGCATACCCTTCCCACTTCGAGTTTCTAGTCCAAGTTCAACACCTCTTCAGCGTTAGTATCAAAGCACAATTCCAAGATGCTGCCCACCACCGCAACATTGAAAAGCTTGTTGAATGTGAGCAAGACTTGCGAGACATTGAATTAGACGAATTGTGCTGCCAGCTTGAACAACTTCAACAAGAAAATCAGCTGCTTCATCAATGGCAAGAGCAATGTAAACGCTAACATCGCTAGGGTTCCAATGACTACTCTGATAGAGAGCCCTTCAATGATGAAAGCAAGTGTTCTAACAAAGAAATGGAAGATTTCGATCCGTTCTACAAAAAAAAGTATCTTCATTGGGTGAAGAAGATGCTTGGCACCAACGAGAACGGAGACCACATCGCGACCACTATGACTTTGGTATCAAAATAGACATCCCCAACTTTGAAAGCCACTTGCAACTTGACGAGTTCATTGATCTGGTCCTCACCATTGAATGATTCTTCAAGGGTAATCAGGTTCCCAATGATCAACACATGAAGGTAGTCACCATCAAGCTTAAGAAGTATGGATCAATTTGGTGGAAAAATTTGAAACAATGACATGAGCATGAAGGATGCAACAAGATCTGAACATGGGACAAGATGTATGGTGAGCTCAAACATAAGTTCCTCCTCAAGGATATCACCAGAATAAATTTTTTAAGCTCCATAATTTTCAGCAATGCAACATAACCATAGAAGAAGAGAGTACACAATGGAATTCGAGCAACTCCTTATGATATGTGACATTAAAGAGCTTGAAGAGTAAACTATAGCACGATATCTTAAGAGGATTGAAGCTTGAAATTGAGCAAGTTGGACAACATCAACCCTATTGGATGCTAAATAATGTGATATGATTGGCAATAAAGGTTGAGAAGTAGCAACTAAGAACATGTAATTCATGCTTTCCAAGGTATAGAGACAGAGCATCCAACCTAGGGAATTTCGTATAGAAAACATTGGCACCCTTCAAAGCTGGTGCCTCCTAACCTTCTCAATCTCTTAGAAGAAAGACAAGGCATCCTTAGCAACCCCCACTATTCCAACACTGTTGCTTCCAACCCTCGTAAGTATTTTAAGTGCCAAGGATTTGGGCATATTACATTCAACTTCCCCAATAGAAAGCTCATCTCTTTGGTGGAAGAAGAATCATGCACAGAAGAGGAGGAAGAAGATCAACCAATCAAGTGGGACGAGGAAGGCCCGGGCAACGAATAGCTAGCACATGCCAATCAAGGAGAAGCCTTGGTGGTCCACTGCAGCTAGAATACGACCATTGTAGTTGATGAAGAAGATTGGTTATGCCACAATATCTTCAATACTAAGTGACCTGACATGACAACAATATCTTACATGACAAGGTATGCAACATCATTATCGATGGAGGCAACTATGAGAACGATGCTGATGGTCAACAAGTTGAAATTGCCTACTGAAGCTCACCCCTATCCCTATAAGTTGCAGTAGCTACGGAAAGGCAATGAAGTAGAGATAACAAAGCATTGCTTGGTCCAAATCTCCATCAAAAAATGATATCAAGGTGTGTGGTGCAACGTTATTCCTATGGACTCGCGTCATATATTGTTTGAATGTCCATGGCAGTATGATCATGGAGCCATTCATAATGGTTTCAAGAATACTTATACCTTTGAGAAGGATGGTGTGAAGATCACCATGGTACCCTTGAAGATGGATCATCACCCCAAGGCCCCATCAGAGACCAATGCCTTCACCTCCAACTCTAAACTCCTCAAGGCATATAAGGAATTTATTATTGTGTGTGCCTTGATCGTGTTAGAAGAGAACGAGAAGTCCATGAAGCTTCCTAGGGAGATCAATAAGATCATAGCCGGACTGCATCCTATATGAGACAATCAACACTACATAGACCTTATATCTAGTGCCATCATCCCCAACAAGCTTGCTTACTATGAGTCCTAAAGAGAATGAAGAACTTCAGTATCAAGCGAAAGAGCTCATATACAAAGGGCTAGTCCACAAAAGTGTCAGTCTATGTACCATGCTAGCATTACTAATACCTAAGAAGGATGGATCGTGGTGCATATGCATTGTACTTGAGCTATTAACAAGATCACAATCAAGTACTGGTTTCCCATGCCTCGACTTGATGTTTTGCTCAATCAACTACATGGCTTGGTTATTTTCTTCAAGATTGATCAATGGAAGGCCGCCTTTAAGACCCAAGAAGGCCTATATGAGTGGACGGTTATGCCCAAGATTTAGTGTACTGATTGGTATCGTACCGTACCATACCAAACCAACACTTAGCACAACTTGCTGTCTCATACTGCACATTGAACCAATAGTATACTAAGAAGGTATTGGTATAAGGACTAGTACCAAGACAATGAATCTTGGTCATGCTTTTTGGTCTCTCCAATGCTTTAAGCACTTTCATGCATCTCATGAATAAAGTCTTTAGGTCATTCATTGGGAGATTTGTCATTATGTATTTTGATGATATCCTTGTCTATAGCAAAAGAAAGGAAGTGCACTGAGTCACTAACACAACTTCAACAAATATTCCAGGCCTTAAGAGAGCAAAGTTGTTCGCTAACTTGAAGAGTGTTAATTCCTGGCTGACAAGTTGGTATTCCTTAGATTTGTTGTGTTAAGCCAAGGCATTGAAGTGGATCTTGGCAAAGTTAACACTATCACTAGCTGGCCCATGCCTAAAATGCTTGATAAATACTTAAATTAAGTCGCTAAAGGCACAAATTTTATTTAATTACTCTCTATTTATTATGAATTTGATACTCTCTAATCTATTTTATAAATAATTAAGAGTTTGGGCTCATACAATTCAAATTGAACTCAAATTGACTCAGATTCGAGCGAACCAGGTAACTAGCTCTCATTAAGTATGAACGCGACTTACTCATAAAAAGATCAGATGCAAGCTCTCAAGATTCAAGGGTCTAGATTAGAAAATATTTTATATGGATCCAAGTGTGAACACAACTTAAAGATCAACGGATGAGAAGCAACTAATGAAGATCCAAGGGCCAACATTTAAGGAGCCATTCATCTACCCTCTTCCTAGTCCCACATTGGAAAAATGTGAAAACCTCCTCCCTCCTACACCTATAAATAAAGCCTAATGCCTCTATCCTGAATCCATCTAGCCCTAGTCTCCATGCCTTCCTTAGGTTCTTTAGCCACTTTGTTCCCACTTTCTTCCACCCTTCCAACACATGAGAAGGAGAGTCAGCCAGGGAAAGGTCAGCGCAAAGCCAAAGGAGGGAGAGAAAGAGCTAGATCCTAGTTTAGGTTTTTCTCTCTCTTTTGTTTTAATTTCTATTTTGAATCCGACTCCAAGCCCTGTAAATGGCTTAGGAGTTGGGAGTTTATTGTGATCAGGGTTTTAATATTCTAGCAATATATCTTCTTTTCTTTTATGCGAATTAAATTCTGCAACATTTAAATTCAGCAATAGGATAGTTTCATTTCCTTGCAATCTCTTTTATTTTTGCAATTACTTTTTAATACTAGAATTAGTTTCTTTTAATATTTTAATCTCTTCATACACCTCCATCAAAATCATGTTTAGCTAAGCAATCCTCTAGAGTTTGCAATAAAGCTAGAATCCTTTTTGATTTTAGTATCTACGTGATGGTGTTTACTTCTTAAAGAGATCACCCCTCTCATGAATCTCAACTTCCTTCCTCTCTTGATCAATCTTGATGGGTTGTAGTTGGGTCAAAATCCCTTTATGGTCCATGCTTGAAGTAGTGATCAAAGAAAGGCGGCTAAAGTAGAGATTCATCATCATCATCCTTTTCTTTATGCAACAAGGGTTTGATAGATCATAGTTAGGTTAAGTCCTTCATGATCTATGCTTATTTTAGTACAAGAAAAGGTTAGTAATTTAAATAGTGCATGGGAACAAACTTGATAGGCTATCATTTCCTAGCTATTCATAGCCTATGCCTGGTTGTGTCATGTACTAAAAAGGGAGATTGAGTACAAAAAAAGAAACCAACCAAGTAAATACCTAAATCAAGGATCTAGTGGATTAAAAAAACCTAGATTTCTTAGATATTATATTCATGCATTTTTGCATCTTTAATTTATTAATACAAACCATCACCACCTTCTTGTCAAAGCTCTCCTGAGCAACAATCTGACACAAACACAAAAGCACTCAATTCCTCGTGGGATTGACCTGTAGTCACTGAACGTGCTACATTACACATCGTGTATTTGCAGTTACACTTTTAAGACACATCAACGCTCTATAAGGTGAGAAGTTTTCATGTCTTAGCTTCTTTTTATTAGTGCTTTATCAAGAATTTTAATTTTATTATTGGGCCAATTGACTAAGTATATGAAGGGAGGTTAATTTCAGTGGACTTATAAAGCACAACGAAGCTTTGAAGAATCGAAGAAAGGGATTACTGAAGCATTAGTATTAGAGCTTCCCAACTTTCACCTAATCTTCAAAGTTGCTTGCGATGCTTCAGTGCCGATATTGGTGCCATCCTCAGCAAAGAAGGCCGCTCAATTGCTTTTTTCAGTGAGAAGTTGAATGACACCAAGCTCAAGTACTCAAAATATAACATGGAATTCTATGCTATTGTATGCGCTTTGGATCATCGGAGTCAACATCTACCATACAAGGAGTTTATTCTCTACTCCAAACATGAGGTGCTTGAGCACCTGAATTTCCAACATAAATTTAGCCCTGACATGCCATTTGGAGTGAGTTCCTTCAGCCTTTGCCTTTCCTTTCTAAGCATACATTGGGTATGCAGAGTTGAGTAGCAGATGCTTTGAGTTGATGACATGCACTTCTTTCCACTATGCCGCTGAAGGTTGTTGGATTTGAAGTTGTCAAGGAAATGTATGAGAAAAATCCAGATTTTGGGGAGATTTGGAAGCTTAGTGCTGATGGTTCATATCAGCAATTTCATCATCAAAAGGGATTCCTGTTCAAGGATAACGAACTGTGCATGCCTCAATATTCATTGCTATAGGCTATTATTTTTTAAGACCATGATGGTGGACTTGCTGGACGCTTTGGACAAGATAAGACAATGGCATTTATCAAGGAAAATTTCTATTGGCCGAGGATGGAAAAGGTTGAAATGCATCATATTGAATGGTGTCAAGTTTGCACGTTGCCAAATCGATAGAATGCCGGAGTCTACTTGCCATTGCTGGTTCGAAAGGTGCCATGGGAAGATGTGAAAATGGATTTCATTGTGGACTTACCCAAAACTCAACACAACAAGGATTCAATCATGGTAGTTGTTGATGGATTTTCCAAGGTGGCTCACTTTGTGCTTACCAGAAGACGACGCCTATCATATTGCTGAACTCTCCTTCCACAAGATCATGTGCCTTCATGGTATTCCTAAGACGATTACATCTGATAGGGATATGAAGTTTATGAGTCACTTATGGCAAACCTTATAACCAAAGTTGGACACTCAACTCCAATTCAGCTCAGCTAGCCATCCCTAGACAGATGGTTGGACTGAAGATGTAAACAGAAATTTAAGGAATATGTTGAAAAGTTTCATTGGTAACCATGTGCGATAATGGGATATTTCATAGCCTCAAGCTGAATTTGCCAACAACAATTTGGTGAACCAAGAAATAGGGAAGTACCCATTTGAAGTCATCTATGGCAGACAACCTTTGAGTCCGTTAGATCTTGCGCCCCCACTAATGACGCATCAATTCAGTAGAGGTGCTAATGCACAACCTAAGGAGATCAAGAAGCTACATGTAGAGTGTGAGAGAGGATTCTTCGACAAACAGCAAAATACTAGCATCATACCAACAAGCATAGAAAACCTTTGTCTTCAAAGAAAGTGACCTTGTTTGGGTGCACTTGAGAAAAGAGTGATTTCCTTCTAAGAATGCCAAGTTATCTTCTCAAGTAGATGGCCCTTTCAAAGTTTTGAAGCGCATCAATGAGAATGCCTACCAAATTGAACTTCTTGGAGACTATGTAGTATATGCAACATTCAATGTAGTTGATCTATCGTCTTACTACGAAAACTAGGAAGACCAAGAAGACCTAGACTCAATGGCGAGTCTTTTCTACCTAGAGTATCACACTGGATCACTTATGATGCACATGACACTGGACAGATGGCAAGTCCTGACCGCATGGGTTGTGAGTTCCCCACGTATAGGTCTCAGAATCTAACATGATGTCTTGATAGGAAATTTAAATGTCAGTTAATTCTAGGGAGTTTTCGTTTTATGAACTTTTTTTTTGAAAACTTTTGATGTTATTAGGAAAGTTGGTAGTTAAGATTCTTTGAGTTAGAATAAGACTTGGAATCCCACGATGGAAGGTTGAAAAGAACCTTGTGCTACTTACAAATACCCCCACTGGAGCTCCTCTTATAATCATACTAAAGGCACTTGAGATATAGATTATAGCGGAGATTATATCGTGGGAATTATTCTTCCCTTGCTTTCTTTCTATTCTCTTTCTCCTCCCTTTGGTGGATTCCTAGACTTTGCGAGGGAGTGTGAGAGTTGTATCTTAGAGTGGTCAATCAAAGTGGTGTTTTTTGCCTTGGAAGAGTGTTCTACCCTTACTGCTCTTCCAACTACCATTCACCTGCTCTAACACCTTGTGTCATATGTGCCGTAGTGGAGTTTCTACCTCAATGCAATCGATTGCACTGACATATCCTTCCTCTTTCGAGTTTCTAGCCTAAGTTCAGCACCTCCCTAGTGTCACTTCCCGGTATGGTATTGCAAAACCAACAGCAACCAAGGAGGACTTCACCATGCTGTCAAAGTTAACCTTCAGTCAAGGAGGTAACAAGGAAACAAAGTTAAAGGAAAAACGTTAGAAACATGACATACCCTATAGGCCAAGACCAGACTATTGATTAATGGGATACATTATTCGCTGCATCAGACCATTAGTCCAATGCGGGCCATACCATACTGCACCAGTAGGGTATTAAGACTCAATACACCCTCTGTACCAACTGTTGATACCGAGGTATGTATTGTACAAACAGTTGGTATGAGTCCAGTATCAAGCCTACGAAATTTGGTAGGACAAAGATGTTCCAGAACTCCTCCTCAAGGTTATAGCTCGGCTTAGGACTAGTGTTAGGTTTCATATTTGCAATCCTTCCACCAATTAAAGCATATGGCATAGTTCAGATGTCAGATATTATCAACAGGGATTAATAGGCTAAATGCAATCATCTAACAAGTGAAGTTCCAAGCATAGCTACCATCAAGAAATCACAATGTGCCTCATAAGCTCGCCACACTTGGGCAGCCTTAGGGTAATAGAAGAGAATATGCTGAACATCTTCCCAAGAAGCACCATGCCTAGCTGCCCAAATGGAAGCCTCAATGTGCCTCTTAAGCTTGTCACACTTGGGCAATCTTAGGATAATAGAAGAGAATACTGAACAGCTTCGCAAGCAGTGCCATACGTAGAACAGGTTGGCCAGTCCAAACCCTTGTGATGGAAGGAATCATTGCAGGGTAGATAGTTCCAAGATAATCACCACAGAAATCCCTTCCCTCTGAGAAAGGCTTTGACTTTGTAAACCTGATCCATTCTTTGCTAGGTTGGGCTTCCCAAAACTCACATTTGTAGGGCTCTAAGATGGCTGCCCTAGAATTGAAGTTCTCTCTCCATGATAGCTGATTAGTGCCCTCCAATCTTAAGCAAGGGGCAGTAATAATTTGCTTTGCTATCTTTGGTGGGAAACATTGATCAATCAACCCATCCCCATCTAGTACAAAGGAATTGCCTTTGACCCCTCCATACTGGAGGGAATCTACAGCTTTGCAGGGTACAACCATGTCTAGCCTAAAGTATCAGCAAATGCACCACTTGCCACCACCAATTGAAGACCACCCCAAATGAGGTTATCAACTTCAGAGACTGATCTCCATACCAGCAAACACTGTTTTGGTGTCCTGTATTCATCCTCAAATTATTGTTAACCACATGGCTGTAAAGGTTCTCAGGCTGAAGGATCAACTTGCCCATTGGTTAATGAGTGCTCAAAACTAAACTAATTAGGAGGTCCTAGTAACCAAATTCATGAAATCCAATAGCCATAATGACCTTAAAAAAATAGATGTTTCAAACTATATGTTTTACCCTCCATAGTAATGAAATTAACCATCCGATGTCATTTAGGACCTTTCTAATGAATGAATGGCTTAGATTCATCATCTTTATTCACTTCTACAGATAAAATGTATCATTGGACGGTAGCAAAAAGACAATAGATGGATGAACTGGTTAGATTAGGTCATATTATAGACATCTAACGAAAGAAACTTATGATCCGATGGCTATAAAGGCCTTCAAATCAATAGATGGACTTGTCAATTTGTCTAGTCCACATAACTTATGATTAGATGGTTCTAAAAGGCTTGTGGATCAATAGATAAAGGGCTGCTACCTAATCATAGTCACTGCCATCCGGGTCCTGTGAGGGCAAGACTCGGTTGTCGAGACAAGCCAAATTTTTGGCCTTTTTTTTGCACAAAGGGGTTGCCCTAAGACTCAAACCCATGCTTTAACGCTAGTCAGCCCAAGCCTTTTATAATTGCACCAAGTAATGGCCTAAGACCTACACATCAATAGATAGACAGTCTCACAGATTAATACTAAAGGGACTTTTGACCCGACAACCCTAGAAGCCTTGAGAATCAATAGATGGACAGGCTTAAGTTGTTTAGTCCATTTGACTAAAGCAACTTATGATCCAATGGCTCTAGAAGCTTTGCAGATTAACAAAAGGACACGATTAAATCATTTGGCCATCTACTATATGAACTTGCCATCCTTTGGCTGCCAAAATTTTTACTTATATTCTAATGAGTTATATTAAATTCACTCTCTTATGGATGGAACTTATCATTCCATGGTTGTAAAAGCGCTTACAATCCAATGGATTGTGTTTGATTCACCCATAGCAAATGAATGTAACTTATGATCCAAGAGCTATAAGAGCCCACTCACAACTGAAAGGTCTTAAAAAGTTACAAATTGATAAAAGATAAATTTATGATCCAATGACTATGGAAGGCATCACTTACTATCTAATGGTCCTCATTGTGACCTGATCCGAAATAGCCATTCCCAAAGAGCTTTCTAAAGCCTGGCATGGTTAGAGAAACTACGTAACTCCTTAAAGATGGAAGCAAGCATCCCATCTGAAAATATGAATGGGAAATAGCACCGTACAAGCCAATGGCAAAGAAAATAGTCAACCAGGAGATAAATGGTTGTTAGGTGGTTGTCTTTGGATTGCCTATAAATATTCTTCCATAAAATATAAAAAGGCTCACTTTTTCCCACTTTTTCTAGCATCATATTCTCTCTCTCAAAGGTAAGACATCACCAACTTGTGCCTCATTCATTCTACCCTTTTCCCTTAACCTTCATTCACAAAAAGATATAATATATCTCATCTATAGAAGTAGGGGCCCGCATCCCTTGTTCTATAAAAGGTCCTAGACTTTATTCAGAGAGGTCATTAACCCTTTGATCGGAAGTACACCCTTGGTGTACTTCAAATAGAACTCAATGGACTTCATATAAATGATATTCCAGTCCAACAATTGAAAATAGTTTCACAACTCTATTTTCCAAGGAGTCCCAGCCTCCATGTACAGAGATTGAGTGCCTCTCAATATGTAGTAGGCCTTCAGCCATACTTTAAACAGAAGTCAATGGACTTCATATAAATGAGATTTTAGTCCCATAATTGAAAATATAGTCCCAAGTCCCAACCCTATTTTCAAGGAGTCCAAGACTATTTTATAGAGGACTATAGTTTGCAAGGAGTCCTAGGCTCCATTTAGAGAGGTTAAATGTCTCTCAATATGAAGTAGGCCTTTGACGGTGATACAAAATAGAAGTCAATAGACTGTGTAAAATAAGATTTCGGTCTCATAATTGAAAGTAGAAACCTAATCCTATTTTACAAGGAGATCTAAACTACAGTTATAGAGGTTGAAACCGTTGAACGTATCGTGAAGTAGGCCTTTCGGTGTACTTCAGCTAGACGTCAATAGACTTCATAAATTCATATAAAACGAGATTTTGGTCTCATAATTTGAAAAGAGGATCTTAGCTCTATTTTACTAGGAGTCCTAAACTTCCTTTATGGAGATCGAATGCTTCTCAATATGAAGTGTTTGGCCATAGTTTAGTTTCACAACATGAAATAAGGTCTTGGCATTGTTTTTGCAGAGGATTCCAAACCATACCTTTTAAGTGTTGAAAGAATTGATCACAATAACCCAACGATTAGACTAAGGGCCTTTATATAATAGGTACACAAATAAAAACTTCCTAAGTTACCCTCGTTACAATACAAGCACAAGATAACTCATCAAGAGTAAGATAGAAAAGATAAATAAGGCAACATAAAATAACTAAAAATAACAAAGTCTCAATACTCTCCCTGAAGCTGGAGTATATAGATCTTGCAATAACTCTAAAAGGATTATTTGGAGAGTGCCTTAGTAAATATATCTGCAGTTTGATCAGCTGAACGAACAAATGGTGTAGTCACCAGCTTCTTGAGAATAGCATCACAAACAAAATGACAGTCTACTTCAATATGTTTAGTCCGTTCATGGAAGACAAGATTTGAAGCAATATAGATGGTTGATTGATTGTTACATAACATTTCCATAGGTGTGGAATGAGAGAAGCCAAGTTCAAGTAAGAGATTTTTTAGCCACATGAGTTTTCCAATTGTATGAGCCATAGCACGATATTCGACTTCTGAGCTGGAATGAGTAACAACACTCTGCTTTTTGCTTTTCCAAGTAACTAGATTGCTGCCTAAGAAGGTGCAATAACCAGTAGTGGAATGTCTATCGTCACACAATCCAACCCAATTAGCATCAGTAAAAGCAATAAGTTGATAATGACCATTTTTGTTATAAGTAAGCCCTTTCTCAGGATAGCTCTTTAGATATCTTAACACCCGACATGCAGCTTCCCAATGACAAAGTCTAGGTGCATCCATAAATTGGCTCAGGACGCTAACAGTGAATGAAATATCAAGCCAGGCATGAAATGCCGTACCGGGCTGAACCTCCCAGTACAGTCGAACCAAGCTGGACCGGCGGGGAATCGGTCCGATTCGGTGTTTTTTCCTGAAAAAGACACCAAACCGCACTGAACCGCTCGGTTCGGTATAGTTCGGGATTAGACTACCTGAAATCGGGCGATACCGGATAGTTCGGCTCTGAACCGAGCTGTACCGATAAGGGGACAAGGGGGTGGGGGGTGGGGTGGGCCAGCCAATAACGGCCCTTGCCCCTTTCTTGTGCCTCAAACTCTCAGAGCTTGAGAGTCCGAGAGTGTGATCTCGGACTCTTAGGACGCCGAGAATGCGAACGAAGCCCAAAAAAATAAAAAAGCATGCTCTCGAACTCTTAGGACGCTGAGAGTGCGAACGAAGCCCCAAAAAAAATAAAGGTGAAAAATTCAAAAAAAATATCACAACCTCGGGAAGATGATGGTTTTTGGCCGAAAGTAAGGTAATCTAATATTCTATTAGTAAATATTTTATTTTTCAGAGTTTGTGTCCAAAAAATGATAAGTAAAAAAAATCATGCCAAAATTTATGATTTTGGTATGATTTCATTATATATTATAGACCTTTGGAAGATCTATGCGGTGATGCTAAAATCATTAATTTTTGTTAATTATATATATATATTTTAAAAATATATATTTAGAATAAAAAAATTAAAAAAATAAAAAAATATAAATTTATAATATTGTTTATGACAACTAAAGCTATGTATAGTATAATTTTTATGTCCGATTTTGAAGTTTCTGATATATCATATGCATAGTAACCTAGGCTTAATTTTGAATAAAATAAAAAAATAAATAGTATTTAATGTATATTAATAAGCTTAGAAGAATATATGTAAAGTCTATAACAGATTTCTACTTGGATCTAAGCTTAAATAAACTATTTAAAATTTTTAAATTTTTTTAAATTTTTTAATTACTTAAATAATAAAAAAATATAAGACCTTTCGATGAAAATTTTAATTTTTAAGATAATTATTAAAATGATATGTTTTATTAAACTTGCAGAAATAAGTAAAAAGAAGGATACAAAGCGTGATATTGGTTGGGAGCATGACGAGATGCTCTCGGTTCGGCACCATTGGAGATGCAAATGGTGCAACACAGAGTTTGAGATACTCTTGGATAGCACCTCTATATCCGAGACATCCTCCCAAATGTTTGAGTGAGAATTTTTGAGATGAAGCCGGCCATCTCAAGCAGGAAGAAGAGATCAATCCTCTCAGATATAACAAAGTAAGAAAAAGAATAAAGCAAAAGAAAAAACAATTACAGCATCCTCGAAAGTGCAGGAGTCAGCTGGCTCAGATTCGAAGACCAGGATGAGTGATAATAGTAGTGATGGATCTGATGACCAAGGAGGGATTGGAGGATAAAAAACTGTTGTTCATGAGACGCAACCACAGGATGGTATTCAATTCACCGGTGAGTCATAGTTTATACATGCCACACAAGATAGGAACCACGGTACATGAGCTGATAGAGACCGTGAGGATACTATTTCATATAGATGACGGCCTTTCAGAGGTCGTCCAGCACACGATGCAGCTGCAGATGATTTGGCACGTGACGTAGAATCCATGGATGTATCTGGATCATCCTCATATTCTACATCCTACCATCTGCAGGCAACTTATGATCCTTATGGATATGGATATGATGCATCCGAAATATCGTCTTCCAGTGGCTACCATCCTATGCAACCTGAAGTTTCTTATGGATTGGATTTTGCTGCTGGCATATTTGGATGGACCCCTCCACAACCATACCATCATTCCAAGGAAACCTTTCAGAGCTAGAGTTTGAGCGAGAGATCCGAGATGTCTTACAATCCAGAGAAGTTACCTGATGGGATGAATATTCAGGACTATCGTACTAGTTGGATAGAGGGATGGACTGATATTCCTTCGGAGTATGAGAATGATCCAGATATCCACAAGCATCATAGATATTCGACAAGATTTTAGATCAGTAGATATCTTGAGGTTAGTAAATTATTTTTTTTATATCTTGGAGACTTGTATATTAAATACATTTAATGCATTGTTTTAGATTTTTTTTTATTTTTTTGGAGATGTTAGAACTTAGAATTATTATATCATCCTAAATTAATTTAAAAACTATTTAAAAAAATTAAAATAAAAATTGAGTTGAAAAAAAAAGAAAATCGGTACACTGTAGCATACCGACCGATACATCACGGTACCGTACCGATCAGGAACCAGTACCGATTTCTGAATCCTTGAGGCCGAGTCATGGTAAGATAGATCAACTTGCCAATCAGCCGTCTATAGCGTGTACAGTCTCCAAACAAGTCACCATCTTTGGTTGTCAGCTTAAGGCTAGAATCATTAAAATTTCAGCAGGTTTGGAATCTAGCATACCGGTTTCTTGTAATAAATCAAGGATATACTTGCGTTGAGATAGATTTAGTATGTTCTTGGTATGGACAACTTCAATACCAAGAAAGTAGTGCAGTGATCCAAGGTCTTTTATCTGAAGTTTATCCTTAAGCCACTGTTTAGTCTGTGTAATCATCTATAAGTTATCCCTATCACAATGATATCATCAACATAAACCACAAGAATAACCATACTATGATCTCAACGACATACAAATACAGAATGATTGGCATAGCACTGGGTAAAACCATATCGACCAATGGTTCTGCTGAATTTATCAAACCAGATTCTTGGTAATTACTTAAGACCATAGATAGCTCGTTGCAATCTGCAAACTTTCTTATCCTCCCCCTGAACCACATAACCTGGAGGTTAATCCATATACACTTCTTCTAATTCACCATAGAGAAAGGCATTTTTAACATATAATTGATAAAGAGGCCAATCTAGATTTGTAGCAAGAGAGAGAATTACTCTCACAGAGTTCAGCCGAGCTACAAGTGAGAAGGTTTCAAAGTAATCCACCCCATATGTCTGTATGAACCCTTGGCAACAAGTCTTGCCTTGAATATCTCAATAGATCCATCAGGCAGGTACTTGACTGTATACACCCAGCGATATTTCATATTTTTCTTTCCAGGAGGTAAAGTAATAAGGGTCCAGGTATTTCTAGACAGCAAAGCCTTCATCTCATCATCCATCACAGCCTTCCATCCCGGTGCAGCAATACCTTCTGCAAATATCTTGGGTACAGAAATAGAGGATAGAGATGAGACAAAAAAAGTAATACTTTTGGATAGATGTAATATGGAAGTGAAATGGGATATAGGATAAGAGGAGATTCCTCTTTTACCAAGAGATCCACCACAATCAGTTTTCTTGCGCCTAGAATAAACCTATAAAGATTTTTTAATTTGACATGATGCATCTTCAAACTTCAAAAGTGACTTATCATCGTCAGTAGCATGGAATGCCATATCGAGCCGAACCACTCGGTACAGCCCGAACCGAGCTGGACCGACGGGGAACCGGTTCGGTTCAGCATTTTTTTCGAAAAAACACACCGAACTGCTCAGTTCGGTATAGTTTGGCATCAAACCGTCCAGAACCAGGCGGTTCGGCTCGATTCAGCTCTGAACCAAGCCATACCGACAAGGAGACAAGGGGGTGGGGGGTTTTATTCTTTTATTTATGGGGTTGGGTGGGCCAACGAATAATGACCCTTGCCCCTTTCTCTTTGCCTCATACTCTCAGAGCCTGAGAGTCCGAGAGCATGATCTCAGACTCTGAGGATGCTGAGAGTGCAAACGAAGGCCCTCCCCCCAAAAAAAAGAAAAATTCGAAAAAATTGTCACAACCTCGGGAAGACGACGATTTTCGACCAAAAGTAAGGTAATCTAGTATTCTATTAGTAAATATTTTATTTTTAAGAGTTTATGTCCAAAAAATGGTAAGAAATAAAAAATAAGAAAAAATCATGCCAAAATTTATGATTTTGGTATGATTTCATTATGTGTTATAGACATTTGGAAGATCTATGCGGTGATGCTAAAATCATTAATTTTCATTAATTATATATATTTTTAAAAAATATATTTTTAGAATAAAAAAATTAAAAAAATAAAAAAAAAACTATAAATTCATAATATTGTTTATGACAACTGAAGCTATGTATAGTATAAATTTTATGTTTGATTTTGAAGTATCATATGCATAGTAACCAAAGCTTAATTTTAAATAAAATAAAAAAATAAATAGTATTTAATGTATGTTAATAGGCTTAGAAGAATATATGTAGAGTCTATAACATGTTTCTATTTGGATCTAAGCTTAAATAATTTTTTTAGAATTTTTAAAATTTTTTATATTTTTAATTACTTAAATAATAAAAAAATATAAGGGCTTTCGATGAAAAATTTTAATTTTTATAGATAATTATTAAAATGATATGTTTTATTAAACTTGTAGAAATGAGTAAAAAGAAGAATACAGCATGATATTGGTTGGAAGCATGGCGAGATGCTCTCAGCTCGGCACTATCATATGGATATGGATATGATACATTCGAGACATCGTCTTCTAGTGGCTACTATCCTATGCAGTCTGGAGCTTCTTATGGATTGGATTTTGCTACTGGCATATTTGGATGGAATAAAAATTGAGTTGAGAAAAAAACCAGCACGTCATGGCGTACCGACCGGTACGGCATGGTACAATACGGTACCATACCGTACCAATTAGGAATCGATACGGAAATCGATATCAGTTCCTGAATCCTTGATCAATAGAGATAATAGATAAAAAAGTAGGACTTGAAATGACAGACTAGCTTAAGAATTCTCCCTCAGATGAATAAAAGGATGTGGATTCGAAAAAAGTAACATCTAAACTTATAAGGATTCTTCTACTAACTGGATTATAGCATTTATATCCCTTTTGTGTTCGAGAATATCCAACAAAGATACACTTAACAGCCCTGGGGGACAACTTGTTTTGAAGATATGAATATGTACAAAGCAACAACAACCAAAAATTTTAGGAGAAATTGAAAATGCATTCTCATGGAAAACACAAGTTGGAATGGAGATTTACCATTCGGAACTCGGGAAGGAGCACGATTGATTAAAAAACATGCAGTAAAAAGAGCATCGCTCCAGAACATTTTTGGAATAGACATATGAAGTAAGAGAGTTTTTGCAACTTCTAAAAGGTGATGGTTTTTACGTTCAACTATCCCATTTTGTTGTGGTGTGTAAGGGCACGAGGTTTAATGGATAATCCCATAACTAATACAAAAGTCAGCCAATTAGGTTTGAACATACTCTAATCATTGTCAGTTCGGAGGATTTTAATAGGCACACCAAATTGAGTTTTTATTTCATTATAAAAGGACATAAATACATTGAGTACTTCAGATCGACTCTTCAGAAGATAGAGCCACGTCATCTGAGAGTAATCATCAATAAAGAAAACAAAATACTGAAAATTATTTATAGAGAGAATCCATAATGGACCCCAAACATCAGAATGAACAACATCAAATAAAGCAGAACTCCTAAATTGGACTCTACTGGGATACGACTGATGCGTGTGTTTGCCTAATTGACAAGCTTCACACTCAACTATAGACTCACTGGATAGAGAGGGGATCATCTGACGAAGAATACGAAGTGAAGGATGTCCCAGACAAGCATGCCATTGAAAAGCAGGAATATCATGAACAGAAGCAAATGCGACAATGGTAGATTGAGGTGGAGAGCTCCTAAAGTCATCAAAATAGTAGAGTCCTTTCTCATGGCCTCCACCAATCATCCTCTTCATCCTGAGATCCTAAAAAACACGAATCAGATAAAAAAGTTACACTACATCCTAGAGATTTAGTCAGTTGGCTCACAGATAATAAGCTATAATAGAAAATTTAGGAACAAAAAGAACAAAAGGCAAAGATAAAGACGATGACAAGAAGATGTCACCACATCCAGCTACGACTGAAGTAAAACAATCGGTAAGATACACAGATTGATAAGTAAGACTAGGTTGAACAGAAGAAAACAAGTTCTTTCTACCTATCATATGTGAAGAGGCTCCAGAATCAAATCCAATTTGATGAAGATGATGTGGCAAATAGGCTAGCTATACCTGAGTAGGCGACTGTCGCTGAAGCATTCTGAGAGATGAACATTTGAGTCTGAAGACCTTGGACAATCTTGTGTACTTCTTTGATGACATAGGCGGAAGATCGCTCTGTAGAATTATTAACTACAGCTATATAGGCATCAGAAGAGCCAGAGAAGTCCCCCTCAGCAACAGAATTTGCCCAAGAGGATTTTCCATGTAATTTCCAGCGGTTGTCAACTATATGATTATTTCTATGACAATGAGAGCAAACACGGGTTATTCCATTAGACCTGTCTCGGCCTCTACCTCTTCCATCTCTGCCACGTGAGGAAGTTGATCCAGCAAATGCAGAATTTTCTCGTGAAGGAAAGGATGGAACAGAGGATAATTTTCCTTGATCCTTAGCAACTTGCTGTAATCTAGCAAAAGCTTCATTCATATAATGAATAGAAGATTCGGCCAAAATTTGATCTCTGATGGAGTGTAATTCTAGACTCAGCTCATGTAGAAAAATAGATACACACAATTCAGATCGCTGTCATTTAAACTCTTCCAAATTGCTGGTCAAAGGTTGATAAAGATTTAATTCACCAATAATGCTTTTGACATTGCTGAAATAATCAGTTAAAGATCTGTCTCCTTGCAAGTTGTTGAATGCCTTTTTATATAGATCAAAGATTTTGCTCTGATTCTTTTCTTGAGCAAAAGTTATTTTCAGATCTTGCCATAAAGATTTAGCAGTGTCATGAAACATAAATGAGGCAGCAATATTCTGTTCCATGCTATTCCAAAGCCAAATAATTACTTGATCATTCTCTTTCCTCCATTTTTTCCAAGTTGGATCAGTAATATCTGGAGGATCTTCATAAATGTAGTCAAGTCTATCTTTAGCACTCAAAAATTTTTCCACAGCCTTAGACCAAAGTAAAAAATTTAACATTCCAACAAGCTTAATAGTTGTAATCTGAAACATCTCATGCTATTGGATAGATGGCTGAGCAGTAGGCGAAGTACTTATATCGTTAGCCAAGGTATTCACAATAGAGAACAAGAAACCAACAACAAATACACACCAACAGACAAAGGACTCAACTTGGCTCCAGAAAAGGAAGGGCTGTGGAATAAAAAAAAAGCACTAGATCTAAGTAGATGAGTAGCAACTTGATACCATACTTAAGATGCTTGATCAAAAATCAAACGAGGAGAGCAATGTTATTGATGATGAAAGAAGTCATCTTGTAGCAACAGGACAGAGATCTCTTGTTTGGGTTGCAGCAGCAACAACTTCTAACAACCGTAATGGCAATAGCAGCAACGGCAAACAGATGGACTGGACAAGGAGGCAAAGGCAGATAGGAAGCAGCGGCAGCAGCAAGTGGGCAGCAACAGCAGCAGGTGGGAAAGGAAGAGAAAGAAAAAATTAGGGTTTGGATGGAAGGGGGAGAGAAGAGGGGCGGCGGCAGCTAGATTAGGGAGAGGAGGTATCTAGGGTTCGATAAACTTGCTCTGATACCATGTTGAAAGAATTGATCGCAATAACCCAGCGATCAGACTAAGAGCCTTTATATAATAGGTACACAAATAAAAACTTCCTAAGTTACCCTCATTACAATACAAGCACAAGACAACTCATCAAGGATAAGATAGGAAAGATAAATGAGACAACATAAAAATAACTAAAAATAACAAAGTCTCAGTTGTAAGAAATCACAAATTTTACTAAAATGGATAAATGTTGTTTTATATCCATAAAGAGCTCTAACTTTATGCCGTCAAATCTTAATTTCATTAATAAGGGAACAGATCCTAGACATATTCCTTGTTCAAAAACTAAGAATTTGATCAAGATTCTCAATTTTGGTACCAGTGGCCGTTCCGGTCGACCAGCGACACGGTTCCGTATCGGAATGAACCAGCGCGAATCGATAGAGGAGAAAAAGAGAGAAAGAGAGGAAAATAGAAGAGAGAGAGAAAGGAAGAGAAAGAGAGAGGGGGGTCCATTGGAGAGGCCGCCGGAGGGCCTCCAGCTGGCTGCCGTGGTTGTCGGGTGGTGTAAATGCCGCTTGCGACTCCGTGACATGAAACATAGGTGATCGCCCCTGTTTCACGGGCTTTTCTAAAAAAGCCCGATAACAGTGCCGGCTTCACTGTTTCTGAATTTTTTTTTTGAAAAAAGTTTGAAATAGTGAAGCCGGCAAATTGAGTACCGACTTCACTATTTTTAAACTTTAGAAAAAAAAACTAAAACAGTGAAGCTGGCAAATCAAATGCCAGCTTCATTATTCATCTTTTCCTTTAAAAAATGGCTGACGCCCATCGCTTCCACAACTCCGCCCGCACCGCTTCTGCCATCCAGTGGCCACGACGGCCATCCAGAGACCTCCAACAGTCTCTCCGCTGTCCTGTCCTCCCATCTCTGATGGTCTCCCCCTTCTCTCTCTCTCTTTCTTGCTCATTGCGGCGTCCCCATCGGGCAAACCGAGCCGCGGCGGCTTCTGCCACCCTCCGACAACTGCAACGAGCCACCGTCGGCTTTCGGTAGCCTCACCCTCTCCTCCTCTCTCTATCTCTGTTTTCCTCTTTCTTTCCCGACATCGATGTATGCCATTTTCTCCGCTGGAACTGTCCCGGTTCCCCGCCGGTCTGGTTCAGCATGCCCTGAACCATCCGGTTCGGGATGGTTCTAAGAACGCTAGATTCGATCCTATTTCTCTTTTAACATCGATGTTCCCATTTGCCAATTAAAAGATGCAATTGAGATCATAAACTTACAAAAATCAGATTTAAAATGCCGTCACCGAAGTCAAAAGTCTCATGAATTCTTAAAAATATATTCTAATGGCAATTGTCCTCTAATTTTGACTTTAAAAGGATATTTTTAAGATATAAGAAGAGTATTACTTGAAACTTTAAATCTAAAGAACTGATCCAAAAGCCAAACATTATGAACAGATAAAGGAAACAGTAATATCTTTCATGACGTTATCAAGATTAAGGAATTCCATGACATGAAACTCTAAAATGCACCACATTACTACCAACCTTGATCTTGAAAAGTTATAAACTCTAAAACGCATTACATTACTAATTTTAATTTTTTTAAAAAATCTTTTAAATAGTGAAACCATTTGGTTTGCCGGCTTCATTGTTAATCCCCATTTTTAAAAAGAGGCCACACGTGAACAGAGGCGACAGCCCCTGTTCCACGTCCGCGACGTCACTCGTGCTGCTTCCGCCACCCGGTGGCCACGGCGCTACTCAGAGTCCTCCGATGACCTCTCCTCCGTCCTATCCTCTCATTTTCAGTGGTCTTCTCCCCTCTCTCTCTCTTTCTTGCTCGTTGCAGCAGCCCTATCAGGCAAACCGAGCCGCGGCAGCTTCTGCCATCCTTCGGCGGCCGCAGAGGAACACCGCCGACTTCCAACGGCATCCTCCTCTCTCTCCCTCTCCTCCTCTCTCCTTGCCTCTATTTTTCTCTTTTCTTCCCCAGCACTGGCGTGTGCCGTTTTTCACGCCGAAACCGTCCCGGTTCTCCAGCAGTCCGGTTTGGCACATCGTGAACCGCCTGATTTGGGACGGTTTTGAGAACTATGCTTGACACTCTTAACTTCATAGAATTGAGAATATAAATTTTAACTCTGAATCGATGTCATATTGAATTTCTTAAACTTATTTTGTCAAGTTGTATCATGAAGTAAGAAAATTTGATAACATTATAGGCAGTTCTTTTACTTACAATTAATCTTAGCTAGCATTTGGATAAAATCTAAATGTTTCCTAATATAAATGGGGTAATTTACAATGGATTCTTGAGTCTATTGGAAGTCCCAGACCTATTTAAATAACAAAATCCTGTCCCATGGGCAAATTTGATAGGATCATACCCTAACATATTTGTGTATCATATGTCTATTCTAATGTTAATCCTAGGGACAGATTTGTGATACCACAATCTGTTGTGTAAATAAAAATATGGACAATTTGCAGGAAGCAGTTGCCTGAAGCAGTTTGGCAAGAGGAAAGTAGCCAGAGATACAGTTGAAAATTTGGAAAATCTTCAGATCAATATCTATATTTCACCAATTTTATCAGAAACTAATACTGTATCAGTAATTATGCCAAAATTAGAAAAGGAAAACTTTATTTATCAAGCCTAATATAACTTCCATCAAAAGCCTCATCTGGTCCCTCCCCCTCCTATCCCTCACCTCCAAAACAACTAAATAAAGATAGAAAGAAAAGGAATAAAAAAAGAGAAATTTTATGCCAACTAAGATTAGGAATTACCTTGAAATAATCAATTGGATGCTTAATCTCATCCATCTTAACTTGATCCTGCATCAATACAACTACACATTATAACAAAGAATTCTGCAATAGACATTATCAGATACATTCAGAAGCAGGTATCAAACTGGTCATGAATTGTAAGAATCTCATGATTAAAGCCAAAGCTTGACAAACCATTTGTTGAATACCCTAACATCAACTAAAATGGAACTCAGATAGTCATGTTAAGTTATTCTTGTAGGTCCTTGTTAAGTTACATCTTAAATTCCAGTTCATCAAAAAGAATAAAATCTTTAGTGGGGGAACACAACCCATAAAGAGTACTTAAACAATGTTCAGCATACGGATTACAACTCATAATACATTTTCAATAGAAATGAAATTTGGAGTAATGAGAACCCTCATGGGCATGCCTTTCCATTCCACCCCACACTGTCGGATACGGGGCGTACCATACCATACCATATCAACAATCTCATACCGTACCAAACCACATACCGATACCATGATAGGATGGTACTAGTACAAGGTTTGGTACTAAGATGGTGAACGTCGCTTGTGGGAGTAAGTTTAGTCTCACAATGAGTATGGTTTTCATTGAGAACTGAATCAATAACCTTTTGGCTAGCCTTTTTGGATGAAATCTTGAGTCTTTACATAGGTATTGAGCTGACCCAACCCATGCCCCATATTGCTATGGGACACTGTAGCACAAACATTTTTGGTGTTAATCATGAGCTGATCGTGGTGTTTGTGAAACTTGGACCCTTCCCTTGGCAAGGACGCCAAGGCTTAAATAGGAAGTATGCGGCCTATGCAGTCATGTGCTTAGTGTGTTGGAGAGGTCCTGGGTGCTTAAATAGGGCCAAGGGCCCAAATTAATAATCTTCTGGTTAACCTTTTGGGTGAGGACCTAGGTTATTACACAAAATATTTAGAGTGTCCCTGAAATCTATATATGACAAAATTGGATATTTCTTTAAAGACCCAAACCTTAATCAAAGTGCTTTCCTTAGAGGGTTAAAAATCTAATCAATAATGGATGGTAACCAAGTCATGACTTCTATGAAGTACTTCCAATAAGCAAAGCAACTTCTGATGTTATAACAAATATCCTAAAAGCAATAAAATTCCTGATCAGATATGCAACAGCAAAACAGAATCTGTGGTGTTCCCACGTTATGTTCCAACATAAAGTTGTGTCTATTAGGAACCTAAGTAGCATTGCTAGTAATACCACACAATTGATAGAAATCATAATCAAATTAGCGTGATCCTTAACAATGGACAGGGTATAAAATGAATTTTTCTTGACTGAACAAGAAAACATGCATCGACAATCATATAACTTGGGCAGAAAGTAAAGAGTTAAAAGACTGATTAAAAGAACCAATTATTCCAAATGCTTATATTTCATCATCAGAACAAGTTTCATGCAGTTTCTTGTCCAGCAGATGGTCCATGAAAACATGAACACTTCATTTAGAGGTCACCTCAATCATCCAATAATTATGGTCCAAATTTCATCATAACCAACTATAATTATCATCATTTTTAAAATGTGACTTGTGGTTCTAACAAAATTATCCTTTGTACACATATTATTCAAAACTTACAAAAGAGTTTTTAAAAGTGAATTCTTCGAGACAAATAGAATCATCATGCTGACAATTTGATAATAAATCATCCAATCACTATGAGAACACTTGGTTTCGCTCCTTCAATGTACAAGGAAGAAGTCCTATTTGCATCCTAGACAGGAAATAGTTGCTCATATTTGCAGTCTGTCACATAAAGAAAAGAATTTGGGACCATTCTTTGGCATGCAATACTGTAGCTTGGTGAGCACCTTTTCTGCTTTGGGGCTTTTCGACTGAAAGAAACTCAAGTGGCTACTCTAAGAAGGAATAATAATTTGGTGGTACAAAATCATGAGGAATTTGGAAAGAAAGAATTTAATAATCTGCAAATCAAAGAGAAAGAGCAAGGCATTATGACCATATTTTGTTAGTGCTTTGTAATGTGCAAATGGCCGGAAGACATGAAGAAAAATACTTAATGGCCTTGTGAAGAAGCCTGCATGGTATAAATTCATTGTTCTGTTATCCGTGCATATTTCTTGGACATCCTAGCACCCCGCAAGTTTCTAATCCTCCTCATTTTGACAATATTGTATAGTTTGAGCAGCTTATGTTACAGCTGGGTTAAACCAACCCTCTGCTCTTAGTCTTAGCTTTGCCTTTCTGTTTGAACATGCTTCTATGGAATGAACACAAAGAAGGCAACAAAAAAAAAATGTCCATGCCTCAAAAGACTTGATGAACTTGGGTATATCTTTAGCAGATTCAGGAGAATTCATCCACCTCCCTTGCTTCTCAGAGATGCTTCGCAAAATATCTCTGGTCCCTATGCACAAAGAAAGCATAACATACACGTCAAAAAATAAGAGATGCATGGTCACAAACTACCAGGTAGTACCCGATCACATAAATCACAAGTTTCTCAGCATGGTCCATACAAAATATGTAAATAATTTTAAACAAACTTAACTAGAAAATCAGGCAATTGTTCATTGTTTGATAAGTGCAATCATGGAAAGTTCATCTTGAATGAAGGGATCAAATATCCCATTATGTTTGTATCAATTGTGAAATGAATGAAACATAAACCAAAAACATGCTCGTACATAATGTCACTTTAGCTACAATTTACAGGTCAAAGAGATGGTCACCCATGAAAACAAGAATCACAAGATTACAGTATCCCATTCCTGCTCCCATTCTAATAAACAATTTAAAGTTTTTGTTAAACAAGAGTTCATCAATTGTAAGGAGCTAGATACAGTGTGGTGCCAACACACATAAGAGCTTAAACCAAGCAAAATTCTTCATATTCAGATAGAGTACCTTCATGTTAGGGCAACTAAATTTTAGCTTCCCAGAGGAGAAAAGTGTCATCTTAGCATAGATGGGGCATGCAACTGCTTACAACTTTTCAGAAAGCCAATAATATCATCAGATACAAAATTCTTATATACTTCATACATCCAGATATAGCATGTATGAAAATAAATGTATCACACTGAAAAGAAAATATAGTATCGTATCAATAAAGATTTTGTTACACTTGTAAAATTGAAAGTATGGCTATTAACAGTAAAACGAGCATACTTGTTTTCAGTAATCTGTTTTTTATTTTCTCATAGCATATCAATGCATGATGGCAACATATGGTAATGAGGGATACTACATAGTGTTGAATGTAACAAATATACCTTTATCAATTAGTGTGAGTCCAGCTTTTGATTGATATATGGCTCTCATTGAGAGAATTATTTTTCTATCTATGGTTTCTTCCACTAGCCTCTTTGTTCTTCGATCAAAAACCTGGCAGCATACAAAGCATGTGAATTAATGTTTCCAAGTTCTACCCATCAGAAATCTGAATGACCCAGCATCAATGCTAATCCTATGTAATGAATGGCTATTAACATGTGAAAGAACTGCAAACACCAAATAGAGTCAACCCCTACAAATCAAAAGCTGCAACACAAAATATGCTCAACCCTATGAATGCAAAGCCGCTCAACCTCAAGATAACCCAACCCTAGCTTTTGACAACACATATGCTAGGCATAAACAGGATATGATAAGACAATATACTGAGAACATCACAACTAGACTAGGGTATGGTTGCTACAGCCAATCTCAGTGGTCAATATAACATGTACAATTTAAAATATAACATACAATGAAAAAGGTCAAAATCAGAAAGCAATCTACAGGTAAATTATTATAAAAAAACTCAAACAAGGAAAAAAAGAATGTCCACAAATCACCATAGTTTTACTAACGTAATCTTGACATAGGCAATTACTAGCGGTTCATATTATGAATGTACAGATGCAAGATCAATTAATTGCACATGAGCTGACATAAGTCATTGCACATACATGAAAACAAGAGACAAGAGAAAGTGACGTTGGAGAGGTGTTGAACTAGGACTGAAAACTCAAAGGAGGAAGGGGATGTCAGTGCAACCGATTGTAGCAGGGTAAAAACCCCACCATGGCATGTACGACAGAGGGAAGAGTTGGCAGGCAGTAGTTGGAAGAGGAGTAAAGGTGCATCACTCTCTTCCAAGGCTTCACGATCTTGGCCAGAAATATTCACCCAGTACCTTACACCAAAAAATTATAAATCGAGGAGAGGAGGAAAGGGTGTGGGGTTGGGTGTGCAAGGATGCATATGATCCTCACCAAGAAATAAGCCATATGACAGGAATTAGTCACCCACAACTGCATATATTGAGCTTCCCAATCAAAAATTCTTGATTAAGTAAAAAAAGATCCTGACCCCACAGATGAGCAAAGTTGATGCATTATGAGCAATTAAAATTCTTTTATTTCAATTGTTTGTGAAAATTAAAATTCCTGTTTCTATTTTCTTGAGGGGAACTACAAAATTTACAATAGAGTAATATGACTAAATCATGCCATTTTTACAACCTATTACCAGTCCTAAAATAAGCCATTGATCTTAAACTTGGAATATTCCTGGTTATCGCATGTTTATAATGGATAAAAAGTCACCTTGCACCTCATTTCAAGCTTGGAACCATAATATTACTGAGGCCTTACAGAACATTAGAAAAATCACAACTGATTCTGAAGAACCTAGAGACAAACCAAAACAGATTTTCAAGGCAAAGATAAGGAAAAAAAGGTGAAGAAAAGGTATGGTGTAACCAAAGAAAAACAAGAAATTATATGGCACCAATGTATGATTTGATCTGATTCTCTTCTTTTGAAAAATACAGAGCACATAAAGTTCATAACTTGCTAATCCATCAGAATTACAAATGAAATAAGAGATGTATGATTGATTAGAAAATGAAGTAGGTAGAGAATTTAAGTATTTGTTTTAGCATTTGAGAAGGGCTGATGTCAATCTCTAGAAAAGAAATTATAAAATAAGGTGACAAGCATACAAGAACTATGAAAACTTCACCCATATGCTAACAGACAAAAGAAAGCTAGCAGATTAAGAGGTTCAAATACAACTTTGCTGACATCATGGGACCTGAAAATCTAAATCCAGATAGAATCGAAACATGGAAGAAATATCTTTAGGTTGTCATTAATCACACAAAGAATTAAAACATTGTGATGGCATTAATGATAGATGTTAAGGCACCAAATTGAGAGGCAGATATAGGTATACGAAAAGTCCAAAGGACAAAGAGAAGATATGATGGATGAATATATTGCCAAATAATATAAATTTTAAAGGAATATTATCAAAATGGAATGGATATGATAAGGCATACCAATCCAGACCAAGGACCAAAGAGATGAACCACGACTTTACTAGCAACGTCTAAGGTTCAAAACTTTTAGAGGAATTTTTCCAAATGAGTCAGCAAATCAAGTTTCAATCCATGAAGGGCAAAATGAAGACACTTGTATCCACCTTTAAAGTCGTACTCTTCCCTCTCCGCATACCAGATCCAATTGAAAGAAAAAGAAATTGAATAAAACATCCAATCAAGAAAAGGTAAAATAAAAACACAAGCAAAACCGTATAATACTAGTGAACTAGGTAGACTTTTAGAAAGTATAGAATCAGGCAGTCAGGTGACATATGGATAAATTAGAGAATTAGTTTCAACTTAGCACGTAAGTATATCAGAGAACTGCTTAGCCTCTGTACTTAAATGTTTTTCCATCACAATAGTGATCATCACAAAATGATCATATATAGACATGAAACAATGCATACCAAAATATGGGAGGCACTTGATCCAGATTTCAGGCCAATGCCATAAGATGAAAAATGGGCCCATTCACTAAGTTTAAACATCCACCTGGAAACAGGACAAAGATACTATGTCACCTCTATTTAGTGACTAAGGACACAGACAATTCATTTGCATATAGACCGAAGTCACTGAATATTTTCAAACAATGTTAAGATTAAAAAGAGAATCATTATGTACAAGAGCAATATAAATATCTCACCCATATGAAGCCTGCTTATCCGTTAGAAATCCTCCTGTCATAGTCTGATTACCAGTTCCCTCATCAAAACACAATGTCATATGTATTATATCATTCATCTTGTCATACTTCCCAAGGTTCTCACCACACACAGGGCAATTACTGATAAGTGATTCTCTACAATAATCAATAATTTATATTAAGTCATCCAGAAAGCAATAGAAGAAATATGATAATATCAGACATTGATAATTCCAACTATTCAATCTGCCACAAGTGCAGCTTTAGAAAAAAGAGATCACTTTAGAAAGCAAGGGAAAAAAATGTCACATGGAAGTCAGTTTAAACTTGAAATCATTACTCTTCTTGTTGAACAGCTAGAAGAATTGCTAGCTCGTCCATGTCAACAACACCATCACCATTCTTGTCTGCTTGCTTGAATAGCTCTTCTTTCTAATTAATTGAAAAAAAAAAAAAAGAATAGATATTAGCTATTTATTTATTTAAATTCTAGAAAAAGAAGAGACAATGATGTGTGTACGAGAAACTACAAGAAAATAAAGATGTTTAGGCCTGGACCTTGGATGCTGCCACTTCATTGCCAAATGCACTAATCAATTCAGTGAACTCGGAATATGAGAGCTTGCCATCTTCATTGTAGTCCTGTCATCAAAATCCATGTGTCATAGATTAGTGCAACATTTGCAAAACTTTGCAATGAACAAATGCCTTAGTAGCTTCTATAACCTCATGCAAAATCATAAAGTCACAGTCTGTAACAAATTTTTGTTGGACATTTGGTTTTGGTTTCGGCCGATTTAAGCATTGAAAACACATTACAGTTCAACTCTTCTATCCTGGACTCTGGTTCAGTCTTCATTTAACTTTGGAATCAACCTACTCTCACAGATCTTTTTGTCATAGAGCTGGCTTTTTGTCAGCACAATCCATGTGTCAAACCATTCCCCTTTACTTTCTACGAACCAAGGGTAATACGCTAGGTCGCTAGGGATGAGGAAGGACACGAAGATACATAATGATTAATGTGAAACAATGCCGCAAAAAAAAAAGTAAGAATCTCATGATCTCATCTTTGAAACATGAAAATATAAAGCATAGAGTTATAGTTCTTCAGAAAAAAATATCTAACAATTTCCACTTGGTGAAATAACCCTAGTGTCCACAAAAGAGGTATTTTTGTCATTTCTCAATCTGAATTTTACGTAAAAAAAATTTAAGGCAACCAGTGAAGTGGAAAAAAAAGTACTAATAGACCCCATGCATACTGACCTAAAGCAAACAAAAATACTGGGTCATTTCATCAATAGGAACAACTAGCTAGACACTCCATTCAACCATTAAAATTATCAGATCACATGCATGAAGTGAGATGACACATTTTAAGTTTGAACAGCATTGATGTCAGAGAAGTATGAGAAACAAGAAGCCAAAAATCACTTCAGTGATATGGCTTCCAAAAGATACCATGTATCTCTTAATATTTTAGGCACACGTCTTCCAAGAACATAATGTTAACAAAATTATCCACCACCTAGAAGTTGCTAACAGAAATTCTAAGAGAGAAACTGTGAGGACCCGCACGGTTGCCATATTGGGTGTGCTTGCAAAGGTCTTGGGTACAAGGATTTCGATTAATAATGTAGAGAGGTGAGAAAAGAAGGTGTTCCTCATTCCAATAATCATTGGCAGCCTATAAATTAGCCTTACAAGAAATATGTTGTACTGCAGGTACCATATAAAGATGGCTCAGTCAATTAGGCCTAAAAAATAGACCAGCCCATATAAAGAAAAAAAAGAAAGAAAGAATCAATAATAAACACTTATTCTAACACTCCCCCTCAAGCTGGAGCATATATATCATGCATGCCCCGCTTGTTATAGAGATAGGAGAATCCTGTAGAACCCAAGGCCTTCGTAAAGAGATCAGCAATCTGAGCCCCAGTAGACATAAATATGGTGACAATTTTCTTAGACATCACAGCATCACAAACAAATGGCAGTCAACCTCAATATATTTCATCCTTTCATAAAACACTGGATTATTGGCGATGTAAATAGCAGCTTGCTTATCACACCTCATCTTCTGAATAAATCCCAAATCAGCTAACAAAGATTTTATCCATATCATTTCACAAGCCGTATGGGCCATTGCCCTGTACTCAGCCTCAGCACTAGACCGTGCTACAACATTCTGTTTTTTGCTTCTCTAGGTGACCAAGTTTCCATCTACATATGTACAATATCTAGAGATGGACCTTCTATCAGAAATAGAACCAACATAGTCTGCATCAGAATAAGCCTTAATTTGCAAATATTTATTCCTTTTGTACAACAACTCTTTCCCTGAAGAAGCTTTGATGTATCTCAAAATCCTCAAAACAGCTTCCTAATGACACTGCTTTGGCTTCTGCATAAACTGACTCAACAACCCAACAGCAAAGGAGATATCTGATCTAGTAACAGTAAGATAGATCAGTTTACCCACAAGCCTGCTCCGGATAATCCTCAACTTTCTAATCCCAAAAAATAGGTTCTGCAACTATCGAGGTGTCTACTAGTTTACAGCCAAGGAAGCATGTTTCCTGCAATAAATCAAGAGCATATTTTCTTTGAGAAAAAGAAATACCCTCCTTACTGTAGGCTATCTCAATTTCCAAAAAGTACTTGGATCGCCCAAAGTCGTTCATCACAAAATGCTACCATAAAAAAATTTTTACATCAGAGATACCAGTCGAGTTACTTCCAGTGAGAAGAATATCATCAACATAAACAACTAACACTACCAACCCAGCTGGACTCCGATGAACAAAAATAGAGTGGTCTGCATGACTCCTTTTCAGTCCAACAGCAGCAACAATCTGGCTGAATTTTTCAAACCATGCCTGTGGACTCTGTTTGAGTCCATATATAGCTTTTCAAAGCCTGCACAATTTCTTCTTCTCTTGAACAACAAACCCAGGAGGTTGCTCCAAGTAAATTTCCTCGTTAAGATCACCATATAGGAAGGCATTCTTTACATTCATCTGAAACATTTTCCAGCCCAAATTTACAGCTAGAAAAAAGAGAATGCGAACTAAATTCAGCCGAACCAAAGGTGAGAAGGTCTCAAAGTAGTCAACTCAATAGGTCTGAGTGAACCCTTTCGCAACAAGTCGATCCTTATACTTATCAAGAGAGCCATCCGGACAAAATTTCACAGTGAAGACCCATCTGCAAGCAACTGGTTTGGCCCCGACAGGTGGTGAGACTAGATCCCAAGTTCTATGGGAAAGCAGAGCCGACATTTCCTCATCCATAGCAGCTTTCCATTTGGGATCAGATAGTGCCTCTTGATAATTCTTTGGAATGGAAACAGATGAAAGAAACTGGGTAAAGGAACGATGAGAGGAAGACAGATGACCATAAAAAACATGGTTGGCAATAGGACGTAAGGTAACACTCCATTTTTCTTTCCGAAGAGCAATAAAATCCAAATTTAATGGAGTGTAACCCTGCTGAGGTGGATCTCCATCCAAAGATGACAAAGATGGCGGTAGAGTATGTTCATGATGTTTATTCCTGCATGTATACACCTTCAGCGGTGGCTTATTGTCCATACCTGAAACACAATCGCTTGGAGGAACAAGAGGTGGAAGAGAAACATGTGGAATGCTAGATGTCACCGACTGTTTATGATAGTAAAGAGTTGTTTCAAAAAAGGTGACATCAACAGACAGAAAAAACTGCTTTGAGATAGGATCATAACATCTATATCCTTTTTGAGTACGAGAGTATCCAAGGAAGATGCACCAAATAGACCTGGAAGAAAGTTTGTTAGAACCTGATCCCAAGGCATGAACAAAGCACAGACACCCAAAGATAAGAGGAGAAAGAGAAAAGGGATTGTGAGAAGGGTACAAGCAGGAGAAGGGATTTGCCCCAGACAGAATTGATGAGGGAACTCAATTAATTAGATAACAAGCAATCAAAACAGCATCTCCCCAGAAGGTTTTAGGAACACACATCTGATACATGAGTGTACGAGCTACATCAAGAAGATGATGGTTTTTACATTCAACAACTCTATTTTGCTGAGATGTATAGCTACAAAAAGTCTGATGAATAATATCATGATCAGCACAAAAAGATTCAAAAAGAGAAAATTTGATATACTCCAAAGCATTATCAATGCATAGAAATTTAATAGAAATAGAGAACTAATTTCTGATTTCATTATAAAATTGTTTGAATACTTTGAATCAGTGATATCAGAACTGTCCCGAACCGTCCGGTTCGGGGCGTGCCAAACCGGACCGGCGGGAAACCGAGACGGTTCTGGCATGGAAAATGGCACACGTCGGAGCCGAAGAAGAAAGAGAGAAAAACAGAGGCAAAGAGAGAGAGGAGGAGAGGGAGAGAAAGAAGGATACCATCGGAAGCTAGCGGTGGCCCTCTGTGGCCGCCAGAGGGTGGCGGAAGCCGCCGCGTCTCGGTCGCCTAATAGGACTACCGCAACGAGCAAGAAAGAGAGAGAACGAGGGAAGGAGATCACCGAAGATGGAAAGATGGAACGGCGGAGAGGCCGCCAGAGGACTCTGAGTAGCCATCGTGGCCACCGGATGGCGAAAGCGGCGCAAGCAGCGTCGCGATTACGGAACAAGGATTGTTGCCCCTGTTCTCACGTGGCCCCTTTTTAAAAATGGGGATTAACAATGAAGTCAGCAAACCATTTGCCGGCTTCACTGTTTAAAAGATTTTTTTTAAAAAAATTAAAATCAGTGAAGCCGACAATCGGATTGCCAGCTTCATTTTTTGAATTTTTTTTTAAAAAACTATTAAACAGTGAAGCCGGCAAACCATTTGCCAGCTTCACTTAAGTTTTTGTTTTTTAAAAAAATCCGTGAAACAAGGGCGTCACCCCTGTTTCACACCTGCGGCACCGCGCGCATGGACTACACCGTCCGGCAGCCACGACGGCCAGCCATAGGCCGTCCGACGGGCCCTCCGACTCCTTTCCCTCCCTTCTTTTCTTTCTTCCTCCCTCTCCCTCTCTATTTCTCCCTCTCTCTCTTTTTCTCCTCCCAATTCCCTTTCTTTTCTTGTTTCGATTCGCGTTGGTCCGATCCGATACGGAACTGTACTGGACCGTGCCGCCAACTAACCGGAATGGACATCGGTATCGAAACTAAAAATCTTGCATTGAATACTTATGACCGACTCTTTAACAAGTACAACCAAGACATCCGAGAGTGGTCTTCTATAAAAGTAACAAAATACCAAAAACCAAGAATAGTGGTAATAGGACTAGGACCCCAGACATCTGAATGGACTAAATCAAAGGGCGAAGGACTTCGCTTATTGACCCTAGAAGGAAAAGACACTCTGTGATGCTTGCCTAACTCGCAAGTCTCACACTTAAAGACTCTAAAAGATGCGGGAACATTAAAAAAGGACTTCAACTTAGCTAGAGCAGAATGGCCCAGGCGACAGTACCAAAGATATGGATCATCAACCAAAAAAGCTTGTAGTGGTGAAGGTATGTTATCGTTGTAATAATAGACCACCATGCTCATACCCGCCACCAATTGTTCTCTTCGTCCGAATATCCTGCATAACACAGTAAGACGGAAAAAAGGTGACAATTGTAGGCTTGTGTAAGACGACTGACAGAAAGAAGATTAACAGAAAACTTTGGAACATACAGAACTTCAAAAAGAGTAAGTGAAGGAGAAGGATTAATAATATTGGTCCCGAAAACTAAGTGTGAGCCATCAGCAATAGACACGGGTGCAATGGATGAGGACAAGGAAAGAGAGGCAAATAAAGATTGAGTACCTGATATATAACTTGAGGCACCAAAGTCAATGATCCAAGAGTTGTGGGAGACATTAAAGGCACTACCTGAGGTCGAAGGAACAACGTGGATTAAAGAAGCAGTCTGCTGAATAAGCCGCTCTAGATTTGCCCTAAATAAAGTGATGCTATTGTCCACAAAACTAGTAGAGGGCGTACCGGCTATGGTAGAATCTGATGTATATGAATCAGGAGTGTTTGCAACTCTTGCAGTGTTAATCTGGATATAGTCTAGAAACCAAATTTCTGCCAACATTTGTCAGATGGATGATTGGTCCGACCACAATGAACACAAGGAGGAAAAGTGGATCGAGGGAGAGTAGATCGACTACGACCTCATCCTCGACCAGCAAGGGGTTGTCCATTGCGACCTCTACCGCGGCCAGCAGCATATGCACCATAGTCATAAGAATGACTCGCAGCATTAGCAGAATTTTCACTAGATCCAGTAGAATTTCCAGACCCTGAGGATAAAGAGCTTGCTCGCAGAACTCGAGACAGCCTCATTAAGAGTAGGAACAGTTGGATCAGATAAGATATGTGCGCGAACATGGCTCAGAGGCTGATTTAGCCTGGACCAAAAAAAGGCAACATAAAACTCCTCATGTTGAGCCTTGATGACCCTAGGATCAGTAGAGATGGGCTGGTACATCTGAAGCTCATTTAACTTTCCAAATAATTCAGCAAAGTAGTCATGTATAGAACGATCTCCTTGCTTTAAGACATACAGTTCTTCATACAATGAGAAGACAAGAGACATTATTTTCATCCGAATAAATCTACTGAAGAGTAATCCACATCTCTTTTGCTGAATTAAGAAAGAGAACATTTGCACTCACATGATTCTCCATATTGTTTACCATCCAACTCATGACTTGGTAATCATCTACTTGCCAAGAGGAGAATTTTTCATCAGTATCATCTAGAGGAGCTTCATCGAGGTGATGTAGTTTCCGCTACCCGCCAACAAGTAGACGAAAGGGTCTTGCCCATTGAAGATAGTTCGACCCGCTCAATTTGACGGTGGTCGCAATAGAGGTGATAGAATTGTTGGCCATGGCAGGAAGAGATTAGAAAAAAAAAAAAAAAAACCTCCTTTATGCGCCGTCCATGAGATAGCAGATCAACTCCAACGGCCCAGTGACGCTCGAAAGAGGCGAAAATGCTGGTGGAAACCCTAGAATAGTGGGCACCCTACCCAAAAAAAATTAGAACTACATACTGAAACCCTAGAAGAGTGGGTTCAGCAGCCTGCAGAAGCCAGAAAGAAGAGAAAAAGAGGAGACTAGGGTTTTCAACAGGGTTCTAGGCAGCAAGAACCTTTTCCTAATCAACCAAGAAGAAGATGTAAGGGAGGTGGCAAGGAGTTTCCTTGATTCTTCACTTGGACGGCGCCTAGGGTTTTGAAGAAGATGCTAGGGCATTTAAGAGAGAGAGGAGAGATAGCAGCACCTAAGGTTTTTTAACCCTATGGGGGTAGCTGCTCTGATACCATGTAGAGAGGTGAGAAAAAAAGGCGTTCCTCATTCCAATAATCATTGGCAGTCTATAAATAGGCCTTACAAGGAATATGTTATACTGTAGGTACAACATAAAAATGGCTCAGTCAATTGGGCCTAAAAAATAGACCAGCCCATATAAAGAAAGAAAATAAAGAAATAATCAATAATAAATACTTATTCTAACAAATAATTTTCTAGCTAGTCTTTTTGTTGGTTGTAACAAATGGTATTAGGGCTGACTGTGCCCATGGACCATGTGGCTGGTGGGCACTACAGCACAGCTCTTTCAGGGCTGACCATAAGTCGGTATGGTGTTTGTGATTAGATCCTTCCCCTATCACGAACACCCAAGATTGAGCAACCTAGAGTTTGTAAGGACCCATGCAGACATATATCTAGTCCTATATCAAGTGCGCATTAGGGAGGTCTTGGGTACTTAATGAGGTCCAAGGACCCTAATGAATAACCCTCTAGCTACCTTTTTTGGGTGAGAGCCTGAATCATAACGAGAAACGTCCTAGTGACGATGCCCAAAAATCATATAATTTCAAATTAAGTAAAAGACATGAAACCGCTAAACATGAAGTACAAGAAGAGATACCACTATAGCTAAGACACGACGTGCAAAGGCTTTTTCTGTTTCAATTGGATCCTGCCATAAAGTCAATAGCATGATATGTTAGAACCATTACATAATTTTAGAAGAAGTTTGCATTCAACACCAAGACCAAAGAGGAAACATGATTCGTTAAGTATGTACCTCGACATAACATGAAATAGAAATACTACCCACTATTGTGTTGGAAGATGACGGATCTAATAGGCTAAGCCCTTCAAGGTTGTCCTCTGAATCCTGCAAGAACCAAGAAGACAAATACCCAAAAATATATTACAATGAGAACACGTCCATAAACAGGACTGACAAGGAACATTTAAGCATGAAATCAATAAAATTTGACACAATCTCAAAGAGCTGCAAAGCAGATGCAAGCAAAGTGACAATCTGTTCGATTATTTGTACAATTGATGAACTCATCACCACAGAGATTGTTTTATATTCAAAATTTGGTATTATCCTTTTCTCAACAATTAAAATAACTTGTAGTTTTATATTCTATACTTCTTCTTCTTGAATAAAAAGTGATATAGCACAGTACAGTAAAGATCTAAACGTTCTCTTGTAAGGTGAGGGGCTTGGAATTGGGAAGGCTAACATAATATTGGTGGAAGTTGTGAGAAAGAGTGTATATATCTATGTTTTTTGTACAATGGTGGAACCAGTTAAAGTCTAATGACAAGACTATCCTTAAATTTTGGGGCTAAACAAGTTGGAAAAAAGGTCTCAAAAATCAAAACCACTTGTTACCAGTTAAGTATCAAGAACAGTATTTGTAATTATTTTCTATTTTGCCTTATTTTCTAAACAAGGTGCTTGTAGTTTGCCATTGCAAGTCAAAATCTTGACATGACAAATGATCATGATGCCATCACTATTTCCTTTGGACTTACCAAACCCACATAGATAAGAGAGCTAATATTGGAATAAAAGTTCATTAACAAAAGTGAATCGTTCCACATGGGTAAATTCCACCCACTTTCACTGCAAGTATAAAACTAAGAAGAAAGCAATCAAATCTAAGGAAGATAAAGCAGTGGGTATCATGTCACTTCATATGTTGGACCAAGGAATTGCACAAGAAAGCATCAGAAGAGAAGAAAGAAAGACACAATCATCTAAGCAAACAGGATAACTAGTAATAAAGAAGTGATGGGAAAAGAGAATTAGAAAAATGCATTATGAAACAATCAAGTGATCTTACCTCACTGAGGACTTTCCAGAGATCAATTTCACAATATCCAACCAGATTGTTCCTAGATAATTTGTTTGTCTACAAAATAAAGATAATATTAAAATAGGGAAATTCACTACATATATACAATACTCTGAAAAATTTCATATTCCTATTGTGAACATATATACAAGTTTCTCGATTTCAACAACACATTTTAATATGAAATGAGCTTTTTATATGCAGCCAAATCAGCTATTTGAATATTAGAACCAAGAGATGAGCTGAACTAATCAAATATGTTATGTAACAAAAAAGGTACAAAATTATAAACTAAAGGAGGAAGTGACAAATGCACTCATAAGCAAGACTCAAAAAGTTATCAACTGCATCGATGATAGTTGAAAATTACAAATGACAACATTTCACACACTTTTATTGGTTAGTTTTAAACAAGTGTTATAGTGGATTAAGTATAGAACAGCAAAGACATTCATTAAAAATCCAATCAACACTTGCTTTCAGAGTACCAAGCAAACTCCCAAATTAATATGCCTGTTGACAGTCAAAGTCAGAAGAACAAATAATATCCTTAACCATTCTAAGATGATACCATACCTCAAATACTGATATGCGTGCAATACGAGGCCCATTTCTTTCCAATATAACTTTCTTTTCCTACAAAAAAAAAAAGTGATAAAAGGTTAGCGGCCTTATTTTGTTCAGACATTTAGGTAAACTAGATGCGAAAGTCTTTCAAATAACAAAACTAATGACCTAATGTGTGAATGTTTTCATGTTTTGCATTTAATTAGAATTTTCTACAAGTTGGACATGGGGACATGCCTGCATGTTGTATATGTGCGCATAATGAATAATGAGCTAGAACAGTGGTCCTTAAGTTTATAAAATTTGATAAAATGATTGTTAATTGTTATCTCACGTAGAAATTTCAAAAGCAGATAAGGAATGATAATGGCATCATGAAAGAATAAAGTGCCCCAAGTTTGCATTTGTGGTAATGGACTCTATACCAGTAACGCGTTGATACTGTGGTGGTACACTTGGTAGTGAGGTCCGTTCAATAGTGATGGCATGATACAGTAGCGATATGGTATGATACACTTGGTATAGGACGATATGCACCGGTACAATGAACTTTGGTCCCAAGTGTTTGACATATTAAGAAAAACCCTAAATTTGAAACATCCTATACCAGTTAGAGTTTAAATTTTATTAGTGCAGTAAAATGATAGGCCACACCCACACTGTTAACCATGATCTACAATATTAAAATGCTAAAAAAACAAAGTTTATAAGCTTACAAGGTCTTTTCCATATGCATTGAGTAGCCATGATGTGGAGTCTTTTGTGGCAAGATGAAGTGTTCTGAATCAAAATATGGTTTATAAATGTCTAAGCCTCTTGAATTCTGGTGCACGTATTTATGTCGTACTTATGATTAATGATCTGAATTCTCAATTTATATGACCCACCAAGGACCAAGCAATATGTCCCTTATATCTATTCATTATTTTCTTCCAACCATTCCACACATAGGTAATGAACCTCTAAAAGAAATTGATTTAACTTTTAATCATTTTGAATGTTTTCATATCATGAGAGAAATGGTGTAGATTCTCAACTTAAATGCTCCATCCTACCATTAGATTCTCTTTCCCTCCTGTGTGTGCACATGCAGGTGTGCATAGATATAGAGTCATACTTGCATTAGGCACATGCGCAAGTGGAGGTTTAGTGTATCAATAGTTGGTTTTTTGTGCATGAGATACTTTAGTTACAATGATAGATAAGGAAGTTCAAAGCATCCCCCTTTTAATATATAGACCCCAAAGACTCTTTTTACACAATTAAAAAGAAACAATGAAACATAGAGATAAAGGAGTTCATATTTTACATAAAAGGGTAGTGCATCAGAGCACTTTATCAGAAAGATGAATGGAGGTGGTTAAGGTAGGGTGGAGATAGTGCACGGATGCAAACACAATATTAGCATTATACTTGTTAAGACACCCCTTCGGTCCATTATAAGCATAGCATGATGGAGATGAACAAGTTCAAAACTCACGATGGTTGTCACTTGTCAGCACCAAAACAGAATTTGTGAATTGGAAATGAATGAATGCAAAGCTGATTGGGACTTCTTTTTTGAGAAAAGGGTGGACTTTACCCCCATCAAGCCACCCAAGTGTGGGCAGGATTCAAACCTAGGACATTCGGTACCACAGCCAATGGCTTTACCAATTGCACTAGTTGGCAACCACAGCTTCCATGGACAATTAAAGATTAAACTTAGAGTCATTGTCTTATGAGGCCTTAGTCATATTGTTTGAGTCATTAACTAGGCTATGTAGCTTCCTATTATTTTTTTTATTTTTCACTGTTTTACTTAGCCATTAAGTCACTTCCTTTTAATTTTATTTTAAGCTTGCTTGGCCATTAAAAGTGCCAATCAACTTTTGTTTTAAGTTTACTTCTAAAAGATACCTTACTTGGTCAATAAGTTATTGGGGCATGAAGTAACGGCTGGCTTGTAATTATTATTTAGTCGAGGATTGTTGTGGTTGAAAGCCACTTTTAAGTTAATTATAAATGGTGGCTGCCTACTTGGTTTTCATGTAATGTTGATGAATGAAATCAATTTTTCACTTTGCAAGTTTCCCTTATGTGATGCGAGGTCGGGTGTAATGCCCTTCAGACTAAGATCGAGGTTTATCATCTTGCCCTCCTTTCATTCTTCTCCTACTTCTCTATCCTTTTCTTTTCTGTTTAGACCTATTTCCTTTGCAACAAAACCTTGAACCCTACTCAACAAATCCTCAAAACCTTATAGTTAGCCATCTACCATAGACCATTATCCATTCCTTTACCCTCTTCTTCTGTCTCAACTCAAAATAAATCATTTTGTCCGAGGTTTACCATCTCAATACCGAACCCCATACCAATACCCTATTGTTACAATGTCAATATGCCCAATATAGGAGTTGGTTTGCTATACCGAGACTCGATATACCCCCTGTACTAAGTCTCGGCTCAATATCAGTATGGTACCATATACCTAGTATGCGGCAGCATGCAATGGTATGGTGGACCTATTAGATATGTGTACCCTAGAAGTCAGAATTGGCTGACACTTATTATACACTTCTAAGGGCAAAATTATAATTTTGACTATTGTTAGGAATAAATCTCGCTCCCGCCGAAGTCCAGTCTGGTGCTTAACCTAATGCAGCTGGTAATCACAGAAGAGCTTCAATCGAGAATTCTTTCCTCAGCGACCGAACCCTACCCGATCTCCTCCAGCGGCCGAACTCATTCAGTGGCCGAACTCCTCCAGCTCGACTCCGAACCCAATTGAACTCCTCAGCGACCGAGCCCCAGCCGAACTTTCCCAACGGTCGAACTCCTTATGGATTCCTCCAGCAGTCGGGCTTCTACAGGAGCCGAACTCCTAGTTTCCTTCTTCAGTCGGGCTTCTATGGGAGCCGAACTCTTTCCGGACTCCTCCAGCAGTCGAGCTTCTACGGAAGCCAAACTCCTCTAGCAGTCGGACTTCTAAGGGAGCCGAACTCCTTCCGGATTCCTCCTTCAGTCGAGCTTCTACGGAAGCCGAACTCCTTCCGAATTCCTCCAGCAATCGGATTTCTCCAGAAGCCGAACTCCTTCCGGATTCTTCCAGCAATCGGACTTCTACGGGAGCCGAATTCCTCCAGCATTCGGATTCCTCCAGAAGTCGGACTCCTTCCGAACTCCTCCAGCAGTCGAACTTCTACGGGAGCCGAACTCCTTCCGGATTCCTCCTTCAGTCGGGATTCTACGGGAGCCGAACTCCTTCCAGATTCCTCCAGCAGTCGGATTTCTTTAGGAGCCGAACTTCTTCCGAACTCCTCCAGCAGCCGGATTTTTTCAAAAGCCGAACTCCTTCTGGACTTCTCTAGCAGTCGGATTCCTACAAGCGATCCCACTACTGAACGGTTACGATTATCATTTATCAGGATAGTTACGATTATCATTTATCAGGACGATCACGATTGGCATTTATCAGGACAATTACGATTGTCATTTATCAGGACGATTATGATTGCCATTTATCAGGACGGTTACGACTGTTACAACAAGCTCCGTCTATAAAAGGGGACCCTTCAGATACATTTTCTCTAAGCTCTCTTTTCTTTTCCGAAACTCTGCCGAACTCCTCTCTGAGCACTCCATTTCTGTTGGCCAGAAGAGCTAACTTGACCGTCGGAGGATCCTACCGGAGCCACCACCACCACCAACTCCAGACGGAACTTTGTTTTGCAGGTCACTAACGGCGACCTCGTCTTCCTCGACTCCAGCTCGATCTGGCATCAATCAAATTTTGCACCAACAGAATTGGCGCTAGAGGAAGGGCCCTCTGTTCCTGAAGTTCTCTTGATCTTAAATGAATGCTCAGCAGCGATCTCTCTTCTTTCTCTCTAGAGTTCTTTCCAAAAAAAATGCACCCCAAGAAAGCTTCGACCCGGTGATCAACGACCTCTACAGCCAGATCCCATCCAGATACATCCGTTCCAGCTCCGATAACTCAAGCTCCACCTGCAGCCATGGTGGATGCAGAGCATTCAACCTGCTGGTCCAGCAGGTTCGTGGTCTCGTGGAGGCGATGCAGGCCATACATCGGTAGGCCCCAATATCAGTTCGGCCGGAGCAGGCTTCTCCGGAGCCCCGTAGTCCGATCTGGGAACGGCCGACCTTGGCTGCCCGGCCTCTGATCTCCGGAAAGGAGAAGCAAAGGATGGAGGACCCTTGCTCGGACCACGACTCGACCCAGGGGGAAGCTTCACGCCCGTTTCACCAGAAAACCCTAAAGATCAACGATCGTGAAGATCTCCTAAATCAAAGGCTCCTAAAAATGAGCCAACGAATCGAAGAGCTCCGTCATACTCCCTCCTCACACAGTAATGATATTCGCACTGACCCTCCTTTTTCTCAGAGGATCATGCAGGAACCAATTCCGTCGAACTTCAAGCTCCAGCAGTTCGAAAGCTACGACGGAACCACCGATCCGGTCGATCACCTGAAGGCCTTCCAGACAATGATGTTGCTCCACAACGCGTCAGATGCTATTTTGTGCCGGACTTTCCCATCCACCCTCAAGGAAGCCACCAAGAACTGATACTCGACACTTAAGTCGAGTACCATCTTTTCCTTTAATCAGATGAGCCATCAGTTCACGGCTCACTTCGTCAGCAGCCGACGTCCGCGCCGAGGTTCGAATTTTCTGATGAACATCAAGCAGGAGGAAAAATCTATCCGGGCTTATATCACCCGGTTTAATGCCGCTGCATTGGAGGTCCGGAACCTGGACCAATCAGTCGCAATGGCCGCACTCAAGGACGGCCTCCAGAAGAATGATTTGCTGTTCTTCCTGGAGAAGAAGTACCCTAGGGACTTTGCCAATCTGCTAGCTCGGGCTGAAGGTTACGCCCGAGCTGAAGAGGCCTTCAAGGCCAAGGACAATGAAGCTTTTGGTAAGCGGCAAATCGGCGAGCTAGACGGGCCCGTCGAGGAAGGAAAATCGAGCAAAGCTCGGCCGCGCTCCCGAACTCCCTCTGAGCGAAAGCGAGGCCGAACTCCTCCCCAGGCTCGAAGGCAGGGAAGCCCGGACAGAAGGGCGCAGTGGGGTTCTCCCCAACGAAGATTTCATAACTACGCCCCTCTCAATGCTCCGAAAACCCAAGTACTGATGGAAATCAGGGAGCAACTACCGAGACCGGAAAGGATGTGCTCTCACCCCAGCAAGCGCAATCCTAACAAATTATGCCTTTATCATCGTGATCATGATCACGATATTGAGGAGTATATCCAACTCCAGGATAAGATCAAGGAGCTCATCAGACAAGGCAGACTAGGTCGATTCCTGCGGTGTCCAAATCGGCTCCAATTTGGGGGACGAGGTTCGAGAGCAACTCATCATCTTCCTCAGGAAGAATGCGGACGTTTTCGTTTGGATCCCAGCGGATATACCAAGAATTGATGCCGAAGTTATGGAACATCAGCTGGCCATTGATCCGAAACATCAATCGATAAAAGAGAAACTGCGCAGCCACGCCCCGGAGAGACAGAAAGCAATTGCGGAAGAAGTAGGCAAGCTCCTCAACGCTGAGTTCATTCGGAAAGTCAAAAGGTCTCAAACGTGGTCCTCGTCAAAAAGGCAAACAAGTGGAGGATGTGTATAGACTTTAAAAAGCTGAACAAAACATGCCCAAAGGACAGCTACCCTCTTCCCAGGATTGATCAACTGGTAGATGCAACCTCGGACCATAAGCTCCTCACTTTCATGGACGCCTTCTCCGACTATAACCAAATACGGATGGCACCAGAAGACGAGAAGAAAACTGCTTTTGTTACTGACCGTGGTCTTTACTATTACAGGATTTGTCCTTTGGGCTTAAGAATGCAGAGACAATGTACCAGCACCTGGTCAACAAAATCTTCAAGGAGCAGATCGACCGTAATATGGAGGTGTATGTGGATGACATGCTCGTCAAAAACCGAGCTTCTATAAACCACCTTGCCGACCTTGAAGAGCCCTTCAGTGCACTCAAGAAGCACAAGATGAAGCTGAACCCAACCAAATGCGCCTTTGGTGTGACCTCAGAGAAGTTTTTGGGGTTTATGATGTCAAGACGCGGGATTGAAGAAAATTCAGAGAAAATTCGAGCTATTCAGAAGATGACTGCTCCAAGAACAATCAAAAAAATTCAGCGCCTGATTGAAAAAGTGGCATCCCTAAATCGCTTCGTCTCGAGATCGGCCGAGCGATGCATGCCCTTCTTCCAAGTTCTCAAGCAACCAAAGAACTTCTGCTGAACGATGGAGTGCCAACGGACGTTTGAGGAGCTCAAAAACTACCTTGGCTCATCCCCACTGCTAGCAAAGCCCGAACCTGGAGAAGAATTATTCTTGTACCTAGCGGTCTCCTTGGCGGCCTTGGCAGCAGTTCTAGTCAAGGAAGAAGCAAAAATTCAATGGCCAGTTTACTACATAAGCCGGGTCCTAAGGGATGCAGAGACCAGGTATTCTAAGCTAGAAAAATTGGTTTACTCTCTTCTAATTGCTGCCAGGAGGCTCCGACCTTACTTTCAGGAGCACACCATAACGGTCCTCACGGATCAACCAATAAAAGCAATCACGGATCAACCAATAAAAGCAATCCTTCAGCGAATGGACGCTTCCAGGAGAATCGCAAAATGGGCAATCGAGCTCATGGAATTCGATATCAATTATCGACCCCGACCATCGATCAAAGCCTAGATATTAGCATATTTTGTAGTGGAGTGTACCATTCCCGATGATGCCGAGCTTGAACAGAACGAGACTAGCGCTCTGCTATCGCAACCGAGCCTTCCTGAAGAGACAGTCGACCTTACCGAAGGTTTTTGGGTTCTATACGTGGATGGTTCGTCTAACTCTGCTGGAGCGTGCGGGGTTGATCTTAGCCAGCCTCGAGGGAGTCGTCGCCGAGTATGCGCTGCGCTTCGAATTCACTACGACTAATAATGGAGCCGAGTATGAAGCACTGATCGCTGGGTTAAAAATTGCAAGAGAATTATAAGTAGATTGGCTTCAAGTCTATAGCGATTCCCAATTAGTGGTCGGCCAAGTTAGTGGCAGCTATGAAGCGCAAAAGAAAAGTATGATGAAATACCTTGAGAAAGTAAAGGACTTGACTCCGGTCTTTAGTTGTTTTGGCATTCGACAAATTCCAAGGGCAGAAAATATAAGAGCCAACCTCTTCTCTAAGTTGGCCACTTCAGCTCCAGCCGAACTGCCCAAAGAAGTATTTTTTAAGACCCTGAAGTGCCCAAGCCCAGAGGAATCACAGTTCGTTTTGCAGACAGAACTCGAGCTGAGCTAGATCGACCCATTGGTTGCCTACCTCAAGGAGGGAGTCCTTCCTCATGATTCGAAAGAAGCTCAGAAACTCAGGAATCAAGCCTCTCGGTACGTTTTGTACGAGAGCAGATTGTATAAGAGGTGATATTCGCTACCGCTGCTGAGATGTCTCCGACCTTCAGAAGCCGGCTTCGCATCATAGGAAGTACACGAGGAAATATGTGGAAGTCATGTAGGAGCCAGATCCCTGTCGCAAAAGCTACTTCGGCAAGGATACTATTGGCCAACGTTATACTATAATTCTATGGAGTATGTTAAGAAATGTGATCGCTATCAGAAGAATGCAAACATATAAAGACAACCGACCATCGAGCTTACTTCGCTAAGCGCACCTTGGCCATTTGTGTAGTGGGGAATGGACATACTTGGCCCTTTCCCAACGGCATCAGGGCAGTGGAAGTTCCTCCTGATCGCGATCGACTACTTCACCAAATGGGTCGAAGTCGAACCTCTAGCCAAAATTATCGAGGCCAAGATACAAGATTTCGTCTGAAAGTCAATAGTCTGCCGATTCGGTTTGCCCCGAACCCTCATAACCGATAACGGGCGATAGTTCGCTGGGACGAGGTTCGCCGAATTCTGCGAAGACCTAAACATCTCCCACCACTTCACATCGGTAGCTCACCCACAGGCAAATGGAGAAACTAAAGTGACCAACCAAACTCTACTGCAAGACATCAAGACAAGACTCGACAGAGCAAAGAGGGCCTGGGTGGATGAACTCTACCACGTCCTCTGGGCATACTAAACTACTTAAAGACTGCCAACTGGGGAAACACCATTTGCCTTGGCCTTTGGAACAGAGGCAGTCATCCCGGTTGAACTTAAGCTCCCGTCAGCATGGGTCATGGCTTTCAACGAGCAGCACAACCCACAGGACCTCAGAGTCAACCTCGATCTGCTGGAAGAAAAAAGGGAGAAAGCCCAGGTTCAGATGGCGGCCTACAGACAAAAGGTGGCCCGGTACTATAACTCTAGAGTCAGAAGTAAAACATTTAGAGTAGGGGACTTAGTGCTTCGGCGAGTCGCCGTCTCTCAGTCTCAGAGCCGGAGGAAGCTTGCCCCAAATTGGGAAGGTCCATATGAAGTAGTGGAGGTCGTCCGGCCCAAAACTTATCGTCTGAAGAAGCTCGGAGGAACAACGCTCCCACGATCTTGGAACTCAGAAAATCTGAGGATATATTACCAGTATTTTTTCCACAATAAAACTCCTTCATTTCGACATTATTGTTTCTTGGAGCAAAAATTATGTGATGACAGGAAAGAAGCAATTAGAAGTGGCCGTGTTAGGAACAGGAGGACCTCATCCTAACACGAGCAAAGTCGAAGGCCCCATTCATTTTAGACGAGATGGAGGGAGCGGCCCTGATAACGGCTTATATGTGCCCCCATAGCTCGTTAGGAACAGGAGGAGGACCTCATCCTAACGCAAGCAAAGTCGAAGGCCTCGTTCATTTTAGACGAGATGCGGGAAGAGGCCCTAACAATGGTCCTTATGTGCCCCCACAGTCCGTTAGCAACAGGAGGACCTCATCTTAACACGAGCAAAGTCGAAGGTCTCGTTCATTTTAGACGAGATGGGAGGAGAGGCCCTGACAACGGCCCTTATGTGCCCCTACAGTCCGTTAGGAACAGGAGGACCTCGTTCTAAAGTGAGCAAAGCCGAAGGCCTCGTTCATTTTAGATGAAATAGGGGGAGAGGCCCTGACAACGGTCCTTATATGCCCCACAGCTCGTTAGGAATAGGAGGACCTCATCCTAACGTGGGCAAAGTCGAAGATCTCGTTCATTTTAGACGAGATGGGAGAAAAGACCCTGACAATAGCCCTTATGTGCCCCCACAGTCCGTTAGAAATGGGAGGAGGACCTCGTCCTAACGCGAGCAAAGTCGAAGACCTCGTTCATTTTAGACGAGATGAGGGAAGAGACCCTGACAACGACCCTTATGTGCCCCCACAGCCCGTTAGGAACAGAAGGAGAACCTCGTCCTAACGCGAGCAAAGTCGAAGACCTCATTCATTATAGACGAGATGGAGGAAGAGGCCCTGACAACGGCCCTTATGTGCCTCCACAGCCCGTTAGGAACAGAAGGAGAACCTCGTCCTAACGTGAGCAAAGTCGAAGGTCCTCGTTCATTTTAGACGAGATGGGAGGAGAGGCTCTGACAATGGCCCTTATATGCCCCCACAGCCCATTAGGAACAGGAGGAGGACCTCGTCCTAACGTGAGCAAAGCCGAAGGCCTCGTTCATCTTAGACGGGATGAGAGGAAATGCCCCGACAACGGCCCCATTGTGCTCAACAACAACTGAAAATAAGATCTCTTCCGAGTTTCAACCTGAACTGGTGCAGAGCCCTGAAGAGGACTTCGACTGTCGATTTTTTTGTACTCCCTTCCTTCGAGTTTCGAACTTGGAAGTAGGGGGACTATTGTTGGGGATAAACCTCGCTCCCGCCGAAGTTCAGCCTGATGCTTAGCCTAATGCAGCTGGTAATCACGAAAGAGCTTCGATCGAAAATTCTCTCCTCAGCGATCGAATCCGACCCGATCTCCTCCAGCGGTCGAACTCATTCAGTGGCCGAACTCCTCCAGCTGGACTTCGAACCCAATCGAACTCAGCGGCTAAGCCCCAACCGAACTTCCCCAGCGGTCGAACTCCTTCCGGATTCCTCCAGCAGTCGAGCTTCTACGGGAGCCGAACTCGTAGTTTTCTTCAGTCGGGCTTTTACGGGAGCCGAACTCCTTCCGAAGTCCTCCAGCAGTCGGGCTTCTACGGGAGCCCAACTCCTTTCGGATTCTTCCTTCAGTCGGGCTTCTACGGGAGCCAAACTCCTTTCGGATTCTTCCTTCAGTCGGGCTTCTACGGGAGCCAAACTCCTCCTTCAGTCGGACTTCTACGGGAGCCGAACTCCTCCAGCAGTCGGATTCCTCCATGAGCCGAACTCCTTCCGGATTCCTCCTTCGGTCGGGCTTCTACAGGAGCCGAACTCCTTCCAAATTCCTCCAGCAGTCGGATTCCTCCAAGAACCAAACTTCTTCCGCGGAGCCGAACTCCTCCAGCAGTCGGATTCTTCCAGGAGCCGAACTCCTTCCGGATTCCTCCTTCGGTCGGGCTTCTACAGGAGCCGAACTCCTTCCAAATTCCTCCAGCAGTCGGATTCCTCCAAGAACCGAACTTCTTCCGGATTCCTCCAGCAGTCGGACTTCTATGGGAGCCGAACTCCTTCCAAATTTCTCCAGCAGTCGGATTCCTCCAAGAGCCGGATTCCTTCCGAACTCCTCCAGCAGTCGGACTTCTACGGGAGTCGAACTCCTTCTGGATTCCTCCTTCAGTCGGGCTTCTATGGGAGCCGAATTCCTTCCAAGTTCCTTCGGCAGTCGAATTTCTTCAGGAGCCGAACTCCTTCCGAACTCCTCCAGCAGTCGGATTTTTTCAGAAGCCGAACTCCTTTCAGACTCCTCTAACAGTCGAATTCCTACAAGCGATCCCACTACTGAACGGTTACGATTATCATTTATTAGGACGATTATAATTGGCATTTAACAGAACAGTTACGATTGTCATTTATCAGGATGATTATGATTGTCATTTATCAGGATGGTTACGACTGTTACAACAAGTTCCGTCTATAAAAAGGACCCTCCAAATACGTTTTCTCTAAGCACTCTTTTCCTTCCCAAAACTCTATCGAGCTTCTTTCTGAGCACTCCATTTCTGTTGGCCAGAAGAGCTAACTTGACCGTCGGAGAATCCTACCGGAGCCACCACCACCAACTCCAGACGGAACATTGTTTTGCAGGTCCCCGACGGCGACCTCGTCTTCCTCGACTCCAGCTCGATCCAGCGTCAACCAAATTCTGCACCGACAACTATAAATAATAAAATGGATTATTTTCTATCACCATGTGTATTTAGTGTCTGTGATATATCCCTTGAGTTAATGGCAATGATAGTTTTTATTTTCAAAAGTTGAAAATTTAAGATATGAATTTTCATTATTAACTCATAAAATGCTACTGACCGTAGGATCATCATGAGGATGGTGATTGATTCGAAAGGTTGGTGTACAATCGCTTCTTTATAGTAGATGAGTCTTGAGTCTACGGTGTAAAGACACCAGAGCGAGAGTATAGGTACTCGTTAGAGAACGAGAGCACTGAGCGTAACCACCTCGAGCAGTCATCAGGAAGTCTACCTTCTCGTCAATGACTGGCTCGAAGCTGCAGTAGTGTGTCTGGTTCTTTGACCTGAGGTGCATCGACAGTTCATCCTTGAGGGTGTTATAGTTTGACTACATCCATGACTCGGTCTCCTAGCCATATCGGAAACCCTGAGGTGTATGTTGGCTATAGCATGTTCATTGTAGGAAATTGGATTGCACCAATAGGGATCTATCTACCTCGGTAGGTATGAGAGAGCAGCCCTATGATGATCATGAGAATCAAGTCCATAAGCCCATGGCCATGGTAGAGTGAAATAATAGAAAGAGTTTCTATTTAAGATTTTCACATTGGACTTGAATCGAATGATTAATCATATGACATGGAATTTAGGGTTTGACGAGTTCACCTTAACCCTAATCTGATCGGGACTCAAGATAGAAGAACTTAATCACACAGGTAGCTGCACTGAAGAGGTTCGCATTTTCAGTTCTGATGGGTTGCCACCATATACTGCTAGGTGTCACTGGTGGATTTTGGGAGCAATTAGAATGATTTAGATGATCGATCATTCTAGTCTTCGAATCAGAAGAAGTTCTGATCCATCGAAAGGTGTTTCGATGATGTCAATGATAGAGATCATGACATATCCCATTACCATACAGAACTGAACCTAACTGAGGTCACACAAACAAGGGTTTGAATCTGGATGATCATCAATTGGAACTAACACAGTTCAATTGATTTGAATGAGATTCAATTAGGTTCAAGAAAATCGTGCTAGCACACGATTGAGCCTAATGTTCTCCTTTAATTATCATTAAAGTTGTCTCGACTGAACCAAATGTGTTCGAACTCACTCAGGAACCTTTACTTGGTCTGACTGGTGCTTGTCCAGATCAGAAAAGGGTTGTCTTAATTTATGAGATGAATTTGAGACAATATCTGCCATTTTCCATCACCTGCTAAATCCTGTTTCGGACATTTGGTCAAACATTGATCTTTGACACTTAGACATCTGCCCATGTGTCAAGCCATCATAGGAGAGATTTTTTTGGACCAGTCCACCTGCTAAAAAGCAGATGGATAAGGGGTGCACGCCTAGGGAGGCGTGCGCCCATGGATAAAGCTTTCGGAGTCCCATACAGATGGAACTCCAGTTGCTTCGGGGTTTCTACCTAGGTGGCGCCAAAGACTTGTCTTTGACCAGTCTTAGCGTCATCTAAGGATGATTCAGAGGGGCTCTCATCTGATTGGATCAGATGATGTCATCCCACCAATCAGATTTAGATCTGATTGCACAAAAGGCCGTGATTGGCCGGGATGATGTGGCACTACATGGCGCAATAGGGTCTATAAAAACCCTGTCTGCGCCAAGATCAAAAGAAGCTTGACCCATTGCCCACGCCATAAGGCTGCCCCTTTCCCTTCATGCCATCTTCAGGTCTTCTCTCTCCTACCCACGCCTAAGAATTTTCGGGCTTCAGTTTGGTGCAATTCAAGCAAGAGAAAGGCGACAGGAAAAGGAGGAAGGCAGCGCTGCTGCAAGAGACAACTCACATCTTTGAAAGGAGTTTTGAAGATCTTCAAAATCAGATCCAGATCTGATTTTTTGAGAGGTGATAAAGAAGGAGAAGATCTCCACATCCTACCCAAGTGGATACCGGTAGAGGCCAGGCACTTGCGTGGCCAGATCCAAAACCTCAGGCAGATCCCAGGATCATCACAGGATAATCAGATTACCCTCAACAAGGTAAATTAAATTTAATTTAATTTATTTTTTATTTTATTTTTTTTATTAGATCAATAATATCATATCTGGAAAGTCTCAGATCTGACCTGAATCTAAGTGAAAAATTTTTGAAATATCTCTCTTGATCCAATCAGATATGAACGAACCTGATCCAAAAAACTAGATTTTTCCTTCAACTGGTATCAGAGCCAGGTTGCATTTCCAATAGATCTGATTTTAATTTATTTTGATTTGATAATTAGATAATTTCAGATGTCACATGAGATGTGATTAGATCTGAAATCAGAAAAATTAAAAATTAAATAATTTAGATCTAAGTTGTACAAGATGCATGACTAGTTCTAGAATAGAATAGTTCTATAGAATAGTCTTGCATGATCATTTGATTTAATTTGATTAAATCATATTTTTAGATCTATTTATTTACTATTTTCTTGATATTATAAGTGTTATAATAACATCTGAAAAATAGCAAATAAAAATTATTTAATTTTAAATATCATATGAGATATGATTGATGCATGTCTAGACTAGTTGTAGAATAGTTCTACACAATTGTCTAGATTAGAATTTATTTTGATTAGATCAATTTAAATTTAATTTTTTAGATTATTATGAGATAATTTAGATCTGAAAACATGCATGATTTGATACATGAGATGTATGCAAAACATATGCCTTAAAGATTAGATCTAATTTATATATGAGATATATGATATAGATCTAAACTAGTTTTGTAGTTTTCATATGTTCCTGATTAAGGCGTTCCTCTTGGCCGTCCGGTCATAAGAACGAAGAAGGGTTTAAAGGCCCTCTCTTCCCATTCGATGGGGTGTTCTTATGATGTGTAGGGGTGCTGCGTGTTCGTCCTTAATCAGAAACCCAAAACTTACTTTCTGCAAAACCCTAGATCCTGAAACCCTAGGATTTATTGTGCATATTTTGTTTATGAACCCTAAACTTAATTAAGAATTAAGATTTATGAAATATGTTAGGTCTAAAATTGAGAATTTTTAGATCTAAGACATATTCATAAATTTGGGTTCGGGCTTGGGTAGCTCAATTAGGTCTAAGCGGTTGATCAAACCGAATCAAGAGTTGGTTAGATGGGATCAACAATGCTTAAATTGACCAGCCTAATAGGATTAAGTCTGGGTCAAGATCGAATCACATGAGTGATCGATCAAGCTAAGACCTAATTAGGCTCAGAGGTTAGAGTCTGGATTGTAGGCTAACCCAATTGGTTCTGGCTCAACAATTTGGTGTCTAAGGTAAGTTTGGCAGATACGACCGACTGGTTTTTAATTGGAAGCTACTCGACCTGAATGCGTTCTTGTCGAGTTAATGGCATATTCCTTCCACCGGTCTCACTTACCTGGCCATATCTGTATGACACAGTTCTGATCTGAGGTGGTCAATAATCCGAGCTAACCCATGCCACTAGGTTAGTCATAATTGTTATGACTATTAGCCAAGTCTAGTTTAATGAGACCTGAATCAAATTCTCCCTAAGAAAAGATTAAGTCTGAGGTCTTCCACCATTGTAGATATACGGGCCCTTCCTGGGGTTGATTGTTCTCGGCTAGTCATAGTGGTTCAGTTGCACCAGAAGATGCAACCATGTCTATTAGGCATTGGATGCTATAGGCTGGAAGATAAATTGGACTTAATATTCCAAATACGATGAGAGACCCAATTAGGAATCCAATCCATACAAATGGTGGGTTTGACTTAACTAAGGAGTGGATCAATATTTCGGGCATGGTGAGATTCATGAATTAGAGATCAAGTTTGGATGCACCATTGTTAGGGATAAACTCCGCTCCCACCAAAATCCAGCTTGATGCTTAGCCTAATGCAACCAATAATCATGGAAGAGCTTCGATCGAAAATTCTCCTCCAGCCGCCGGACCCCAGCCTTACTCCTCCAACGGCCAAACCTTAGCCGAACTCCTTCAGCCAGCTGAACTCCTCAGCGGCCAGACCCCAGTCGAACTCCTTTAGCCGACCAAACTCTTCAGCGGCCGAGCCCCAGCCGAACTCCACCAGCAGTCGGACTCCTCCAGGAGCCGTACTTCTTCCAAATTTTTTCTTCGGTTGGACTCCTTCAAGAGCCGAATTCCTCCCGGATTCCTTCAGTTGGATTCCTCCAGGAGCCGAACTCTTTCCAGATTTCTCCTTCTGTCAAGTTCTGCTAGGAGCCAAACTCCTTCCGGACTCCTTCAGTCGGACTCCTCCAGGAGCCGAACTCCTTCCGGATTTCTCCTTAAGTCAAATTCCTTCAGGAGCCGAACTCCTTCCTGATTTCTCCTTCAGTTAGATTCCTCCAGGAGCCGAACTCCTTTCGGATTTCTCCTTCAGTCAAGTTCCTCTAGGAGCCGAACTCCTCCCAAACTTTTCCTTCAGTCGGACTCCTCCAGGAGCCGAACTCCTTCTGAATTTCTCCTTCAGTCGGATTCCTTCAAGAGCCGAACTCCTTCCGGACTTCTCCTTCAGTTGGATTCCTCTAGCGGATTACTTCCATATTTCAGCTAGCACTCCTCCCAGGTGATCCCCTATAACCGTATCCCCTTTAGGAGTCCAAACTCCTCTGGAATTGATGTATGTCGAAGCTCTTCATCGACCAATGCCTGCTTCCTCCGAACTTCGATTATTGAATCTCAACGAACGGTCACTATCAGTCTGACGACACCTCTCCCCCTCCGTATCGAACCCCACGTGGCCCCGAGCGGCTCAGTACCAAACAGCTACGGCTGTCGCCATCAGTCTGCTACAAGCGACGACAGACGGCGCCTCCCTTCGTGACAGACTCCACCAGGCCTCGAGCAGCCCGCTACCAGACGGCTACGGCTGTCACTATCAATCTGCTACAGGCTCCGTCTATAAAAAGGGACCCTCCAGATACGTTTTCTCTAAGCTCTCTTCTCCTTCCCAAAACTCTATGGAACTCTTTTCTGAGCACTCCATTTCTGTTGATCAGAAGAGCTGATTTGATCGTCGAAGGGTTCTGCCGGAGCCACCACCACCGACTTCGGACGGAACTTTGTTTCGCAGGTCACCGGCGGTGACCTCGTCTTCCTCGACTCCAACTCGATCCGGCGTCAACCAAATTCTGCACCAACAGAATTGTCGCTAAAAGAAGGGCCTTCTGTTCCCTAGGTACCCTTGTTCTTAAAGAAATGCTCAGCCGACCCTGTGGATCTTCTTCTTCAAGGTCCATCTTCATCCTCTCCCTCAACCCCAAGAAATGCCTCCAAAGAGGATGACTATCTGGAAATCTACCGCTTCTGCCACCAGATCTGGGCCAGATCCGTCTGTCCCTGCTTCATCGTCGGCACTTCAACCTCCACCGAATGTCGTGGTAGATCCGGAGCAGTTTAACCTACTGATGCAGCGGATTCAAGGCCTCACCGAAATGGTGCAGGCTATGCGACAGCCCCCGATGGCGGTTCCGCTAGGAAATCCGTCGTCGGGATGTCAGGAACCGATCCCAAGGAGGAGCATTTGGGCTAGCATACCCGTCGCCCCTGGGAAGAAGAAACAGAGAGCAGAGGATCCTTGCTTAGATTATGGTTCTTCTTCGGAAGGGACCTTCTCCATCCACGGTCGGAAGCCTTCCAAGATCTGTGATCGAATTAATGTCCTCAATCAAAAACTGCGGAGGATGGATCGACGGATTGAGGAGCTCGACCACGTCGCCCCAACTCACCATGATAACGTCCGCACCAATCCTCCTCTCCCCGAATTATGCAAGAGCCCGTTCCGTCGAACTTCAAGCTCCCCTAATTTGAAAGCTACGATGGAACCTCTGATCCGATCAATCACCAAGAAGCCTTCCGGACCATGATGCTTCTCCATAGCGCACCAGACTCTATATTATATCGAGCTTTCCCATCTACCTTAAAGGGAGCAGCAAAAAACTGGTACTCGGCGTTGAAGCCGATTACGATCTTCTCCTTTGACCAGATGAGCCATCAGTTCGCGGCCCACTTCGCCAGCGGTCGACGTCCACGCCGAGGTCCGAATTTCCTGATGAACATCAAGCAGGAGGGAAAATCCATCCGGGCTTATGTCACCCGATTTAATGCTGCTGCGTTGGAGGTCCAGAACCTGAACCAGTCAATGCGATGGCTGCACTCAAAGGCGGCCTTCAGAAGAACGATTTGTTGTTCTTCCTGAAAAAAAAGTACCTTAGGAATTTTGCCGATCTGCTACCTCGTGCTGAGGAATATGCTCGAGCAGAAGAAGCCTTCAAGTTGAAGGATGAGGAAGCCGCAGGAGAGCAGCATAGACTCGCCGCTAATGAAGGGCCGAATGAAGTTCGGCCGCGCTCATGGACTCCCCTCGAGCGCAAGCGAGCCCGAACTCCTCGAGCTCGTCGTCAAAGAAGCTCCGACGGAAGGGCGTGAAGAAGTTCCCCCATGAAGGTTTCATAACTACGCCCCCCCTCAATGCTCCACAGACGCCGACCTGAAGCAAGCCAATGGCACTACCGCAGCTAGAACCACCAATGAGGAAGGAACAACAAGGAGATCGGCCGCCTCTTGGCATCATTAACGCTATCTCTGAGGGGGCTTAGTACTTCGGCGAGCCGCCATATCTCAACCTCAGAGCTAGAGGAAGCTTGTCCCGAATTGGGAAGGCCCACATGAAATAGAGGAGGTCATCCGGCCTGAAACTTATCGCCTGAAGAAGATCGGAGGAACAACGCTCCCATGACCTTGAAACTCAGAGAATCTGAGAATGTACTGCCGGTAATTTTCCCTCAATAAAACTCCTCCATTTCAACATTATTGTTTCTCGGTGCGAAAACTATCTGATGACAGGAAAGAAGCAATCAATAGTGGCCATGTTAGGAACAGGAGGAGAACCTCGTCCTAACATGAGTAAGTCGAAAGCCTCGTTCATTTTAGACGAGATGGGGGGAGAGGTCCTGACAACGGCCTTATGTGCCCCCAAGCCCATTAGAACAGGAGGCGAACCTCGTCCTAACGTGAGCAAAGTCGAAGGCTCGTTCATTTTAGACAAAATGGAGGGAGAGGCCTGACAACGACCCTTATGTGCCCCCATAGTCCGTTAGGAACAGGAGGAAAACCTCGTCCTAACGCGAGCAAAGTCGAAGGCCTCGTTCATTTTAGACAAGATGGGGAGAGGTCCGACAACGGCCTTATGTGCCCCACAATCCATTGGAATAGGAGAGAACCTCATCCTAATGCGAGCAAAGTCGAAGGCCTCGTTCATTTTAGACGAGATGGGAGGAGAGGCCCTGACAACGGCCCTTATGTGCCCCACAGCCGTTAGGAACAGGAGGAGAATCTCGTCCTAACGTGAGCAAAGTCAAAGGCCTCATTCATTTTAGGCGAGATGAGGAAAGAGGCCCTGACAACGGCCCTTATGTGCCCTACGGTCCGTTAGGACCAGGAGGAGAACCTCGTCCTAACGTGAGTAAAGTCGAAAGCCTCGTTCATTTTAGACGAGGTGAGAAAATGGGTCCTTCAACCTCGGCTGGAGATAAGATCTCCCCTGAGCTCCAACGTCTACATCAACAGGAGATAAGATCTCCTCAACCTCGATTGGAGACAAGAATTCCTCCGAGCTCCAACGTCTACATCAACAGGAGATAAGATTTCCTTCAACCTCGGCTGAAGAAAAGATCTCCCCGAGCTCCAACGTCTACGTCAACAGGAGATAAGATCTCCTTCAACCTCGGCTGGAGATAAGATCTCCTCCGAGCTCCAACTTCTACGTCAACAGGAGATAAGATCTTCTTCCGAGATGAGATCTCCTCCGAGCTCCAACTTCTATGTTAACAGGAGATAAAATCTCCTTCAACCTCGACTGGAGACAAGATCTCCTCCGAGCTTCCACTTCAACATCAACCTTGGCTGGAGACAAGATCTCTTCCGAGCTTCAACCTCAACGGGTGCAGAGCCCAAAAAAGAACTTCGACAGTCGTCTTTTTTGTACTCCCTTCGAATTTCGAACTCGAAAGTGGAAAGACTATTGTTGGTTATAAACTCCGCTCCCGCCGAAGTCCAGCCTGATGCTTAGCCTAATGCAATCGGTAATCACAGAAAAGCTTCGATCGAGAATTCTTCTCAGCGGCCAGACCCCAACCGAACTCCTCCAACGGCCAACCTTAGCCGAACTCCTTCAGCCGACCAAACTTCTCAGCGGCCGGACCCCAGTCGAACTCCTTCAACGGCCAACCTTAGCCGAACTCCTTCAGCCGGCGAACTCCTCAGCTGCCGAGCCCCAGCCGAACTCCTCCAGCAGTCGACTCCTCCAAGAGCCGAACTCCTCCCAGATTTCTCCTTCAGTCGGATTCCTTCAGGAGCCGAATCTCCTCCCGAATTCCTTCTTTAGTCAGTCTCCTCCAGGAGCCAAACTCCTTTCGGATTTCTCCTTCAGTCAAGTCCCACCAGGAGCCGAACTCCTTCCAGACTCCTTCAGTCGGACTCCTCCAGAAGCCGAACTTCTTTCGAATTTTTCCTTCAATCGGATTCCTCAAGAGCCGAACTCCTTCCTGATTTCTCCTTCAATCAAGTTCGCCAGGAGCCGAACTCCTTCCGGACTTCTCCTTCAGTCAGATTCCTCCAGGAGCCGAACTCCTTCCGAATTTCTCCTTCAGTCAAGTTCCTCAATGAACCGAACTTCTTCCGAATTCCTCCTTCAATCGGACTCCTCCAGGAGCCGAACTCCTTCCGAATTTCTCCTTCAGTCAAGTTCCTCAATGAGCCGAACTCCTCCCGGATTCCTCCTTCAGTCGAACTCCTTTCGAAATTCTCCTTCAGTCGGATTCCTCCAGCGGATTGCTTCCAGATTTTAGCTAGCACTCCTCCCGAATGATCCTCTTTAGCCGTATCCCTTTAGGATTCCAAACTCCTCTAGAATTGATGTATGTCGAAACTCTTCACCGACCAACGCCTGCTTCCTTCGAACTTCGATTAGTAAATCTCAACGAACGATCACTATCAGTCTAACGACACCTCTTCCTCTCCATACCGAACCCCACGTGGCTTCGAGCGGCTCAGTACCAAACAGCTACGGCTGTCGCCATCAGTCTGCTACAAGCGGCGCCAGGCGGTGCCTCCTTCCATGACAAACTCTACCAAATCTCGAGCGGCCTGCTACTAGACGACTACGGCTGTCACTATCAATCTGCTACAGGCTCCGTCTATAAAAAGGGACCCTCCAGATACATTTTCTCTAAGCTCTCTTCTCCTTCCCAAAACTCTGCGGAACTCTTTCCTGAGCACTCCATTTCTGTTGGCCAGAAGAGCTGACTTGATCGTCGGAGGGTCCTATCGGAGCCACCACCACCGACTCCGAATGGAACTTTATTTTGCAGATCACCGATGGCGATCTCGTCTTCCTCGACTCCAGCTTAATCCGGCGTCAACCAGATTCTGCACCAACCATGATTAGAGAATCATTGGACAAGAGTTGTCCGCTCATTGGCTAACCCATCACCAATAACTGTTAGGTGAGGTGATAAGTCAGTTGGTGGAACTGCACCACCTATTAAAAATCTATAATCGTGGAGATTTTCGCATCTCTACAAAGGGAGTGTAGGGATCCGAGAAAATAATGAAAGCTAATTTGTTTAAAAATTAAAATCCTAAACAAATTAGTCAAGTCTTAATTACAGTATCTAACTAGAAACTTTGACTCTCTACAGAAAAATGTCTGCGTCCAACCCATTGGCACGTATCCTGGACACACATAGACTGACTGGACCCAATTATAAAGATTGGCTCAGGAACTACAAAATTATTTTGGGTTCCGAGAAGTTAACCCATGTTTTGGACCAGGACCCTCCCACCTTACCAGCCTCGTCCATCCACTGAACAGAGAGCGTCTCTGGAAAAATGGATTGACGAAGATAATAAGGCCAGATATTACATGTTGGGCTCGATGTCTGATGAGCTCCAGCGCCAACATGAAGATATCGGGACTGCTCGCCAAATGTTGGCTCACCTGCAGGAGATGTTTGGTGAACAGAGTCGCGCAGCCAAATATCAAGTCACGAAATGACTTTTTAAGGCTAAGATGCGTGATGGGCAGTCAGTCCAAGATCACTGTCTGACAATGATCAAGGACATGGAAGAGCTTGAGAAGCTCGGTGTGAAGTTGGACTTGGATCTGCAGAACGATATTATTCTGCAATCCTTGACTGATGCATATGGGCAATTCATCATGAATTACCACATGCATAAACTTCAAAATTCCTTGGCCGAGCCGAATTAATGAATATGCTGGTTACCGCTGAGCTTTCTATGAAAGGTTCTAAAGGCTCAGTTCTTGCTATGGAACGGACTTCTTCCAAAAGAAAGTCTTATGGAAAGAAAAAGAAGTCTGTGAAAAAGCAAAAGGTGGAAGGATCAAAGAAGAAGAAAAGGCAGAAGGAGAGAAAAAAAAAAAAAGAAGCGAAAAAAAGATGCTGCAAAGAAAAGTGTTTCCATTGCAACAGCGACGGCCATTGGAAGCGGAACTGCCCTACTTACCTGGCCACCCTGAAGAACAAGAAGGAAGGTCCTTCTGGAGGTATGCTCGTTATTGAGTCTAACCTTACGGATTTCTTCTGCATCCAGTTGGGTGCTTGACTCTGGTTCTAGTGCTCATCTGTGCACTTCTATGCAGGGTCTTGAGGATAGCAGGAGGCTGAGGGATGGAGACATGATCCTACGCATCGGTAATGGAGCAAGAGTTGCTGCAGTAGCCGTGGGAACATACCCTCTTCGATTACCATCTGGTTTAGACTTAGTTTTGAAAGACTGTTATTATGTGCCTGCAGCTAGCAGGAATTTGATTTCTGTTTCATGCTTAGCACAAGAAGGCTATGTGATTACCTTCTTTAAGGACCATTGTAACATTCTTTATGAAAGAAATAAAATTGCAAATGGTTTCCTTATTAATGGTCTTTATCAGCTACATATTGATGTACCTGTTCTAACTATCGAGCAAAATGTGAATGCCAAACGACCTAGGGATAGTCCAAAAACGATAGATATCTATGGCACCTGAGATTAGGTCATATAGCAGAAGATAGGATCAACAAATTGGAGAAAAATGGGCTATTGAGTCCATTGACTTTCGAGTCATATCCAACTTGTGAATCTTGTCTTCAAGGCAAAATGACTAAACTCCCTTTTGTTGGACATGGGGAAAGGGCCACAGATCTCCTTGCCCTAGTACATACTGATGTGTGCGGCCCATTTGATGTGCCGGCTAGAGGCAATTTTGTCTACTTCATTACCTTTACCGATGATCTGTCTAGGTATGGGTATGTGTATCTTATGAGACACAAGTCTGAAGCTTTTGAAAAGTTCAAAGAATTCAGACATGAAGTAGAAAAACAAACTGGAAAAACCCATTAAGGTTCTTCGATCAGATCGAGGAGGTGAATACCTTAGCCGGGAATTCCTAGACTATCTTCAAGGAAAAATGGCATAGTCTCTCAATGGACTCCACCAGGAACACCTCAACTCAACGGGGTTTCAGAACGGAGAAATCGGACTCTATTGGATATGGTTCGATCCATGATGAGCTTCACAGACCTCCCTGATTTTCTTTGGGGACACTCATTGTTAACTTCAATTCTATCTACTGAATAGGGTTCCCTCTAAAACCGTTCCTACCACACCGTATGAGATATGGCACGGTAAGAAACCAAGTCTGAGTCATCTCAGAATTTGGGGTTGTCCGGCTCATGTCAAAAGACAACAAGCGGACAAGTTAGAGTTTAGGTCCTTTAGAGCTCGATTCATAGGATATCCTAAAGAGTCATTAGGATACTATTTCTACATTCCAGAAGACCACAATGTGATTGTGAGTCGACATGCCATCTTTCTTGAAAAATAGTTTATTCAAGATAGCGGCATTGGAAAGCAGATTCAAGCTTGATGAGAAAGTCTCACAAGTAGCAACGAGCTAAGGACCAATTGGAACCAAATCAGGTTGAGCCAATAAGAACACTACCTCCTCCACCTCGTAGATCGGAAAAGAGTTTTCCGTCCCCCTGAAAGATACTTAGGTATTATTTCAGAGGAAGTAGAGAAAATGTTCCTCATAGGTAATGGTGCTCATGGTGATGATCCCAAAACCTACAACGAGGCGATATCAGATATCGACTCCGAGAAATGGCTAGAGGCAATGCAGTCAGAAATTGACTCGATGCACTCAAACCAAGTCTGGACCTTGGTAGATCCACCAGAAGGTATAGTACCTATTGGGTGTAAATGGATCTTCAAGAGAAAGATTGGTGCAGATGGGAAATGTGGAGACATTCAAGGCTAGACTAGTGGCAAAAGGTTATAGTCAACGCGAAGGCATTGACTATCAGGATACCTTTTCCCCAGTAGCTATGCTAAAATCCATCCGCACATTGCTTGCCTGTTGCAGCCTATTTCGATTATGAAATATGGCAAATGGACGTGAAAACGGCATTCCTTAAATGGATATCTTGAGGAAGATATCTATATGGAACAGCCGCTAGGTTTCACATCCAGTGATACTGATCACAAGGTTTGCAAGCTGCAAAGGTCCATATATGGACTTAAGCAAGCATCTCGGAGCTGGAACACTCGTTTCAATGATGTGATCAAAAAGTTTGGTTTCATCAAAAATGAAGAGGAACCATGTGTTTTCAAAAAGGTCAGTGGGAGCGCTGTTGTCTTCCTCGTATTGTACGTGGATGACATCCTCCTTATTGGGAATGATATTCCCATGTTGACCATCAGTCAAAATATGTGGTTGTCCAAGGAATTCTCCATGAAAGACCTAGGTGAAGCATCCTTTATTCTAGGAATTAAGGTCTATAGGGATAGACCGAATAGGATGCTAGGACTTTCACAGAAGATGTACATAGAGGAAGTACTAAAGAGGTTTAGTATGGAAAACTCTAAGAGGGGATTAATACCCTTCAGACATGGTATTCATCTTTCCAAGAAGATGTGCCCCAGCACACCTGAGGAAATAGAACGCATGAGCAAGATCCCTTATGCTTCTGCAATAGGGAGCCTCATGTATGCCATGCTATGTACACGACCTGATATAGCCCATGCTGTGAGTGTCACAAGCAGATATCAGTCAAATCCAGGTGAAGAACACTGGACTTCTGTGAAATGTATCCTTAAGTACTTGAGAAGAACTAAGGATATGATGTTGGTCTTTGGTAATGGAGAACTCCAAGTCCAGGGATACACAGACTCGGATTTCATGTCCGATATAGATGATCGAAAGTCGACATCTGGGAGTCTGTTTTGTGTGCAATGGTGGTGCTGTCAGCTGGAAGAGTTCCAAGCAAACTGTGATAGCAGATTCCACCATGGAAGCAGAATATATCGCTGCATCAGAGGCTGCGAAGGAAGCATTCTGGTACAAGAAGTTTGCTGCAGAAATTCGGAGTAATGCCATCAGATGCCATTCCTCTATACTGCGCGACAACAATGGCGCCATAGCCCTTGCTAAGGAGCCGAGGTCTCACCAGAAATCCAAGCACATTGAGCGGCGATACCACCTCATCCGCGATTACCTCGAGAAAGGTTACGTCGAGGTCAAGAGAGTCAACTCCACAGATAATGTGGCAGACCCACTTACAAAGCCGTTGGGCCAGCAGAAGATCGAAGCCCACCTTGAGAAGATGGGACTTAGACTTGTAGCCAATTGGCTTTAGGACAAGTGGGAGATTGTTAGATATATGTGCCCTAGAAGCCAGAATTGGCTGACACTTGTAATACACTTCTAGGGGCAAAATTATAATTTTGACTATAATCAATAAAATGGGTTATTTTCTATCACATATGTGTATTTAGTGTCTGTGATACATCCTTTGAGTTAATGGTAATGATAATTCATATTTTCAAGAGTTGAAAATTTAAGACATGAATAATCATTATTAACTCATAAAATGCTCCGACCATAGGATCATCACGAGGATGGTGATTGATCCGGAAGGTTGGTGTACAATCGCTTCTCTTTAGTAGATGAGTCTTGAGTCTACGGTGTGGAGACACCGGAGCGAGAGTACAGGTACTCGTTAGAGAACGAGGGCACTGAGCGTGACCACCTCGAGTAGTCATTAGGGAAGTCTACCTTCTCGTCAATGACTGACTCGATGCTGCAGTAGTGTGTCTGGTTCTTTGACCTGAGGTGCATCGGCAGTTCACCTTGAGGGTGTTATAGTTTGACTACACCATTACTCGGTCTCCTAGCCATATGGAACCCTGAGGTGTATGTTGGCTATAGCATGTTCATTGTAGGAACTGGATTGCATCAAGATGGAATCTATCTACCTCGGTGGTAGAGGAGCAGCCCTATGATGATCATGAGAATCAAGTCCAGAAGCCCATGGCCATGGCAGAGTGAAATAATAGAAAGAGTTTCTATTTAGATTTTCACATTGGACTTGAATCGAATGATTACATCATATGACAGAGACTAGGGTTTGACGAGTTCACCTTAACCCTAATCTGATCGGGGCTCAAGATAGAAGAACTTAATCACACAGGTAGCTGCACCAAGAGGTTCGCATTCAGCTCTGATGGGTTGCCACCATATACTGCTAGGTGTCACTGGTGGATTTTGGGAGCAATTAGAATGATTTAGATGATCGATCATTCTAGCTGTTCGAATCAGAAGAGTTCTGATCCATCGAAAGGAGTTTCGATGATGTCGATGATAGAGATCATGACATATCCCATTACCATACAGAACTGAACCTAACTGGGTCACACAAACAAGGGTTTGAATCTGGTGATCATCAATTGAACTGATCTAGTTCAATTGATCTGAATGAGATTCAATTAGGTTCAAGAAAATCGTGCTAGCACTCGATTGAACCTAACGTTCTTCTTTTACTATCATAAATAAGTTGTCCTGACTGAGCCAAAGGAGTTTGTGCTCAATCAGAGGCCTTCATATGGTCTGACTGGAGCTTGTCCAAGTCAGAAAAGGGTTGTCTTAATTTATGAGATGAATTTAGACAACACCTGCCATTTTTCGTCACCTGCTAAATCCTGTTTGACTTTGGTCAAACGTTGACCTTTGACACTTGACATTTGCCCATGTGTCATGCCATCATTGGAGAGATGGGGGCCTGTCCCCTGCCAGAAAAAGCAAGGAAAGGGGTGCACGCCTAGGGAGGCGTGTGCCCAATGGATAAGGCGCCTAGGAGTCCCTTGTTGACAAGGACTCCAGTCTCCTTTTGGATTTCAATCTTAGAGTTCTCCTAAGACCAACTTTGACTGGTCTTAGGCACCCATCTAAGGAGGAATTCAGAGGGGCTTTCATCTGATTGGATCTGATGTCATCCCACCAATCAGATTTAGATCTGATTTCACAAAAGATTGTGATTGGTTGGGAAGATGATGTGGAGCATGGCGCAACAGGGTCTATAAAAACCCTATCTGCGCCCAAGATCAAAAAAAAAAGTTTGACCCATTGCCCATGCCCCAAGGCTGCCCCTCTCCCTCCTCCATGCCTCTTCAAGTCTTCTCTCTCCTCTCCACACGTCCAAAAGAGTTTTGGACTTCAGTTTGGTGCAATCCAGAGCAAAGAGAAAGGCGACAGAAAAAGGAGAAGGCTGCACTGCTGCAAAGAGACGACTGCTGATCTTCAAAAGGAGTTTTGAAGATCCTTCCAAGATCAGATCCAGATCTAATTTTTGGAGAGTGTGATAGAGAAGAAGAAGGATCTCCAGATCCTACCTGAGTGGATACCGGTAGAGGCCAGGCACTTGCGTGGCTAGATCCAGAACCTTCCAGGCTGATACAGGATCATCACAGGGATAATAGGATTACCCTCAATCAAGGTAAATTAAATTAGATTTAATTTATTTTTTATTTTCTTTTATTTTCTTTTATTAGATCAATAATATCATATCTGGAAAGTCTCAGATTTGATCTGGATCAAAGAGAAAAATTTTTAAAATATCTCTCTTGATCCAATCAGATCTAAACGAACCTGATCCGAAAAACTAAGTTTTCCCTTCAGGACCTTGCTTTCATCCCTCTGAAAGTGAAAAATTGATCCAAACCCTAAATCATAGAGTTGTTGTGATATCTTACAGTCCAACTTATTACACACCCTTTGAATCATATCCCCTAAACTACCAAAAGCTTCCTAGTAGCTGATCAAGAGATTTCTTTGAACCAAATTGCTAATTGGACTTGGAGAGCCTCTCAACACTTGAAGATGACCATGAGGGGACAAGCAAACCCCATCTTTTAGATAGTTTCTTGAATAATGTGCCTCTCTGGTTTTCTCTCAGTAGAAAAGTGGTTCATTTGGTTAAATAATCTAAACCTGATCTCAGCTTCATTATTCTAAAGCATTAATTTTAAGCCATAGAAGCACTAGGTTGAAATGTGGTATCATTTAATTTCAGCTTGTTTTCATTTACATGTTTTGCATTGTAGCATTCTAAGCCAATATAAAGATTCTTCTCTAGGTTGTCCTACATCATGTTAATAAGATGATCTTCCTATAGGTGCAAGCAATTGAAAAGAGCTCTCGTACAGTCGTACCATTGCATGCTATTGATAAGGGATCAAAATGATTCTTCATATGTATCATAAGTTCATGCAATAAATTATATATAGAAATGCTCACACGGATCAGCTCCAAAAAGTTTTTTAAACAATTGCTCTTGTGTCTTATTGCTGAATTGCTATTTCTTCATGATCATTAACTTTATTTCCTCCAAAACCAAAGAAATTTTAATGCCTCACCACTAGGCCTAGCAAAATCTTGTATACGTCCAATAGAATTCATGAAATGTAGCACGTAGCAAAATCAATCACCACAAAAGATGTAAGGACCAAATTGATAACATTGTTAGTTTAGATTAGGGGTGGCAATTTACTCTGCCCCATCGAATAACTGACTTGACCCAAGACTAATGGGGAGGGTTTTACCCAACCTGCACTGGATCCAGGGTGGGTGCAGGTAATGGTAAAATCTCCCCAGAACACAATCCGGATATATATAACTTTTCACAAATCCCCTCCCCACCTTTTTTCCTAGTTGCTCCACTCATGACAAAGATTGAACATATGAAAAGTAACATGCTATGATGCTTAGTTGTTCATATTTTCGATTGATTCCTTTTCTTAGTTTGAGGAACATTTGACTTCTTAAAGAATAATATTTTTGTTTATTATGTTTCTATTATCATTGAAAATTTGGTTTGTTACATTCTCTATCCTCGATTCTTATTTTATTTAATATTATGTGAAGTACCAATATTTATTTTTTATATTCTTTTTTATTTATTTGATTGTATATAAAAAAATAATTTTTGTAGCTTTACCCAACCTGATCCATTGAACCCACCCTGCCCCACCCCGAGGTGAGAATGTGGCAAGTACAGGTATTGGCCTACCTAACTCACTGTCATCCCTATTTTAGATTGGACAAAAACTAAGTAACTTGGAAGAGACACCGCTAACTTCAATAATACAAGATTAACGCTTTGATTTGGTAAGAATAGGGTCTAAGGTTTATAATTAGATTCAGTTTTACTATCAAACGCATACTTTCTTCATTTGTCTCTTGAGCCATTGTTGTATGGGCATGGATACAATAATCAAATAGGTATCCACATATCTGACTCGACAGGAAGAAAAAAGAGAGAAACAAGCTATATAAGATAAAATATAAATTTAACTAAATTATATATTTATATCTTTAAATATTTATGATTTAAACATTAAAAAGAAAATGATTAAAAGAAATAGTTGGTTAATATCTTTCAATATATATGTTTCTCATTCTTACTTTGCAGTTAATTTAAAGATATTAGCAAAATAATATTTTGCAAAGTTGCTTCAAGCCTTCATAATGGAAATCAGGGTTTACGCACTAACCTTAATTTTATTTTAAGAGTTTATTTAGAATTTATTAATTTATATTTATTAGAATTTTTATTTTTATTAAGACTCAGTAAGTGGAGTTCTATTAGGTTACAAGTTAGCAATTAGACTTTTGTTACGTTGCTTTTTGTATCTCTATATAAAGACTCCATCTGTGTAGAGAAAAAAGACTTGAACAATTGATTAAATTGATTCCTGAAATTTCAAGCTTTATTTTTTTTTCTTTTCTCTTTCAAATTTTATTTTGTTCTTTGTTTTTGCCCAGCTTTACATCAATTTGGTATCAGAGCAAAGTTCTACCATCTTCCCCGGTTCCACGGTGATTCCCCTCTTCCTTTCTTTCTTCTGCCATGTCACAACCTCCCCTCTTTATTTTTCTTCGCAGCCCCCTCCCTTCCCCTCTCTGTCTCTCCCTCTTTCTCTCTTTCAATCCGCCCCAACCCGCAGATCCATCTTCACCTCCCACCCAGCCCTTCCCGCCACCCCGATCTACCACCCCTTTCTCTCTTTCTTTTCACTGTCGGATCATAGCCCGCCAAATCTCAAGTCGCAGTCCGCTCCACCGTCGATCGACGTCACCTCCTTCGCCACCGTCAATGCAGACTTTTTCAGCAACCGTTGCCTCCTCTTCCACCATCTCCTCTTCCTCATTGTCTCTTCCCCATCGTCCTGCCTCCCCGTCGTCGTTGATATCGTCCCCATCGCAACCCGTCATCAGCCCTCCTTTCTGATCTCCCCTAAGAGTCCCGATCGGGTGGGAGGCTTGAAGCAGTTGAAGAAAGCCCGGACCCCTTCGCCCTACCAATGATTGAGGCGTCTCTTCCCATCGACCGACCGAGCCCCCAATGCCGTCGATGCTACCTCTTCTCGTCGTCCTGCTATTAGAGTCCACATAAGCCCTCCACCCTCTCGCAGGCTCTCTATGAACAAAAACCATGAGAAGCCCTGATTATTAATCAGGATCTATAGTCATGGTCCATAGGCCGTCGGTCCATAGACCCGGTCCACCAAAAAAAAGCAGTCCGTAGACTAGGTTCGTAGATCCGATCCAAAAAAAAAATTTATGGGTCTCCCTTATCTTCAACCTGCAAGCACCACAAAGAGGTATTTATTTCCGTCTGATGAAAGGTACAATGTCCTCATTAAATTTTGGATTCTTTAAATCTTTGGATAATTTATATCATTGCTTAGGTCCTTTTTTTTATCCTATATCATATTTTCTCCACACATTTTGTTATTGCATGCACCAGATACATCTATATATTTTTCCATTGTATGCACTAGACACATAAACATTATGTTCGACCCTACAATTTTATTGTAAGCATAATAACTACAATTTTTTGTACATATAGTATTTAGTCTAATATAAAATCCTTCCTTACTATCATGACCATTGATAACCTAAAAAATGCACATACTACTATGAAAAAAATACTTGAATCTATCAAAAATACCTAAACAGCCTTCCAAGAGATTTTAAACCAGATAAACCAGTCTTTAGACTAACTTCATACTGAGATTAGTAAGCTTCGTGCGATCCAAGTAAATAGCCGTGTAGACATGGCAAATCTTATAGGTCAGCAGATAAAATGCCAATTATCTCTAAGAGAGTCAAGAATAGGCAAACAACCACTGGAAGATGACCTTTGTAGTACTCAACCTATCCATTGGTCTCTCTCATGAACTCTTAAACCTACTAGAAATCAAAATTATGTCATGCACACTAGTCAATCTTTGCAAACATTTTCAATCTACACAACAATCCCTCCGATTACCCATCATTCCACGAACAATTTTGAGGGTCCACATTATTATAGGAGAGATAAGTATGATCGAGAGGGCTCTGAAAGAGAAGTAGAGCCACCGAATTTCGCCTCTAGGAATGTAAGAGGCCTTGGACACTTTAGACCCCAAGGACAATAATTTAAAGCATACCCAAATAAATATAAAGATTTAGAAGAACCAATTAAAAGGGTTAAGGATGGAAGATTAGATCCAGAGAGATTTCATGATTGGTTACTAGACTTAAAGGTCTATTTTGAGTAGTATCACATGTCGGATGCCTCTTACATCCGTTTTGCAAAAATAAAGCTGATAGGTTCTGCCAAACGATATTGGCAAACAGTTGAAAGAAACTTAGAACGGGTAGGTCATTCATCTATAGTACTTTGGAAGAAAATGAAGTTTAAGTTGCGCAAAAAATATGTTCCTATTTATTACAAAAGTCAGTTATTAGACGTATACTCTTAGGTAAAGAAACACTAGCATTATTAACTACATGACTCGCTTTGAGAACCTACAGTTGAGGTATGATATCTCTAAAGAGTCATGAAAAATGATTTCTAAATTTATTAGCGGTTTACGAAATGATCCGAAGAGAAAAATCTTCTTGTATTCACCAGAATCTATAGGAGAGGCCTATTATAAAGTCCTAGAAATTAAGAAATCTCATAGAACTTCATCTCAAAGGAGAGGAGCTCCTTTTTTTAATGAATCTAGGTAGTCTAGGTCCATTCCTGTTAGTCGTACAAGGAGTATGTCACAAGCAGCACCTTCTCATCTGAGACCGAATCTCACGGATACTATGACCCAAGAATCCGTTCAAAGGATATCTCAAATAGGCAGTTCTTCAAACATAAAGTATCACTATTGCCATGGAAAAAATCATATAACTGCTCGATGTCCACGCCGTACACTGACTATAGAACCAGAATATTAAAAAACAATACCAGCTGAAAATGCGTTAGAAGACTTTAATCTCCTTGAACTAGCTAATTCAAAAAAAGAGTATGAGAAAAAATGAGTCAGAGGGTCATGTTAACGTCATGAGATATATAGTCACCACTCCTGTAGACTCTCGGGCATGGAAACGTACTAATATTTTTCATACATACGCCCAATGTAGGGATAAGGTCTGTAAACTTATCATTGCTGGTGGTAGCTCTATTAATATCGTATCTAAATTTATCGTTAACCGACTAAAACTGAAATCTCAACCTCATCCTCACTCTTATAGAGTCACTTAAGTAGATAAAACATCTCTCTCAATAAATGAATATTGTCTAGTGCCAATTAAAATGAAAGCCTATAGAGGTAGCTAGTGTCTTGTTAGGTCGGCCTTGGATTTATGATGTAGACGCTCATAATTTTGGTGAAGAAAATACCTATATTTTTACACATAAAAATATGAAAATTAGATGAAATCCTGTCAGTGTCCCGATCTTTTAAAAAAGATAAGAATTCTTCTCAACTTTTCAATCAGAAAAATTGTCATATTTTAATCCATAAAAAATTTGAAGAAGAGAGTTCAAAATCTGAAATTATGTTGACAGTCATTCCTAAAAGTAAAATTCGATTGACCTCAAGCATCCAAAATAACCCACCTCATCAGATTGAACTATTATTAAAAGAATTTAAGAATGTGACCCTAGAAGATATACCAGATGGCCTTCCTCCCCTGCGAGATATTCAACACATTATTGATTTAGTTCCAGGATTTTAGATACCTGATCTTCTACACTATAAGTTGAATCCTAAGGAGCGTGAAGAAATGAGAAGGCAAATAGATGGTTTGTTACAAAAGGATCATATTCGACCTAGTTTCAGTTCTTGTGCTGTACCAGTCCTTTTGACACTAAAGAAAGATAGTATATGAAAGATGTGTATAGATAATAGGGCCATCAATAGGATTACTGTCAAGTATAGATTTTCCATTCCTAGGCTTGAGAACATGCTTAATCAATTAGCTGTCTCTATAATTTATTCTAAATTTGATTTGCATAGTGGATATCATCAAATTAGAATCTTAACTCGAGATGAGTAGAAAACTGTCTTTAAAACCCAAGATCAATGTTTTTGGTACCAGTACCAGTGACCGTGCCTGTCGCCAGCCGATATGGTACTAGTACCGAACCGTACCGACACTTGGTATGGCAAGCATGCCAATCAATTTTTTTTGTTGCTTTTTGTTATTTTTGAAAAAATATTCAATGATTTTTTTGAAAAAAAATATTTAAATTATTATTCAATGATATTAATTAATATTTGTATCACTAAGAATTTGAAAATAATATTAATCGTATGTAATACGAATCTAAAATACATAAATTATATATCTTGGATCTTAAAATGCTTAAATTAATTTAAAAAATCTTTTCAATATTAAATACGTACTATTCATCAAAATTCGATCGACCGTCGATGTCCATAAATAGTAGGATCATTTATATATTCAAAAGGAACATCAATCCAGCTAGATCCATAAGGCAAACGTGCTAGATCATAACTCATCCTCGAAGTATCACTGAGGTCCTGACTCTAAGTAGTATCCTCGGACTGATAGTATGGTTATGAAGAAGCCCATCCAAATATACCAGCAGCGAAATTCGATCCATAAAATGCTTCGAACTGCATAGGATAGTAACCATTAGAAGATGTTTCCGATGCACCATATCCATATCTATACCCATAACAATCATAAGATGGCTGTGGCTGCGGATAAGAGGATCCAAAATATGAAGATGAACCTGATACATCTATGAATCCTACTCCATGTGCAAAGTCATTTGTAGTTGCATCATGTCCTGAATGATAAGGCTGTCAAGACAGGCCGGCCCGCCCCAATTCGCCTCTAAACAGGGCGAGTTGGGCTGGCCCGTTTAACTGGCGGGTCGGGACATGGATTGTGGGTTAAACAGGCCAACTCGTCAAAAATAAAGGGTGCGGTTTGAGACTATAACACGGGGAGGGGGGCCTGCAGTGCAGGAAGGGTGGGGTCCGTGGTGGGCCTGGTGGCTGGTGGGGGCGGTGCTGGGCAGGGAGAAGGCGGCGTGGGGCCTGGGGTGTGGGTGGGTGGGGCGGTGGGGGGCGGGGTGGTCGGGGGGAGAGTGGCTAGGTGGGGCAGCTGGAGAAGGCGAATGGTAAGCCTTGGGGGTGGGCGTGGGGTGCAGTGGGGAAAGGGTGGTGGGCCGTGGAGGGGCAGGGGGGAAAGAGTGGTGGCGGGGGGGGCCGTGGGTTGGGTGGGGGGGGTCGGTGGGGTGGGCTGGCGGGGGAGGAGGGGAGGGGTGGGGGGGTTTTTTGGGTTTTTTTGAGCAGGAGTAAGGGAGTACTTATCATGTAGGCAACGTGCACGGGCCTACAGCGTTCGGACGTCGATGCAGTCACGCAGATACAGAGATACTAGGACTGAGGGCTGGGCCAAAAAATAGGATTTAGGGATTTGAAATGAGGGAGTAGTTTGATATATTTTTTAAAAAAAATAGATGGACCACCCCATCCCGACCCGCCCAAACCGCCATAACCCACAACCCAAACAGGGCGGATTATTTAACCCGCTTTTAGATGGGTTGCTAAAATATGAACCCAACCCGTTACAAAAAACTCCACTTGAATCATTTGATTCCTCTTTACTGACAAAAACCTATACTCGATAAAATTTATTATTTCGAGCATGGGTTTTTCTGGTCTAAACATATCTTGTCTTTATCACGAGTTATTTTCCTTGGTTAACAATACTTGTAGTTTTGCCGATATTCGTGGGTTCTTCAATTTTCTTATTTCCTCATAAAGGAAATATGATGTTTAGATGGTATACTATTTGTATATGCTTATTAGAACTCCTTCTAACAACCTATGCATCCTGTTATCATTTCCAATTGGACGATCCATTAATCCAATTGAAAGACATGGCGGGATGGGCCAACTCGACGGGCCCAACCCAAGTTGACAGCTCTACTAAACGACCTCGTGGAGCCCGTCGTCTGTATGAAATCGCATCATCGCGGACTCTATCAGTACGTGCGCCGTGGTCTCTATCCTGCGTGGCATGCGTAAACTGAGATTCACCAATGAATCGAAGACCACCAACTAGCTGTCTCCTGTCCTCCGATCCCTCCATGATCATCAGAATCATGACCAACTAAAGAACTACCACTACTGCTCCATCTGATATCTGAATCTAAGTAAACCGAATGCTCAGACTCTACTGGTACCGTACTTGCCTTTCCTTTTCTTTTGCTCATATCTCGCTCTGGCTGCCTAAGCTGTGAGGACGGATGCTGTGGCATATCGGTTGGACGTCTAGGTGGAATGTTGCTGCTTGCCCACTGAAAGATGTCCACACCCCAGCCTCGCTAGCAACAAAACTGGCTGGTCATGAAGGCAATCCTAGCTCATCAAGCTCTGGATCCTATTGCTGACTCGTAACCCAACTAGTCATCGGATCATTTTCATCTTCAGCAACAAAATCACTACAAATCGGATCCGCATACTTCAGTTGAACTTTCTTCTGAATGAATTTGAGCCTCAATCTCAGATTGTAGTGTACATATACAAGATCGTTAAGGCATTTTTGTTTCAGATGATTCCTCTGCTTGTTATGGATAAGGACAAAGGTCGATCAGTTACGCTCACATCCACTCGATGAAACCGTCTGGAAGAGGATCTTGATGACAAGATCCCTCAGATGTCATGCAAACCCACCAAAATGCACCCACCATTCAGCTACAAAATAATTAAAAATCAGCAAAATCAAAAATAAGATTGAATATAAACATAAACATATTGATATATATTTGGATTCATCTTTGATTTGCTTTTAACTGCAACATTACTTTCAAATGATTCTATGCCCTCCCTAAATATTTTCATCCGTAAAAAAATCATTTGTTATAAACTTATAATATCTTACTTGGCGAAGACATCACTAAGTTAATAAACATCATTGAACTTAACTTACTTGTTCAAGACAAGTAGCCGTGATGTCACATTGAGCTCCATCTTATCTATTATATTTCGTAGGATGGATAAAAGCTCTTCATCCATGCCAATCCCACGTATGGAGTACTAGAATCTCATATTCAAATAGTAAGCTGCACATAGATTATCATAATTGATTAAGTTTATTTATATAAATTTTTAAAAAATTATTAATTTACTAGTTATCTGCTAAGTGCAACTCCCTACCCATCTTATAATCCCATCGACGGTCAATGATCCTGATGTACTTATGTGCATGTTTTAGATCTGCCACCTCGATTTGTTCCTTTGTCCTCTTCATCATATGATATAGAAAGCCCATGTAAGAGTATCGCTTACCATCCACAGCCCGAAGCACTTCATACATAGGCTTGATAGCTATCACTATCCTCTCAGCCTGCTGCCAGAATAATTGTCTTGTCACTAGGCTCTCCACAGTGCTTTCCTAGATGCCTGCCCTAGCATATCTGCTCTCCTGTCATTCACTACTGACAAACATTTGACACAGCTATACTTTCTTATCAATCAAGCTATCAAGTGCTGTATAATTGGTAGCAAACCATGTGACACCTGATCTCAATATATCGCCTCCAACATACTGCTGCATCAATGATAGACTCATGTATGGTTATAAATGAATCTGTTGATGCTCTGTACTGACTCTATTATCTTCTACACCCTACGAATTTTTTCAATATCCATTAACATCATATTAATACAATGTACAGCACATGGGATCCAAAAAATATATGGTCGCTACTCTATCAACAACTCTCCTACAGCCTTATATTGTGGTCCATTATCTGTAACAAGCTACACGACATTCCATTCTCCTACTTGATCAATCACCTCCTCCATCATTTTAAGAATGTAGCTAGCATCGTGCACCTCAACTGGAGCATCAATAGACTTATGGAAAAATATTCTTCCATCACAATATGTCAAGAAGTTGATGATGCTTCATCTAGTCGGATCAGTCCAACCATCACACATCATAGTCAATCCATACACAGGCCACTTGCTCTTAAATAATGCAATCCACTTCTCTAAATCCTCCTTATTGCTGTCAAGAAACTTACCATGGATATCTCTTGATCCCGTAGGATCAACACCTGGACCGGCAGCCTGTATAGATGAAATGGCAGGACGATAATATGGATTGTCTACAGCATTTGCTACGATGTGACTGAAGTGAAACCAAGATCCAATAGCTCACCATATATCTCTCTTCTTATCTTTCTTCAATATAGTGTCAATTCTTTGTTGCTTAGAATCTTTACTAGAAAAGGCATGTGGATCAAAATCATGAATGGTGGCTCCTGTTGAAATCTTCCTAAAGGATTTTTTTCTACTACTAAATGCTCTCAATATGGATGTAAGATGGCTGCTGCCTCTATTGGTGGGCTTTCTAACTGAGGATATCCTCCTAAACCGTAACTCAGACTCTGCTGTAGTGCTCCCTGAGCCTGATCTACCCTCATAAACTAACGATCCAAATGAAGCTCTATACCTGACCAACTCCTCTAGCTGCCATTGATCATCCAAACTCATCCAAATGGCAGCATCGATTTGTGCCTGCTCATCATCTGGAACATATCCTTTCTCTGACTCTCTAAAATGATAAGAAGATTGCTCTGCTGCTTAACGGTCCAACTCTGCCTTCTTTAAATTTCTTTTCTTCATTGATTTAAAATTAACGAAGTACTTCTTCATCAACCGACGGACCTTCTGTGGATACTTACGGCACATAACTACATCCGAATAGCCGCTAGCTAAATACTGCTTCAACCGTGTAACCCCTTCTTTGAATTTTATATTACACCATTTACATCTCCAATGATGTCGGCCTGAGAACATCTCTCCATGCTCCCAACCAATGTCACGCTCCGAATCCTTCTTCTTTCGCGATGAATCCATTCCTAAAAATTGACAAGCACATTACTGTAATAATTACATAAAATGATAGATTTCATTTATCTAATTTTCATATTTTTTTTAAATTATTTAATTTTTTTTAATTATTTTAAAATATATATATATATATTAAAAAATAAAAAATTAGAAAAAAAATTTTGACCTTACATCCATGTAGACTCCTATCATTGATGCTACATATAAATTTCTTAGTTCATGAACATGTATAAAATGCTATTTTTTTTCAAAATTTAGGCCTAAAATAATATGCACAAGATACGTTAAAATATTGATAAATCGACACCAAATTTATGTCGAAAGTAGCTTGTAAGTCTCTCATTAATAATCTGATTTTACAATTTTTTCAAAATATATTTTTTTAATATTTTTTTATTTTAAATATATATTTTAATTTTAAAAATTATATACTTAACGAAAATTAATGATTTTAGTGTTATTGTGTAGATCATCCATAGATCTACAATATATATTAAAATCATACAAAAAAATAAAATTTTGATATAATTTTTTCTTATTTTTTTATTTTTCATGATTTTTTTAAAAAAAAAGAAGAAGAGAAGAGAAAGAGCTAGAATGGAAAACTTACCTCTAATCCACCTTCTTGCTACTGTTTCTAGAGTGGGAGAGCGACCTAATCTTTCGAAGAACCAAAAAATAAGCAGAGGAAGCCAAAAGGCTTCCTGTCTGCCTCTTTCTCCCTTATAAAACACCGAACCGTTCGATTCGATCTGAAATAAGGCCGAACCTATCGGTTCAGGCCCGTACTGCCCGATTGGGCCCCAAATCGAGCGATTTTTTATTTTTTTTATTTTTTTATCCAGGTTCCGATTTTCACGTGCGAATCGAGCCAGTTTGGCATCGGTGCGATTCGAAACACCCCGAACCAGACGATTCAGAACGCCCCAAACCGAACGGTTCGGATCGATTCCGTAAAACATACCCAGGATGGTCTTTATGAAATATGAATGGTTAGTTATGCTATTTGGGTTGTCTAATGCTCCTAGTACATTCATGCAATTTATGACGGAATTATTGAGACCCTTCATTGGTAAATTCTTAGTCATCTATTTTGATAATATCCTAGCCTATGGTAGGTCTAAAGAAGAACATCTAGATCATCTTAGGAAAGTCTTTATTACTCTTAGATCCACTAGGTTGTATATTAATCTTAAAAAGTATTCATTCCTTCAGGATCAATTATTATTTTTAGCGTATGTTGTATCTTTCCAAGATATCATAGCTGATCCTAAGAAGATAAAAGACATTAGAGAATGGCCTGAACCAAAATTTCTTTCTGAGGTGCGTAGCTTTCATGGTCTAGCCTCTTTCTATAGACGTTTTATTAAAAAATTTAGTACCATTATGGCCCCCATCACAAATAGTATGAAAAAAAAGAATTTCATTAGTCAACTACTGTCGCTCGAGCTTTTAATGAAATAAAGCTTAAGATGATCGAAGCACCTATTTTGATCCATCCTGACTTTTCAAAAATTTTTGAAGTAGCCTGTGATGCATTAAGCGTTGGAGTTAGAATTGGAGTTCTTAGTTAGGAGGGTTATCCTATAGCTTATTTTAGTAAAAAACTTAATAACGCTAAGCAAAAATATTTTACGTATGATAAAAAGTTCTACTCTGTAGTTCAGGATTTTAGGTATTGGCGATATTATCTTTTACCCAAAGAGTTTGTTTTATATTCTGATCACTTGTCCCTTAGATATATTTAGTTCCAGAAGAAACTTAGTGCTAGACATATCAAGTGGGTAGAGTTCTTCAGGATTATACCTTTATCCTCAAACACTAAGCTGGTGTTGAGAGTAGAACCGCTGATGCATTAAGTAGAGTAATTATCATCCTATAATCTATGAATGCTGAAGTAGTTGATTTTAAGCGAGTAAAAGATGACTATCAGCATTGTCATGATTTTGTTAATATTTATCAAGAGGTTAGTCAAGAAAACCGTCAAGAATATATTGACTTTGTAATCAAGGACAGTTATGTCATCTTTGTATACCTTGAACATCTTTACGAGATTTTCTTATTTGGAAACTTCATGCAAGAGGCTTAGCAGATCATTTTGGCTGTAATAAGACTATAGCTATGATTGAAGATAGATTCTATGGACCATCTCTTAAAAAAGACGTAGCTAGAGTTTTCTCTCAGTATTGTACATGTCAACTAGCTAAGGCTAGAAAGTAAAACACTGGTTTATATACTCCTTTACTGATTTTCATTCTACGTGGAAAGATCTTAGTATAGATTTTATTCTTGGATTACCTAGAACTGCTAGGGAACATGATTCAATTCTAGTTGTTGTTGGTAGATTTTTCAAAATAGCACACTTTTTCCTCATCAGAAGACTTCTGATGCCTCTTCTATTGCTAAGTTATTTTTTAGGAAAGTAGTCAGACTTCACGGATTATCCTCTTCTATAGTATCCGACTGTGATGTCAAATTTGTGAATTATTTTTAGAAGATCCTTTGAAAATTGTTTGGGATCACTTTAAAGTTTTCTTCAACCTTTCAATCCCAAACAGATGGTCAAACAAAGGTTCTAAATCAAAGTCTTCGTAATTTACTTCGATGCCTAGTTGGTGATAAGCTTGAAACATAAGATTTGTCATTGTCTATCGTGGAATTTACTTATAATAACTCAGTAAATTGATCTACTGGCAAGAGTTCTTTTGAAATTATTTATGGCTTTAATCCCCATCAATCCATTGATCTTGTTCTCTTTATCATGAATAACCGTACTTTTGAGTCTGCCACTTTTTTGCTAAACACATTCATAACATTCACGCTGACATTAAGCAAAATGTTGCTATGAGTACTGAGAAATATAAACTTGTTGTTGATGCTCATCATAGAAAAATGGAGTTTAACGAGAGTGACTATGTAATGGTTCGAATTCATCCCGAATATTATCCCCGAAATTCATTCAACGAGTTGCATGCTCGAGCCATTGGTCCATTTCGTATTCTTCATAAACTTAGACCTAATGCTTATTATATAGAATTATCCTTTGATTTAAAATTTAGTCCAATTTTTAATGTTAAGGATTTGCTATCTTATCGAGACATATTCGAGCCTCCTCCTATGCATGCATGTGATAGCAGATATCACACTCCGTCTCCTCCAATGCCAGTTCCAATTCTTTCATCACTTCCATCATCTTCATCAAATCAAATTGAATGCATTATCACGGATGAGATTGTTTCCTCTACTGATAGAGAATTTCAATGATTTTTTATCAAATGGCAAGGCCGTCCAAACTCAGATGCTACTTGGATTCTTGAAAAAGAGCTACGACATATTGATCCAGATATTCTAGAAGATTACCTCAATCCTCGCCAGAGTCAAGTTCTTTCCAGCCAGAAGGAATAATGAAAATCAGGATTTATGCATGTATTTCAGAAGAAAGCATCATTGAGAAACTCTAATCCTAATTTTATTTTGAGAGTTTATTTAGGATTTATTTATTTTAATTTATTGAGATTTTTATTTTTATTAGGACTTAGTAAGTGAAGTTCTATTAGATTACAAGTCAGCCAATTAGACTTCTGTTAGATTGCTTTTTGTATCTCTATTTAAAGGCTCTACCTATGTGGAGAAAAATAGATTTGAATAATTGATTGAATTGATTTCTGAAATTCCAAGCTTTGTTTTTTTCCTTTTCTCTTTCAAATTTTTATTTTGTTCTTTGTTTTTGCTCGGCTTTACATCACTTCAATACCTACATCTTTAAGAAATTTCGAAAAAGCTACAAGCCTTCAAGCACTCTAGGGCAAATTATAGACTTATTGAGACAATTCTTACCGAAAAATGGAGCAAGATCATTCAATACGGCAAGCAATTGAAAAGATTGATATGTTGTTACCGAAGGATTGAAAGGAGTATTTATATTTATGCTAGATTCTTAATTCTTGAAAAGATTGATGCAATGCAAAGACATAATATTTAGATGAAAATGGATTGGCTCTGCAAAGTCTTTGAAGGTATAGTAGTGATGCCTTGACTAAAAATGGAGGCTTTCATGAAATTTCAACTTTGCATGTGCAAATGTAAGTTCTCATGCTCGAGCCATGTAACTTCTTACATTTATCCAACAAGAACTATGCATCATGGCATAAAATCAAGGTATACAAAGCATAAGGCTTGTTTCTAGAAGATAGTACCTAAAATTATAGTGCATAATTAAGAGTCAACAAATTATTCATCAATAAGTCAAAAGGTACTTCAACATGTACTGTAAGTGTGTTAACCATATTTGATATTTATTTAGAAAATATAAATTGAAATATCACAGTCATTCTAGAAATGAATGAAGAAAATTTAGTAATGCAATAGTGCATCGGTATACTCACTGATTTCCAAACAGGCTTCTCAGTACTGCAGCATTGCTCACGTACAATCACATTATGTGAGTCAAGGGAAATTGTTAGAAATAACTCAAAGAAAAGAAAAGAAAAGGGGAGAAGGAAAATTCCTAATGTGGTAGTAGTGAAATATCTGATAAATGTTAACAAAATAAGGATGCCAAGGAAGAAAACCTCACGATAAGACAAATAATATAATGCAAAAGAATCTATAAAGATAAAGCAAGAATCGGTGATAATTACAAACAGTTGTTTTCGTTAATTATAGAAAGTTAGAAAAATTGAAAAATTTTAACCCAAGCTTTAGACAACAAAACCATGTCCACAAGTCTAGAACAAGGAAAAAGATGGCATTTTGCTAGAACATATACTCAACCATGTGGGTTATTTCTCTTCTTAGAGTTCTTGGACTTGCATACTTCTATAGAATAAGGCATTGCTTTATCCGAAAAAGTAATTTAGTTAATTGTATTTTCAATCATGTATTATTTAGTTTTTGGATTATATTTCGTGCCTCTTAGATGATCCTTTGTCAAAACTCACCTTCCTCCTCACATAGACTCTTTTCAAGTTGAAGGGTATTATACAAAGAGTAACTATTTGGCTATATCTTCCATTTCCAAATTACATTTGGAAGAAAATACTCAGACCATAGATCTTATCAGTTTCGCTAAGAAAAACTACCTTCATAAGTAGTATTTATGAGAACAAATTTTACATAAACATGATAATGTCATTTTTTCTTTCTCCACAAACATTCAGGAGCTTGTTGGACTACCTATGCAAAATGATGAAAATAAAGTATATTTTAATATTTACTATATTGTTTTGCTTGAATATATATTGTGAAATAATTCGACCAAATTCTCAACATGAAGGTTTTATCTAAATTTTATCTGTGATGCTATTTCTATCTTACTCTATTAGATGCTTTTACGCTTTGTTTTCAATACCATTCTCATGGAGGTAACTAGCTAATGAAGTTCAAGGGTTTATATCTTGGTACTAGGACCCATCTCCATCCTGGGCCAAGTTGGTCTAATATCAGAACATGCCCTGAATCAGTTTCAAACTATCACTACAAACAAGAAGAAAGAAGGAAAAACAAAAAAAAAAATTTAAAAATTGTGTTTAGGGATGATAGGCCATTCCAAATATTGAAATGCGATGAACCTGATTTGTCCCGATCAGGGCAAATCGGGAAAAATTGGGACAACCCAGTTTGGAAAGACCTAACATTGTGATGTGTCCAAGGGCCCAATCTTTCTCTAGTCTGATTTGGGGCAACCTGGGCAGATCAGGTTGGATAAGGCCTTGAATTCTTGTAATGAACACATCAGAGGAAGTCCATATATCATAATAAATTTGAAAGGTCATCTGACTATATAATGATTGACAGATAGATTCATCTTAGCTATACTCCAAGTTGCCATAGTAGGTAAGATGGTGGTGTTTTGCCCATTATCACTTGGTATATGATATGGAGAAATTGTTGACGAGGTAATTTCTAAAGGAAATCCATCTTTGTCATTCAACAAAGGGAATCATCTTCGACAATGTTATGACTTATGACCAACTTGCAACTTGTGACAAAAGATTTTTGTCAAACACAGTAATACGAAGAGACATTGTTACTGGTTGGTATCTTGATAACTTGATAAGCAGATGCATAAGCCCAATCAATGATTGATGACCAATTAGAGTAAGCGTTAGTCCACAAACAACTGAATTGGCTCCCTATTCCCTAACAGGATGAAGTTCCGCAAGCCCTATAAGTGAACCAAGACATGTTGCTTAGGACAGACATATGATATCCATTAAAGAGTCAGAACATCAAATCTCTGCTTCAACTTTTACTACCAATTATATATGATAATTGATGAAATCTCAGTGAGTATTGTTTTCAATGAGAAAAATCAGGCAACATCCAATAAGCTGTTTGGATAGAGATTAATGTCTATTTCTCAGGTTCAAAGACAGAACCTGATAGATTTATGTAGCAAAAAATATTTAAAGAAGGCTAGATTATGCATTTTATAAATGCAATGTGTAGTCCCTTTTAGCACTATTATATGTAGAAAAATGCCTACACAGGTAGCTTGCTCTCAGTGAGTTTATATTCATCTAAATTTAGAAGACAGGGTAATATTATGCATTCTCAGATATTTTATAGCATCTAAATATAGTTTTAAATTCTCATATCATCAGCCAGAAATCAAGCATAAACTTCAAGAATGAGTTCGATCTACAGGCAAGGACACAATTAATAACGGAAAATGCTGCTAATGTCCTCCTTCATAGAATCTCAATATGACAGCATCTCATCATCAAGAACACAAAATCAGATGTCCAGCAGGAAGTAAATCACGAAAAAGCAGGACTTAACAGAAAAAAAAAATGTGAACCAAATCAAGGAAGTGAAAGTAATGAAGTTTCCAAATCCAAATGATTCAATAGCAGCACCAAATGAGGAAGTTGAAAGAAACCAAGAAAGCAAGAATTACAAAATTCTATGTCCAAATGATCCAGGAATGGCATACATAAAGCATATACACCAAATAAAGAAAGCAAAAGCGATCAAGACATGTTGCTTAGGACAGACCTATGACATCTATTAAAGAGTCAGATCATCAAATCTATGCTTCAACTTTTACGACCAAATATAAATGATAAGAAATGAAATGTCAGTGAAAGCATTGCTTTCAATGAGAAAACTGGCGACAACCAATAAGCTGTTTAGGTAGAGATTAATAAATCTATTGCTCAGGTTCAAAGGCAGAACCTGACAGATTTATGTAGCACAAAATATTTAAAGAAGATTATATCACACATGGCCTTTTATAAGGGCAATGTGCAGTCCGTCTTAGCACTTTTACATGTAGAACAATGCCTACAGAGGTAGCTTGCTCTCAGTGAGTATATATTCATCTAAATTTAGGGGACAGTAATATTATGCATTCTCAGATATGTAATAGCATTCTAATGTAATTTTAAATTCTCATATCATCGGCCAGAAATCAAGCATAAACTTCAAGATTGAGTTTGATCTACAGGCAAGAACACCAATAATTAAAGAAAACGGAGCTAATGTCCTCCTTCCTAGTATCTCAGTATCTTGTCATCAAGAACACAAAATCAGATGTCCAGCAGAAAGTAGGCTGACGAAAAAAGCAGCACTTAAGAGGAAAAAAAATGTGAACCAAATCAAGGAAGTAAAAGTGATCAAGTTTCCAAATTCTATAGATTCGAGAACAGCACAAATGAGGAAGTTGAAAGAAACCAAGAAAGCAAGAATTACAAAATTCTATGTCCAAACGATCCAAGAACGGCATACATAAAGCATATAGACCAAATAAAGAAAGAAAAATCGATCAAATCCCATATTCCAATGACCCAAGAACAGCACATATGAAGCATAGAACGGAATCAAGAAACCAAGAACAATCAAACTCCCATGTTCTATTATCCGATTCAAGAAAGCAAGAAAGGCCAAATTCCATACTCAACTGATCCGAGATGGCCGTTCGATACGTGCGCTCCCCCAAAGACAAGCAGGCGAGCCAGCGGTCCTTAAACTTCATCTCCGCCTGCCATCGCGACAGCCAAAGAATTACAAAGAAACGAAGTTCCAGTTCTCACCACCTTCACCGTTTCTTGGACATGAAACCAAAAAAAAAGTTGAAACCATAGAAATGGGGGAGGGGGAAGGAGGAATCTTACGCCAATGATCACGATGCGCGCGATTCCAGCGAAATCCTCTGCGTCGAGGTTCTTGACCAGGAGCGGGTCGGAGCTCCGGCGGTGGAACCGGAACCGGCGACGGAACCGGGAGAAGCGGGACGGCACGGGAGCCTCGGCGGCGGTGGAGGCCGCGGAGGGCTCGCCGGAGTCCAGTCGCGAGCTCTCTTGTCCCATTCTCGTCTGTGGCTGGGGAGTGGTTGAAGACGAGGGTGGGAGCGCCTTAATAGTACTTTGACTTGCGTGGTTTAGTAATAACCCCTAACATCAAAAATAATAACGAGTGGTGCCACTCGGAAATATCTGAAACACGTGAAACATGGGATATTCCGGTTCCTGTTGGGATGGACCAATGCAGTCTGAGGGTGCCACGTGAATCATGAAATATATAATAAATAAGTTTAAGCTAAGTAACATAATTATTACTTTAAATTAATATCTTATTTATCTATTCTATATATTTAAAACAGTGTGGAGTACTGGGTTCCCGTCGAGATTATTTATTATTTCACGAAGCTTTGTTACCCGGTTTCATATGACCATCCACATGGGCTGACTTGCCCTAGGGAGGACCCAGAGGTCTGTACCCGACGCGCAAAGAGCTCGAACGAGGAACAGAAAAAGAGAATGTAAAAGCAAATTCCTATAGAAATAATGATTGCCTTGTAGGTGCTCAAACAAGAGCAAGATCAGTTCTCAGTTGACCACCAGAAGTCTGTCGATCTCGGCTATTAGATGTGATCTCTCATTAAATTATTTATAATTAAAATATTATGATACGAAAATCCATCAAATGCTACCAAAATTCGTCATTTTATCCAATGATCCCATGTGATAGTTGAAAATTTATCATTTAAGAGAGGCAAGTGTTGCCGAGCAATGCTCATCATGATTGATCTGATCGGACCGACCAGCATATAGGATCAGTGAATTCGATCATTATAAAACCCGCTGATCTCTTGTATTTTTATTTTTTATTATATATTGCCATGTCTAATCATGGGTAATCCATTAAATTTTTTTTTTAATGATAAATGATGGATTCTACTTAGTCCTTTGAATTACCTTCTCATATCACCTTAGAGGCCATCACGCCAACAACTAGTGGGCCTCCCCTGATGGATTTCATGGACCATGATGTGTCCACAAATGTTCGAACACCTAGCCCAGGGAATCTCCTTTTTTGAGGAGATCACCGGGCACTCAGGCTGCGGTCTCTCTCGTTTGTCTCGATGACCACTTTTAAAAAGCTTACTGAATTGGGTACTTCCGGCGGCTTTTCATTTCCGCTGCCACAGGTTTCAGAAAGGCGTTGAATGGGTGGGCACCGTGGTAGCCACAAGCAGAAAATGCTGCCTCTGTTATTTTGGCAACCACAGGGCTCAAGAATTACCACTTGAGTTGCATATAATAACGAAAATGCCCCAGTATTCCTGTTTCACGAAACGTTGTGACATCTGCAACGGCATTTTATAACGTGCTACATGTTAATACTCGATACTTCCAAAAACCCTGTAGGTCTAGGTCTATTTGGTTAGGATACGTTAAATTATGAATTTAATAATTAAAAAAATATTTATCTAAAAAAATAATTATAAAAAAATAATTTTTATTATATTTAATTGATAAAAAAATTATTTTAAAAAATAACAATGGAAAAAAATTTCTATGTTTAGCTGAAGATAATGCTATATAGGGATATAATAAAATTTATAAATATATTCTTCAATATTTTTTTTTTAATACTAGAATAAAATTATCATTTTTAATTAGTTTTTTATGTAATGACTATCATCATATAATTTTTTGAATAATATCATTTTTATTTTAATTTTTTTATAAAAAATTTTTATTAAAAAATTTAAAAAAATATTAGAATAAATTCAATAATTACATATCATTAAAGATATTTTTATCAAGTATGAATTATCATCATTCAAAAATTTATTAAATACTAACCCTCAATAATATTTACTTTACCTTTTTTCTCTAGAAAATAAGCATCGATCAGATTTTTACCATTTCTTTCTTCTATTTTTCATGCCAAACATAGTAATCTAATATGATATTCATTTTTCCATGCTAGCTAGATTACCTCTAATCAAATGGATCTTATGTTTCTAATTATTGGATGTAAAATATTTACTGCATCTATTATTTTGTTGCAAAGTTTAGAGCTGAAATTTTATAATTATAATACCCCTGTGGTTTAATGGTTGTTGAATTGTTAGATTGCCGATATGTTAAATCATAATCCTGCTATTGTTTCATAAAATATTATATTCACTAAAACTAACAAGAAAAGAAAAAAAGAAACTTTCCTTTTTTTATGCCCGAGTGTGACCTCTCATAGCACTCCATAGCAGGATATGTCATAGATATTTTAAAGAAATTCAACGGCTTGAGCTCTTAAGCTGAAAGACTACATAATTGTAGCTCTTTCATTGCTTTCCAATTTGACAATATTACACATGCTATCAAGCTGGACATTAACATACGAAGGGAAACTGAAGCCAAGCATTCCAGAGTTGGTTTAATCGCTGGAGAGTGAAATAAGATCATAGAGAGTATGCTGAAGTAATGAATAAGATAGCAATTATATTAACTGAAGCCCACTGGTCCACTTATATTTTCTTTCAACATTTTTTTTTAAAAGCAAGGATTGTTAAAATCCTTTATCAACCTGATCAGAATCAACTTGGTTTCGATCAGGATGACCTCGTCATGTAAATGCTTAATCCTTGACACTTAATCATTGTACATAAACCATAATCAATAAATTTTGAATGCTAACCACCTCCCTCTCTTCATCAAAAATAAAAAAGACAATTTGAATGGATCGAATTTAAGGAGCATCACAAGAGGCACACTATGTTTTCTTGTGGAAAGTCTACATTGCATCAAAACAATTACCTTTTCTTAAATTATTAAAAAAAAAAGGGTGAAAACACAGAACTACCTGCTCCAAACGCTTAGTTTTAGCTTAATGGATCTAATCTACCAGGCGGCCTGCTGTTCTCTCCAAGCGTAGCATCAAATAGCATTCAAATCGTTGGTCCAACTGAGTTCGCTTTAACAAGCAATCCAAGATAAAATCAAAATTTGTCGGTTTAAATGCCTGTTAACTAGTTGAGGAGGGAAGAGCATGATGCCTGCACCACCATAAATGGCACACCCAACAGAGGCACCATGAATGATGAAATTGGAAAAAAGAAAAGCCTGTTACTAATGTGAAATATAGATTGAATTCCTACATGATAACAAGCATGTTAGACACCAAGGATACGGAAGCAACGATGAGCTGATTTGCTAACAGATTGCTCGTCAAGTACCAACTGTTTAGGTTCGCCAAGGTTAAGATTTTGTTCTGCCATGACCCCAGCATGCTTGAATTCAATCACGTATCTTTCTTCTTGCTATTGTTACATACGGCTGAACGAGCACTCCATGCATAATGGGGACATCTAATCTAATTGATGCTTTAAAATTTAACCTGATTGTGTGAACAATCTGGATCCTTTTAGATAATGTCGAGCCGTCTCCGAAGCTCCTCGGCAATGATTTTCCCTCGGGACCTCCCGTTGGTCGGTCGGCTTCAATGTTCTTCGATTCGACAACACTGCTCTTCTTCAATTCACCATGCATGGCATGCTGGGTTGCTTCGCAGGATTAAAATGATTCATCATCCTTTTGGTTAGTCCATATTGTATGCTTCTATTTTGGCATCACATAGTTCACTTTCTATAGATAATTTCGAGTGATAAAAGGCACTTGACTAATAATTTGGACATAACAACACCAGCAACAGTTTTGTCGTGCATATAAATAATTTTGAGTAATAAAGGTTTTTGTTGCTGCTGCCATTGTTGCTGATTGGAAGAAAAAAGCCTTATCAGCCGCAATTATGATACATGAAAGTATGAATTTTTTTTGTTTTCCATCAAATTAGCGTGTCATATATATGAAACATTTGAATGTTATTGGGTGCTTGTTTAAGCAAATTGGTCCGTGGTCCTATCAGTGCAGCCATCCTCCAAATGGCGGAGCTTTTTTATTTAAATCTGTTGAAGGATAAAGTTTAGTAGTGAATAGCTTTGGATCTTTCATCTAAAAAAGAAAAAAAAGAAACAATAGAACTTAGGATCCAACGGCATGCATGCTTGCTTGACCATTTGTAGTGCAATTTTTTTTTTTTTTTTGAAATATCATGTATAGTGCAATTAGTAGAACATGGATGTGCATGTACATGTACATGTTCCTTGTAACATAGACTCTGTATGTAAAGAGTAATTAAATACCCAAACGTTTGATGTAGGACTAGTCGAATGAACAAGCGCGCAGAGAGAATGAATCGTATAAAATAAGCAAGAGACCCGTGGGATGCAAAGGTGGATGAAGCAAACTAATCTCTAGATTGGCCCCTAATTTAAATGTATTATGTTATATAGACTGGATGATGACATTGAAGGGCCAATAGCTTTAAAGACCAACCATTTAATACACACCTTTAATAATTTCGTCCTCCAATTTGGATCCCCTAACTCTATTTATCTACTCATTAAAGAACCATAATTGAGATAAGAGAAGCACCAGTATGGTAACTGTTGGTGCAGAATTTGGTTGTTACCGGATCGAGCTGGAGTGGAGGAGGATGAGATCGCCGTTGATGACCTGCAAAATAAAGTCCTATCCAGAGTCGATGGTGGTGGCTCCGGCAGGATCCTCCGACGATCAAGTGAGCTCTTCTGACCAACAGAAATGGAATGCTCAGGAATGAATTCGGTAGAGTTTAAAGAAGGAAAAGAGAGCTTAAAGAAAGCGTATTTGGAGGGTCCCTTTCTATAAGCGAGGCTTATAGCGGGTTAATAGTGACAGCTGCAGCTACCTAATAGCGGACCGCTCGAGGTCTGGCGGAGTCAGTCATGGAGAAAGGTGCCATCTGCAGCATATTGATGATGACAGCCATTACCGGCTGGTAGCGGATCGCTGTCGCCTACAGCGGATTGATGGCAACTGCTCGTCGAGATTTAATAATCATAGCTCTGAGAAAGTAGGTGTTGGTTGGCGGACTTCGACATATATTAATTTTAGAGGTGTTCGGACTCCTGAAGGGGATACGTCTGATGGGATTATCCAGGAGCAATCCACTGGAGGAATCCGACTGAGAAAGAAATTCGGAAGGAGTTCGACTCCTGGAGAAGTTCGACCGAAGAAGAAGTCCGGAAGGAGTCCAGCTTTCGGAGAAGTTCATTTGCAGGAGCGATCCGGAAGGAGTTCGGCTCTCATGGGCGTCTGACTGGAGGAGTGCGGAGGGAGTTTGGCTCTAGGAGTCCGGTTGAAGGAGTACGGAGGAAGTCCGGCTCTCGTGAGAGTCCGACAGAAGTTTGACCGCTCTGTTTGATTGGAGCTCGACCGTCGAGGAGTTCGGCAGGCTGAAGGAGTTCAACAATGACCCAGCCGCTAGAAAGTTTGGCTAGGACTCAGCTGTTGGGGAGTTCGACCGGCTGAAGGAGTTCGGCAAAGATCCGACCGCTGGGGAGTTCGGCCAGGACTCGACCGCTGGAGAGTTTGGCTCTTGGAGGAGTTCAGCTAAGACTCATCCACTGAAGCTCTTCTATGACTACCGGTTGTATTAGGCTGAGCATCGAACTGAACTTCAACAGGAGCAGAATTTATCCCCAACAATAGTCTACCCCCACTCCCGAGTTCGGAACTCGAAGGAAGAGAGTGTAGAAAAGGCGACTGCCGAAATTCTCTTCAGGACTCTGCGCTAGTTCAGGTTGGAGCTCGTGGGAGGTCTCGTCTCCAGCCAAGATTGAAGGAGATTTCATCTCCTACGATCAAGATCGGAGGTTGAGCTCCTCGGGGGAGATCTTATCTTCTGCAGTCAAGATTGAAGCTCAAGGAGAGATCTCATCTCCTGCAGCCGAGGTTGATGCGGAGCTCGGGGGAGATCTCATCTCCTGCAGCCGAGATTGGTCCGATCGCTCGAGGAAGATTTTATCTCCTACAGCCGAGGTTGATGCAGTCGCTCGGGGAAGATCTTATCTCCTGCAGTCGAGGTTGATCCAAACGCTCGGGGGAGATCTTATCTCCTACAGTCGAGGTTTGCCCGGACGCTCGGGAGAGATCTTATCTCTTACAGCCGAGGTTGATGCGGACGCTCGAAAAAGATCTTATCTCCTGCAGTCAAGGTTGGTCCGGACGCTCAGAGGAGGTCTTATCTCCTATAGCCGAGGTTGACCCAGACGCTCGGGGGAGATCTTATCTCTTACAGTCGAGGTTGGCCCGGACGCTCGGGGAGATCTTATCTCTTACAGTCGAGGTTGGCCCGGACGCTCGGGAAAGATCTTATCTCCTGCAGCCGAGGTTGATGACGCGAGCGCTCCTGCCGAGGTTTCTTGGGGAGATCTTATCTCCTAACGAGGTTGATCAGGTCCTCCTACAGGGGGGCCGCGGGAGATCTTATCTCTGATTCCCGAAATCCTGATTTCCCGGTCCAGGTTCGTCCAGATCTGATCAGATCAAGAGATATATTTCAAAAATTTTCTCTTGATCTCAATCAGATCTTGATATGTTTCAGATCTGATTCTTATTATTTTAATAAATAAAATAAAATAAGATAAATTAAATCAAATTTAATTTACCTGATTTGGGTAATCCTATTACCCTGTTAGATGATCCTGATTGCAGCGGAAGGTTCTGGATCTAGCCACGCAAGCGCCTGGCCTCTACCGGTATCCACTCGGGTTGGATCTGGAGATCCTCTTCTTCTCTATCACACCTCCAAAAATCAGATCTGGATCTGATCTGGAGGATCTTCAAAACTCTTTTGAAGATCTGCAGTCGTCCTTTTGCAGCAGCGCAGCCTTCTTGCTTTTTGATCGCCTTTCCTTGATCTGAATCGCACCAACCAAGTCCAAAACACCTTTTGGACGTGGAGAGCAAGGGGAGAAGAGACTTGGCATGGAGGAAGGAGGGGAGAGGCAGCCTTGGGGCGTTCTCAATTGAATTGCATTAGAATTAGGGTTGGGCGCAGGGTCTTATTTATAGACTCTTGTGATCCAACTCCTCTTCCTCCCAACCAATCACAACCCTTTGTGAAATCAGATCTAAATCTGATTGGTTGGAATAGAGTCCCCTGGATTCCTCCTTAGAGGGTGCCTAAGACCAGTCAAAGTTGGATTCTTAGTAGAACTCTAATTGGAATCCAAAAAGGAGATGGAGTCCTTGTCCAACAAGGACTCCTAGGCGCCTCCAACTTGGGCACACGCCACCCTAGGGTGGCGTGCGCCCTTCTCCTTGCCAGGTTCTGGCAGGGGGACAGGCCCCCACCAGCTCTCCAATAGGTGCATGACATGTGGTCAAAAGTCAAAGGGTCAATGGTCAACGTTTGACCAGTCAAAGGTAGACTTTTGACCAAAGTCAAAGAACAAGAAATGGCAGGTGACCAAAAATGGCAGGTAATGTCTTACAAAATAAGACAACCTTTTCTGACTTGGACAACCTCCAGTCAGACCATATGAAGGCCTCTGATTGAGCACAAACTCCTTTGGCTCAGTCAGGACAACTTATTTATGATAGTAAAAGAAGAACGTTAGGTTCAATCGAGTGCTAGCACGATTTTCTTGAACCTAATTGAATCTCATTCAGATCAATTGAACTAGATCAGTTCAATTGATGATCACCAGATTCAAACCCTTGTTTGTGTGACCCAGTTAGGTTCAGTTCTGTATGGTAATGGGATATGTCATGATCTCTATCATCGACATCATCGAAACTCCTTTCGATGGATCAGAACTCTTCTGATTCGAACAGCTAGAATGATCGATCATCTAAATCATTCTAATTGCTCCCAAAATCCACCAGTGACACCTAGCAGTATATGGTGGCAACCCATCAGAGCTGAATGCGAACCTCTTGGTGCAGCTACCTGTGTGATTAAGTTCTTCTATCTTGAGCCCCGATCAGATTAGGGTTAAGGTGAACTCGTCAAACCCTAGTCTCTGTCATATGATGTAATCATTCGATTCGAGTCCAATGTGAAAATCTAAATAGAAACTCTTTCTATTATTTCACTCTACCATGGCCATGGGATTTCTGGACTTGATTCTCATGATCATCATAGGGCTGCTCCTCTACCACCGAGGTAGATAGATTCCATCTTGATGCAATCCAGTTCCTACAATGAACATGCTATAGCCAACATACACCTCAGGGTTCCATATGGCTAGGAGACCGAGTAATGGTGTAGTCAAACTATAACACCCTCAAGGTGAACTGCCGATGCATCTCAGGTCAAAGAACCAGACACACTACTGCAGCATCGAGTCAGTCATTGACGAGAAGGTAGACTTCCTAATGACTACTCGAGGTGGTCACGCTCAGTGCCCTCGTTCTCTAACGAGTACCTGTACTCTCGCTCCGGTGTCTCCACACCGTAGACTCAAGACTCATCTACTAAAGAGAAGCGATTGTACACCAACCTTTCGGATCAATCACCATCCTCGTGATGATCCTATGGTCGGGAGCATTTTATGAGTTAATAATGATTATTCATGTCTTAAATTTTCAACTCTTGAAAATATGAATTATCATTACCATTAACTCAAAGGATGTATCACAGACACTAAATACACATATGTGATAGAAAATAACCCATTTTATTGATTATAGTCAAAATTATAATTTTGCCCCTAGAAGTGTATTACAAGTGTCAGCCAATTCTGGCTTCTAGGGCACATATATCTAACAAAATGGCGCGTCTAAGTTCCCTAAGCTTGGCATCAATCCGGGGATATCTTCCGAAACCAAGGGCCATTGCTCGTTGATCGGGCTCCGAACTATTCCTCGTCGAGTTGCCAGCCTCGCACTTTCTTCACCAAGGGGTGTTCGAAAAAGATCTCTCCTATAGTCCGAGGTTGATGCGGACGTCGAGGAGATCTTATCTCCTGCGGCCGAGGTTGGCCCAATCGCTCGGAGAGATCTTATCTCCTGCAGCTGAGAATTGATACGTAAGCTCGGAGGAAATCTTATCTTCTACCAATCGAGGTTGGCACCGGATGCTCGAAGGAGATCTTATCTTCTATAGCCGAGGTTGATCGGACGCTAGAGTCTAACACCTCCATCGAGGTTACATGCCAGTGAGCTCCGAGGGATCTATTCATCCCTGCAGTCGAGGTTGATTGCAGACATTTTGGGGAGAGCCTCATCTCCTACAGCCAAGATTGATGCGGGCGCTCGGGAGAGATCTTATCTCCTACAGCCGAGGTTGACACAATCGCTCGGAAAAGATCTTATCTCTAGCCAAGATTGTCGTGGTCGCTCGAAAGAGATCTTATCTCTAGCCAAGGTTGTCGGCTCATGTTAGGACGAGGTTCTGCTTCTATTCCTAACACAACCACTATTGACTACTTTTTTTCTGTTATCATGAAGTTTCTGCACAAATAAACAATATTATCAAAATGAAATAATTTTATCGAAGGAAAGTTAATGGCAGCACGTCCCCAAGTTTTCTATGTTTTAAGGTCGTGAGGGCGTTGTTCCTTTGAGTTCCCTCGGGCGATAAGTCCCGGGCTGGATGACCTCCTCTATCTCATGCTGGCCTTCTCAATTTGGAGCAAGCTTCTCCTGACTTTAAAGCTGGGAGATAATGGCTCGCCAAAGTACCAAGCTCCTCCCAAATGTGGCATCGATGGTATGGGAGGCGGTCGATCTTTTTATTGTTCCTCACTCATTGATGGTTCTAGCTTCTGGGGGGAGGACTTCTTCGCACCTCTTATCAAAGCTTCCTCGACGACGAGCTTGAGAAGGAGTTCGGCCTCGCTTGCACTCAAAGAAAGTCCGTGAGCATGGCTGAGCTTTATCCAGTCCTCCTATGAAACCTCCTAGGGGAGAACTTCATACCCTTTTGTCGGGGCTTCCTTGACGACGAGCTCGAAGGAGAGTTCGACTTCGATTGCACTCGGGGAGAGTCCGTGAGCGCAGCCAAACTTCACTCGGCTCTCCATCGATGACAGATCTATTAGACTTGTCCGTCTGCCGCTTTCCTATGATTTCTTCATCCTTCAACTTGAAGGCTTCTTCCGCACGGGCATATCTCTCGGCCCGGGCTAGCAGATCGACAAAGTCCCTAGGGTACTTCTTCTCCAAGAAGAATAGTAAGTCATTCTTCTGAAGGCCATCCTTAAGTGCGGCCATGGCAACAGACTGGTCCAGATTTTGGACCTCCAAAGCAGCAGCGTTAAACTGGGTGACATAAGTCCGGATAGATTCTCCCCGCTTCTGCTTAACATTCATCAGAGAATTTGAATCTTGACGCAGACGTCGGCTGCTGATGAAGTGAGTACGAATTGATGGCTCATCTAATCAAAAGAGAAGATCGCACCTGGCTTCAATACTGAATACCAGTTTCTCGCTGCTTCCTTTAAGGTAGATGGAAAGGCTCAGCATAATATGGCGTCTGGTGTACCGTAGAGTAGCATCATGGTCCGAAAGATCTCTAGATGATCAATCGGATCAGAGGTTCCGTTGTAACTTTTAAATTGAGGAAACTCGAAGTTCGACGGGATGGGCTCTTGCATAATTTGAGGAGAGAAAGGAGGATTGGTGCGGACATCTTCAAGGTGAGCCGGGGCAACGCGACCGAGCTCCTTAATCCGTCGGTCCATCTTCCATAGTTGGTGATTGAGAACGTCATCTCGATCGCAGACCTTGGAGGGCTTTTTGCTACAGATAGAGAAGGTCTCCTCCAGAGAAGATCCATAATCCAAACTTGGGTTCTCTGCTCTCTGTTTCTCCTTCCCAACGGCGACGGACATGCTAGGCCAAATGCTCTTCCTAAAGGTCGATTCCTGGCATCCTGATGGCAAGTTTGTTGGTAGAGTCGCCACCGGAGGCTGCCGCATGGCCTGCATCATCTCAGCAAGGTCACGAACCTGTTGGACCAGTAGATTGAACTGCTCCGCATCTACCGTGGCTATGGGTAGAATCTGGGTTGTCGGAGCTGAAGCGGGAGCAGATGGATCTGGACAAGATCAGGCCGTGGAGGCCATCGATCGTCGAGTCGATGCTCTTTCGGAAGGCATTCTCTCTCGAAAAAAAACTCTAGAAAGGAAGAAGAGAGATCTTCGGAGAGGGAAGAGAGAAATCATCGCTGAGCACTCCTTTAAGAATAAGGGTACCTCAGAGACAGAGGCCCTTCCTCTAGCATCAATTCTATTGGTGCAGAATTTGGTTATCGTCGGATCGAGCTAGAGTAGAGGAGGACGAGATCGCCGTCGGTGACCTACAAAATAAAGACCTATCCGAAGTCGATGGTGGTAGCTCCGGCAGGATCCTCCAACGATCAAGTCAGCTCTTCTGACCAACAAAAATGGAGTGCTCAAGAATGAGTTCGGCAGAGTTTAGAGGATGAGAAGAGAGCTTAGAGAAAATATATCTGGAGGATCCCTTTTTATAGATGGAGCTTGTAGCAGATTGATGGTGACAGCTGCAGCTGCCTGGTAGCGGGCCACTTGAGGTTTGGCAGAGTCAGTCACGGAGGGAGGCACCGTCTGCAGCGTCGCCTACAATAGATTGATGGTGACAGCCATCGCTATCCAATAGCAGATCGCTATCATCTGCAGCGGACTGATGGCGATCGTTCGTTGAGATTTAATAGCCGTAGCTCTGAGAAAGCAGGCGTTGGTTGGCAGACTTTGGAATATATCAATTCCAAAGGAGTTCGAAATCCTGAAGGAGATACGTTTGATGGGATTATCTGGAAGCAATTCGCTAGAGAAATCCGACTGAGGAAGAAGTCCAAGAGGAGTTTGGCTCCTGGAGGAGTTCGGCCGAAGAAGAAATCCAAAAGGAGTCCGACTTCCGGAGAAGTTCGTTTGTAAGAGCGATCCGGAAGGAGTTCGACTCTCATGGGCATTCGGCTGGAGGAGTGCGGAGGGAGTTCGGCTCTGGGAGTCTGGCTGAAGGAGTATGGAGGGAGCCCGATTCTTATGGGAGTCCGACTAAAGTTCGGCCGCTGAGAAATTTGATTAGAGCTCGACCGTCGAGAAGTTCGGCAGGCTGAAAGAGTTTGGCAAAGACCCAACCGCTGGGAAGTTTGGCTAGGACTTGGCCGCTGGAAAGTTCGGCTTCTGGAGGAGTTCGGCTAAGATTCGTTCGCTGAAGCTCTTCCGTGGCTACCAATTACTTTAGGTTGAGCATCGAACTGGACTTCAGTAGGAATGGGGTTTATCCCAATAGTAACCATAATTCGTAATCCATCTCTACAATGAGTAGACTTTGGATCAGATGGTCGCCTAATAATGACAAGTTGGAGATACGCAATAGTTTTTTTTTTTTTTTTTTGTTAAAAATAATTAATTTAGATTTAACAGAAAGCTTTCTTCAAAAATTTAGATTTTAGAAATATGAAAAAGAAAAAGGAATGCAAGGAGAGAAACTTACTGACGGTAACTTTGCGAAATTACAATGCCATGATGTAGCATTACAACCACGGTCTGCATTTACCGACCATACAATTAAGAACCTAATCATGTTTCCAAATATTTGTCTATAATATCACACAATGTGCTCTTTGGCACTGCTCCAATGACACTCTCTTTCTTGTCGCCATTCTTGAAGAGTAGAACGGTTGGGATGCTCCGAATCCCATACTTAGATGCGATGTTCGGGCAATCGTCGGTGTTAACCTTGCAGCAGACGATTTTTCCGGCATAGTCTTTGGCCAATTCATCTATCACCGGTGCGATCATCCGGCATGGACCACACCAAGGTGCCCAAAAATCTACCAAAACTACTGGTTTCTCACAGCCAATGACCATGTTGTCCCAGTTCGCATCATTCGCCACCAGTACTGCAATTTCCCCATATTATTACAATAATGATTTGAACAATATATAAGTGAAATAATAAGGTCTGTATCATATTGTGGCCATTTTCTATTTCCAAGTTATAAGCTAAGTGAAGAAATTTGAAGAACGAAATTAATGAACTCTTTCACCATTGAAAGAAGCTTGTCACCGTACAAAGCATAAGACTAACTAACTCTTGATGTAATCAACTAAAATAATACTATTACTTCATCTTTTCTGTTGCACTTGGAAGCTATTAGATGCAACATTACTCCAACATGAAAGAGCAAAAAGGTCACCAAGTTTACCTTCATCTACCACATTTTTAGCTTGACAGATGAAGCGGGCACGACGGTTATTAACCGAAAGGGTCGAGCTGGATGGATTCGGTGATGAGGAGAGGGAGGAAATAGCTCTCTTCAATCCAGTGCTTGCTGGCCAAATATGCTTTTCCTTGTAGGAGAAGGGGTGGTGGGCATGCAAAAATCTGGCTCTACTAGTTGTTGTAGTTGTGGAAGCAATGGTGCTCATTTGGAAACAGGTTTCCAAAGCCATCCCCACTTGTCTGACCTCCCTATTCTTGTTTGTGCTCCTTTGTAAAATTTGGTTGGTTTTGAAGAGGAGGGTGGATAGAGGAGCTTGTGGTTTAGGCACAGATTGTTTCCCCTCCTTTTGCTCATTGGATATCCAAAAGAATGGAAGGTGCTCAGGATCTCAAGCATATGTGGTTAGGATGTGTAGCTACGTCGATTTTTTTTCTTTTTTCTTTTTTCCTTTGAGAAATCATGGACCACCAATCTTTGATCAATGGTAGTATCTATTCAGCAATGAGCAAAACTTGGGCCATGGTCTGCACCAAGCTATTTGATTGAATAGGCGCAAGCCTACCACTTTCCAAGCCCATTCCCATTGTCAACATGACCAAATCCTACACTTGCTTTCTGGTAGAACCTGCACAGATGTTCCATTGCAAAGAGGAATGTTAGGATAAATAATCCTGATAAAAGTGGTGAGAAACCTAAGTTCACTTAAATCACTTTAAGTTACGGAGTATAATAATAGACGAGAGATATAGGCCGACCAGACGAGGAAAATAGACAAGATGTGAAGGGCCACAAGAGCAGTATAGGCATCGAGTATCAGGGTAGGCTGGAAGGGTAAGGACACGAGCCTGACTTCACGCAGATCGTGTCAGGCCTTTAGGTTGGGTCTGTCAGACCTTTAGGTTGGGCCAGTTGAACATTTTGGACGTGCCTTGCTTAAGCCTATCCCATTTCCAGAGTAGGCAAGGAGCACCATCCACAGAGTCCTAAAAGCTTAATCTCCATCACCCGTCCTTGTGGAGTGTGGATAAGGCCTCAGAATTACGATGGAGTGGGATCATTGGGGGGTTTGATTGATGAATGGATGACCACGGAAGCTTCTTTGTGGTGCATAAAGATAGTAGATGATGCCTTCCAAATATTACCAACAGCAACCGATGAATGATTTCCTTCAAAACCATGTTGTGTTTGAAGGCACCACAAAGTCATCGGTAATTGAGTCTAATTGCATCAGGCTGGATCCAATTGATCCAGTTCTGGTCCGATTGGCTAGATTTGGGAGAAGTCGTATAAAATTAGTTTGGATCGGATGGAGTCCTCTAAGTTCCGACGAACCAATTTCAAAAACAAGGGGCCCACCTACATCCTACTTTGTCTGCTGGAACCATAATTGCATGAGGTCAATCTAAATTGGCTTCACCTCTAGACATTCAACAAAGATACGGTCCATCATTTAAGGGATCCATGTTGGGGCGGGTCTCCCAAGTTTATACTTGACCTGTTTGGGACCCAATTTTGACCCATGGGTCTCAAACTTTTAATTTGCTTTGGATGTTCATATCACTCGAGTCATATCCCAAGTCTACTTAATTTGCCTGTTCCCTTGCCACCATGATATATAAAATTTCTAATTAATCTGGTCGCAGAAGACCAATTCTCCAACTCAACCTTCACCTCAACAAACCAATTAGTCGGCTCGAGAATGGGTCCAAATCAATCTTCCCTCTCAAACAAAGTCATGCATTTGGCTCATGACCAATTCCAATGTCACAAAGTCACAAAGTGTTGCAGACTACCAACAATTTTCCTCCATGCTTCAAATAGTCAAGGTCGGTTCCACACCAAGTAATTATATATGTTTGACATGATGGGAACTCAAATTGTATATGTTGGCAAGTTGACCCTGTCACCTTGTTAGAAGTGGACAAATAAATGAATGCGTGCTGGGCTCAACCCATCTTCCAAGATGAACATGCCAACATGCACCGTCAAAACATGGATGCACATGAATCATCCCTTTAAAAACCACACCGGCCTCTGGATCAGGATGGCCGGGACCAAATCTTGGCATCTTTATAGCAAACAATTTGCGTCGTGCCACGGCAAATGGTCCCCAAACATTTCACGAGGACATTGCATGGGAACAAAAGGCTAGGTTGTGCCCAGCACTTGTTACCCACCGTAAGTTTGTGCATGTCCATGAAGTGATTATGGTCCCTTATTGTCCCCCCAACCTTATCCCCAACAAAGGGTAATACTAAATGGGTGTTCGAGGAATCTTCCCATATGCTAATCTAAGCATGTTGATGGAATTTTAAAACCGGCGGCCTACGCCAAACTATAAAGAATGAAATTTGAGGCGGCGTGTTGCAAAACAATGGCAAGATTTGCCGGTAAATCCAAAATAATATGGAAATGATATTCATTGTGTTTTGACTAATTATATCATTTCTGCGTATCCCCGTACAAAGTTGTTGTATATACATCTTTGGATACTTTTTTATTATTTTATCCAAAACAAATAGTTCTTCCAATTTGACGTATTTTTTTTTGAACATAACACGAGATCATCCAAAAATGAAACGAATTTTAGAAGTGCGTTCGAGTAGTTTAATGTCGATGAACATAGAAAGATTGGAACGAAAGTATATCTAAAGTAGATTCTTGATCGGAGCTTCAAGTTCTTAATTTGCCTATGGTCGTTATTGTCGAGCCGATACATTGTGATTAACTACATAATTCTAAAAGTCGTACTATGATCTTCGAGCATTAGATAAGGGCATGGCACCAACTTGTTTGTTGGGAAGAATGAATACCTCATTTGCCTGCTTCTTCCATGGACCCCAATTGGACTGCTCAGCATCTAATGCCCATGAAGATATTATTAGAATCTTAATGATTGGTACCTCATGATATAATAATCCGAACCTTTTATCAAAAGTATTGATGATGGCTCATCTCTGATATGGGCCTTTGAAAGGAATGCTCAACAAACAAAAGGTTAACTTAAAGGAGGCTAATTTTAAAAGATTCCAGTTGTTGGAGCATATTTTATTGGCTTAGGTCTAAAAGAAGCAGTCGATGGATTTTTCTAAAAAACAATAAAGATATTATAGAAAAAGAATTTCTCTAAAAAGCCCATGCTAAAAAATATTACATGGTTTGACCCCGATCAACTTCAACTTGAACCCAATCAAGAAGCTTTAAGGATAGCTCATCGTCGACTAGCGGTAGAGTTTCATTAATCTCCAAAAGCGATCATCATATCAATTGGTTATGATTAGGATGCAAATTTTGATCCTATGGTCATGATACATCGTCTAATTGGCTATATACATTCATTGCGATATGTACCCAATAGATATATAGATGGGTGGATAAATAGACGGATAAAAAAAAGAAAGGTAGGAGAAGATTAAAGCCTTGAATCAGGGTTAAAATGTTAATAGAAAGTGAAGCCTAAGGGGTGATAATTCTTCTGTCATTTGCTTTCGTTTTATTGTTTGAGGAAGTATAATATATTTTTTTTCTAAAGTCATGGATAAGCTACAAAATTGATATGTAATCTCACCATGATAAACACAATTAGGCACTCTAGCATGCATTAAATACCCTTCAAGATATAGCATGCATTATAATAACCTTATCATATATATGTTATTTTTTGATGGGTTGCATAAGTTAGCATATGATATGATTATTTACCAAGATATTAGCAACAAATTTTCTTATACTCAATATTTTTTGTTCTTCAGCAAGTTATAAACTAATGTTGGATAATGATTAAAAACAATTAAGATAGCTGCTGAAACCTCAAATTTAAAGAGCACTTCTAACTACCCTATTCTAAAGAAATAAAGTGAAATGAGTGCCAATGATCAAGACTTGATTATAGCAATTAGGAGACCACCTGGATTTAGGTATGACATTGTTTAAGATGAAAGGTTCTTATCCATATGATGCTTTATTATCCCTGCAGGTGCTAAAAAATTGAAAAGAAGAAGAAAAATAAAGAGAGAAAGGTTTAAAAAAAAATGTCCACCTACAAAATTTTGGCAACTATTAATCCATGCATGCCCACAAAATCAAACTTTTTTGTGGTCAAACCTTGATTATCTTTGACCTAGCAAGAGCCTAAGCAAGTGTTATTGCCATGATGAACCAAGAAGCTGCTAACTTTTCTTCTTCTTCTTCTTCTTCTTCTTTTTAATTATTATTATTACTATTTTTTATTATGCGATATCCTGGACTGTTAGGTAGCCTGCCAAAAGATCAGCATGCACAAGTTGAAATATTGTGACTTGTAGGCAATTTAAAATCTATATGGCTACCTACTAGTTTACCAACATGGAGCAACATTGCTTACAAACTTGTATTCATTCGCTCAAACTCACCTGCTGCATCATCAACCGCAACAATCTTGTACCTCAATTTTGTTCTCCCTCGTCTTTGGTGAACCTATTTTGTACCTCCAATTGCATCACAACCTGAAATAACCGCAACTTGGAATGTTATATATGCAATTATAAGGTTGTAGCCCCTAATCTTACGGACAAACCAAAGTGATTCATTTCAACTTGGAATGTTGCATGTATACAATTGCATCACAACTTCATTAGAGGCAACAAATTAAAAATCACAACAATCATAATACTTTCTATAATTTGGGCGCAGACTTGTGAATCTTGCTCAATAGGCTAGAAGTTCATGAACTTGAAGGACCGATCTGCTGCATGCCCAAAAGGATACGTGACACCAAAGAATAAATTCATCTATTTTGGCTAGTCCTTATAAATAATGATATTAATAGTAATCTAATGTTAAATTCGCTCCACTATATATATATATAGGAGATCCAGTCAACCAGGAATCTAACCAAGCTGATGAAGATTGTGACTAGAGTGAGCTAAGGCATAAATTAGTGCCAATAATATATTTAAGAAATAAAATAATAGAAACTAGATGAAATATAGACTCTTGGCCTATCTAATCTGACTTAAGCCGAAATTTAAGATTGAACAAATTCCAACATTCCACCAACCTCTCACTGTACAGAAGCACGGATCAAAGAACAACCGACAAGCCCCCACTAGCAAACGTGTCAAGTATATCTAATGGGCTTTCTCCTTTTCTTTTTTTTTTTTGAATTAAAAAAAAAAAAAAGCAAAAAACTCCACCAACTTCCATTAAGCGTATGAAGACGATTACATAAGCTCTTACAGTAAGTGAGGTAGGGAAAACACAAAAAAAGCCAGTCTTTCATCACCTGCCCATGACTTGAAGCTTTCTTAAAAGGAAGAAACCGTGGCATTAGATTCCTTGCTTAAGAAGTTCCACCTATTTAATTCCATCCAACGATCAAGTCTTAGATAAAACAAATAGGTCCTATGTCGCAATATTATAGCCTGCTAGCTTTTCTCGTTTCCTCCAATCTGAATCCCTGAGCATCTCCAATTGCTTTCCAGCAATGCATGGAAAAGCGGCAAGAGAAGGTGATGTGTTCTCTATTCTCTGAGCTTGCTTTGCACGGAGGACAGCAGAATAGCCCACTCCATCCTTTGCTGTTTAAGACTCCACGTGTTTTCAATCTATTTTCACCCAACAACCACATACAAATCTTTATCTTCTCTAGAGATTTGGCCTTCCACAATGCCAAAGCCGCAGGTAGATTACGCTTCACTGATTTAAGAATTTGTCGAATTGTGAGCATACCCTCTTGTCCGCCCACCTTCATCTTAGAATGTCTTTACCGCTAGGAAGATGATGTTATTCCGGATGTTAGCCAGATCTTGGAGGTCCACTGGGATGAAACATTCTTGCCCTAAAATCATGATGTATCGTACTGATTATAGTATCATGCCGTCATGCCATGCCATCTCAGCATTGGACCAGTGCACGATATAGGGGATGTATTGAGTTAGTACGCAGAACAAGTCTTCATACCAGATTTATTATTAAATGGTACGGTAAGGGGCCTAGTATTGGGATTACAACTTCTGACTAAACTAATCATCTCCTCTAAATTCAGCGGCTGCAAAAGAGGCAGAAAACAATAAAGACAAAGATTTCTCTTCGAGCCATATATCACGCCAGAAATCCAAGCCTTTTGCATTTAAATCATCTAATGAATTATTAGAGAGAGCAATTTTATCCGATTCATTGAATATCCGATTTGATCTGATCCTAATGGAATGAATTTTATTTGATCCGATTGCAACTCTGGATGGATATAAACTTTAAAAAAAAATATTCAAAATAAATTTAGATCGAATATTAATAATGATATATTTCGATCCAAATTCGAATCAAAATAATTTTATATAATTTATATGTATGCGATCCGGCCAAACTTTCTTATATATTCGATCAAATTCGATCCGTATCTTTTGATCTTATTTCATTCAATCTGATTTGGTATAAAATGGACATGCATATAAAATTTTTATTTATGAGATAATTATGAGTTTAAACTTATTCGGTCCCTATCCGATTTATTGCCAGTTCTACAATTAATGTGGGGGGTTGTTATCAGTCTTGTCCTTCTCCTAAAATTAGAGTTTTTTTTTTTTTTTTTTTTTGGTTCATCCACTGGTTGTTCATGATTCAGCAACTTTCACATTTCAAATAATGCTATGCTGTTGACGTTCTAACAGACGCAACCGTGGGTAGTAAATATAACTTCACCTCCTTAAAATGTAATCTGTGTGGCCGCCGCTGGAAACAATTGGATATTATTTTATCTTATTTATGAGGCTGTTGGGATGGACCATCGCCCGTGGAGATAACTTAAAATAAATCTTTCTGAAGATATAGGAGCCAATATACTACCTCCGTATGCAAGTTGAACCCCTAAATATGGTACGACTCTCACTTTATGTGTGACCTCCTCGATGTGGCATGGCAGATTTCTAATTGCCAATGTCTAACACTAACAACGCTATACCTGGTAGCCTCATCTTTAATATCCCTTAGATTTTGAAGACTTATTTTTTTATTATATCTCTCTGGTGCGATGAACGATGCTTCGAAGTCATGGCAGATTGCATTGAATCAGGCGAGTCAAAACCGCATCAATAGTTTTTAATTAGCGGTATCATTCTTCCAAGAACTTTGTATTTGAAGAAATCCAGGTTTTTTTTTTAGATTTTTTTTTTTTTGATAAGAAGGGAAGAAGTTTTAATTCTATACTTTATTAAGACAACAAAATGTACACAAGAAGAAAGAGTACTTACAACTATAATTTTTTTTAAAAAAAATCCTCCTACCTCCATTCAACATAAAATATAAAATATAAAATTTGAATCTGTATTATTATATGACTTACGGAGGAAGAGAAAAAAAGTATACTCATCAGAATTATTTTAATGCTAATTAAAACTCGTGCCATTTAATCACTTGCTTCTTGAAATCATATGAAACAGCCTATAAGCTCGATAGGGGTACCTATGAGAAGGAGAGAAATGGTTTCATGTGGCTATTGCCCCGATGATGGTAGGGGAGTGTTACCTCATGCGAATGTGTTTGCATATATCCTTAACCTAGTAAACTTGAGCTTATGAGGTACAAAAGGATTGAAACAATAGGGAGTGGATTAGCCAATGGAGATGGAACCTTCTAGCTTATATAATTGGGCAAACCATGGATGAGGACACCATTATTAGTTTCACCTTAGCCCATTTCGAGATAGAGTACAAAATTATTAGCCCATCAATCGTACCAAGTGCTACACAAATAAACCTAGGAACCCTTTAGAGACTAATAAAATACGTGATTTTGTGGCTTTACAATTATTCAAAAATAGTAATTACCAACATAGAGAATATGTGCACGGTGCTTTAGCGTTAAATAGTATTGAGAATAAATTCGACTTTCATCGAAGTCTGATCTGATGCTTAGCTTAATGCGGCTGGTAATTATAGAAAGCTTCAATTGAAAATGCTTCCTCCAGCGGTCGAACTTCGGCCGAACTTCTTTAGCAGTCGAACTCCTTTCGGACTTCTTCTTCAGTCAGATTTCTACAGAAGCCGAACTCCTTCCGGACCTCTTCTTCAATCGAATTTCTCCAGGAGCCGAACTTTTTTCGAACTTTTTTCGGACTTCTCCTTCAATCGGATTCCTCTAGGAGCCGAACTTTTTTCGAACTTCTCCTTCAGTCGGATTTCTATAGAAGTCGAACTTCTTCCGAATATCTTCTTCAATCGAATTTCTACAGGAGTCGACAGTCAAATTTCTACAAAAGTTCTAGTCGGACTCCTACAGAAGTCGAACTCCTTCCGAACCCTCCTTCAATTGAATTTTTTCAGGAGCCAAACTTTTTTTGGACTTCTCCTTCAATCAAATTTCTTCAGGAGCCAAACTTTTTTCGAACTTCTCCTTTAGTCGGATTTCTATGGGAGCCAAACTTCTTTCGGACGTTTTCTTCAATCAGATTTCTATGAAAGTCGAACTCCTTCTGGACCCTCCTTCATTCGGATTTCTACAGGAGCTGAACTTCTTTCGGACTTCTCTTTCAGTCGGATTTCTTCAGGAACTAAACATTTTTTAGCCTTTTCCTTCAGTCGGATTTCTATAGAAGCCGAACTCCTTTCAAATGTCTCATTCAATCAGATTTCTATAGAAGCCGAACTCCTTTTGAACGTCTCCTTCAGTCGAATTTCTACAGGAGCTGAACTCCTTCCGAACTTTTTTTTTTCAGTCGAATTTCTCAGCCAAACTTTTTTCGGACTTTTCTTTCAGTCGAATTTCTATAGAAGCCAAACTTCTTTTGAACGTCTCCTTCAATCAAATTTCTACAGAAGCCAAACTCCTTTCGGACGTCTCCTTCAGTCGGATTTCTATAGGAACCGAACTTCTTCCGGACTTCTCCTTCAATCAAATTTCTATAGGAGCCGAACCCCTTCCAAACCCTCTTTCAGTCGGATTTCTATAGGAGCCAAACTCCTTCCGAACGTCTCCTTTAGTTGAATTTCTACAGAAGCTAAACTTCTTTCAGACTTCTCCTTCAGTCGAATTTCTACAGGAGCCGAACTCCTTCCGAACTTTTCCTTCAGTCGAATTTTTATAGGGGCCGAGCTCCTTCCGAACCCCTCCTTCAGTCGGATTTCTACAGAGGCCGAGCTTTCCGGACCCTCTTTCAGTCAGATTCCTATAGAAGCCAAGCTCCTTTCAGACCTCTCTTTTAGTCGGATTCCTCAATGAGCCAAACTTCTTCCGGACCTCTCCTTCAGATGGATTCCTCTAGGAGCTGAACATCTTCCGAACCTCTTCTTCAGACGAATTCCTACATGCGATCTCACTACTGGACGGTTACGATTGTCATTTATCAAGATGGTTATGACTGTCATTTATCAGTCTGCTATAAGCGACCCCACTATTGGATGGGTACGACTGTTATTTATCAGACGATTACGACTGTTATTTTCAGTCTGCTACAGATGATCCCACTACCGGACGGTTATAATAGGTTCTGTTTATAAAAAAGGGACCCTCCAGATACGTTTTCTCTAAGCTCTCTTCTCCTTTCCAAAAACTGTGCTGAATTCTTGTCTGAGCACTTCATTTCTGTTAGCCAGAAGAATTGACTTGATCGTCGAAGGATCCTGCCAGAGCCACCACCATCAACTTCGGACGAAATTTTGTTTTGCAGGTCACCAACGGCGACCTCTTCTTCTCCAACTCCAGTTCGATCCGACGTCAACCAAATTCTGCACTAACAAATAGCATCTTTTTTGTTTCGCATAACTAGCCAAACTACATCCACTAGTTGCACCCTTTTGATTCGAACTTTAGAGGTGTGGTCATCAATAATCGTGCATCCATAAAAAAGATTCCTTACGCCACATGACATATATCTCTATAGTTATTTGAGCATATCTATCATCAGCCCACGCAATTTAGTGATCCATCATCGATTTATTGCTGGCTTAGCAACTCAATAATCAATCATTCCACATCATATTAATTCGTGCAAATGACACAGAACCCTTATAATTACACATGGCGATGGAAACTTCATTTGTGCACCATGGGAGTGGCACGTATGCTTGCTCCTCAATTAACAAACTCATTGGTGGCAATACAATTGTTAATTAGCATAGCAGAAAATAAAAGTTGTTTAGATTAAGTTAATTGTCATCCAACAGAGAGAAATGCTTCCAAGACCTGAGGGGGACCCCAAAAAACGAGCCTAAGGTCATTATGGGCCCCAGGTGGTGGCATCCTTAAGGGATATAGCGTCACCAAGCGTGCCCGGCCAAGTTGTGCCCTGTAGGACGGCATTATCATTCATGAGCAAAGAAAGGAAGAAAAATTGGCCACGCTGTCCTTGTAGGACAGCGCAACGAGACAACCACCTCTTGTCGCAATAATACTGAAAAGGCTTACAGTCCACGAACCTCAGTACATTCCCGGCGCCAGAAAGCTATGGGGTAGCGCCGTAGTGCTCTATCCATGGGTTTATCGACGGCCGGGATATTGAAGCATGGTCCTTACTTATGTGGTAGCCTGGTCTCCCTCTCTATAAAGTAGAAAAGATCGAAGAAACTTTTTTTTTTTTTTTTTTTTTGAGTGAAAAGAAAGCAGAACACCTGCCGCCAGGTTATTTTTAATAGAATATATGCTGAGACAAGAAAAGATTCAAGGAGAACTACCGTAAGGAAAGAACCAAGCTGACAAAAACTAACTGGACAGGCAAATAGTCCAAATTCAGTTTTAGAGAAATGAACAAAACAAAGTTGGACACTCGATCAACAGGAGATGTAGGGGCTTCCAACCTCAAAGCGCCATCTCCCACAAATCTTTACCTTTAACACCTTCAATCAAGAATCGATGAGGTGGAAGCCAACCCCAATACGTTCACATCATGAGCTGCGATGTCAGCGTTGAAAAACAGATTTCTATTAGCATCTACGGTAGTTTCGTATATATAGTAAATTTCAAAATTTTTCATAAATTAAAAAATAAAATATATTAAAATATTTTTAATTTAATATACATACATATTGGATCGATCTAAAAACCATGCAGAGAATCTCGATAGAAATATACTTCAAAAATTTAAAATTAAAATTAAAAAATAAGATGATAAAAAAGATCCGATCTTCATACTTGATTGCTTTGAATGTCCAAGATTCCTATCATAACCACATAAGTATTCGATCTCTACTGGTATATTCTTAAAGAGATGATTCCGATCCAAGCTCAGAGACCATCGGTGTGCTAACACCTTTCGGGCCTTACTCCTTAGACTAGGATCTAGATTTCTTCTTCTAGATCTCGAAAAATAGAGATATAGCATGAATTCTTCGCATTAATCTAAATTAGATGCAAGGAAAAAGAAAAAAAATCTTACTTCTTCTCTTCTTTTCTCTCTAATCTTTCTCTTTCATATCTCTTATATCAAACATGACGTGGAAATGATGGGAAGGAAGAAAAAGGGCATGAGATAGATGAGAGATGGCGGCAAGGAAGAAAAAACCCTGCACTTAACACACATATGCATGCCCTTATTTTTTTCTCTTTTTTTTTGTTGCACAAAAACTCTTCCTCATGTCTTAATCCGATAAAAATTGATCCCTAATCAAATTAGAATCAAATCCTATCAAAAAAGAGTTATAGAGAGGAGGAGCACCAACTATTAGTGCCCCCTCTCCTTGCATGCGTGCAAGGCCAAAGGGGGCGCATCTCCACGTGCTCCCTTCCTCTTTTTCATGTGAAATAAGAGAGAGAACCCTGATAAAGAGTAGTTGGCTTTTTAGTTTAATTGAATTTCAAATTTAACTTGATTTGAATCCAATTTAAATCCGATTCGAATCAAATTCGAAAAGCTGTCAAACCAGATTTGAAAAGACTATCAAATTTGATCCGATCAGGATTGTAATCCAAGTCTAATTTGGATAATTAAATCCAATTGATCTTAAATTAAGTCAAGCTCAATTAAATTAAATCTAATTTAAATTAATTAAAACTTGATTCATAATTTAATCAGGTCCAATTAAATTACAACACTTGCAATTAAATCCCTCTGCTAACAATTAGCAATTACTAAATCTATAATATTTATAAATTAGTAGTTTTTAAATTCAAACAATCAATCTAATTGATAATTTAAACTGGATCCAAGTCATTGATCGGATCAAGCTCTTTTTGTGTGTGAACTCTCAGGTTCTATTCTATCTGTTAGTGAAACATACGGTGATCTCCATTATGGTATCATCGAAATTTTTTTCGATGGATTAGAATAATTTCAACTCATCCTAACAAGAATCGTTGATCTAAAAATGATCCTAGTAAGTTCTCACAATCCATCGGTGATGCCTAGTAGCATGTAGTGGCAATCCAGCAAAATAGAAGAATGAAACTCTAGATGCAGTTACTATGTGATACAGTCTTTTTATCGTAAATCCCGATAAGATGGAGATCATGAAGAACTCATCAAACCCCATCGTCACTTATATGCCAGATTGGCTCAACTCAAGTTCATTTTTGAATTTCATGAAAACTTTTTTTCAATATTCATACTTGCTCTGACCAAAGACTTTCTAAACTCATTCTCATGAATCGTATCGGACTACTTATTTTCTACCAAGATCGATAGATTTAATTTAAATGCATCCTACTCAAACAGCGAATCTAAATCCACTGTAATCAACATACATAGCAAGGATAAGAATGACTAGGGACTAAGAAAACGTGCAGTCAAATTAAGTAGCTTCACAGCGAATAGCCAACACACTGCAGATCAAAGGATCAGCCATACTACTGCAGTATCGAGACAATCATTGACGAGTAAGCAGACATCTAAGTAGTTTCTCATGTTGATCATGCTCGGTGCAAGTTATTCTCTAACAACCATCTATACTCTTATCCCAGTATCTCTACACTGTAGACTCGAGACTCGTCTGTTCGGAATGGAGGTGATCGATACACCGATCTAACTGGATCGATCACTATCTTCCATAATGATCCTTCGATCAGAAGCATTTAAAAATTTATTACTAATAATAATGTATGTTTCAAATTTTCAATATTTTGAGAATATACAAAATTATTTTTATTAATTTTTAGGATAATTCGTGAACATATATAACATGGATGGTAATAAAAACTACCCATCAAGTACAAAAGCATGTCCCAAAAAAAGAGACGTGTTAGTTAAGATTGGCTTGTAAAGCATCCATCTAATAGTTTCTCCATAGATGAAACCTAGATAAGATTCTTTGCAAGACCAAGTAAATTGAGAATTTGCTCTCGAATCACACCTCCCGATATAAGGTAGCAGTCAATTGGTCAGCTGATTTTCTTAATGATGCTGAGAATTTCCTCCCTTTCCATATAGTCTAGAGGTCGGTAAAGGTCGACGGTCATCCTCTAATTCTGAGCTAGATCTTCAAGGCAATCCACAAGCTCTTTGTAAATGGACACTTGACAAAAGGATGAGCAACCGTTTCTTCATTTGCTCCAAAGAGTGAACAGCCTTGACTAATCATCCAACCCTTCTTAGCTGGATGGCAGCTTCCCAGATAACTTTTAATTTGGTATGGACAAAGTAATCCATCATTGTTTAAGAAACTATAAAAGAAATTACCAATCTGAGAGAGCTTTCAAGAAAGGACATCTCCAACCCTCAAAGGTCTGATGTTGCAAAACAAAAAAAAAGCATTCAAAGCAACCAGCTGATCCGATTCAAAGCGAGAGGCCCTCTGAGATGGATTTTCCAAAAGAGTGATCGAGCTGATCATTGAAATTTAATAGAGCAATCAAGAGAAGTCACCCTTGTGTAGAGGTCTTGGACTAAGAGTGATCGGAGAACAATTATCGGATCAGACTAAGTACAATGCAAATTGGGAAAACCAACGACATCTAGAGTTAATAAGACAAATTGCCTTCACCAGCTTGATTGGTAAGTGCTTGATAGCTAGACTAGACTTGAATTCAACCAAGATCCAGGCATGCTTCATAAGTAAATGTCGGTGCAAATATAAATCACATACGCAAGCGTTTACCTAATGGATGGATATCAAATGCAACAAGGAAGATTCACTTATTTTTTAGTTTCCGTAAATGTCATTCTATAAACGTAGTCGAAAGGGTTGAACCAAACAAAAGCTTTGGGATATAAGCTATTGAACTTTATTGGTTATTCGGATTAAAGCTATGGAACATAATTGGCAAAAGGCAAAGACTATCATACCATAAGGTAGAGAATTCTAATGTAGTCGTTAAATCCTTTTTTTTTTTTTTTTTTTTTTTAATTTTTTGTTTGAGAGTTGAATCTTCCTCAACAACCTCCATCTTATATTAATCAATCCTTGTCATTAAAAGAAATGAAGGGAAGATAACGCTCATCTTCCTAAAAGGTGATACATAACTAGGCCACGACGCGGGTTATCTGGTGTAAATAAGAAACGAAGACACAAAGAGATATGCTTGGTGGATGGTATTATAACCTCACCCTTCGAACAAGATTGCAGAAACTTCAACGCGGCAGTTTCAGCCATTGTCGCTACCATTCTTGTAAGACGACCACGTCTCCAAGGTGCCATGTCTATAAAAAAAGATATGACGCTTGACCTCGCGTCATAACAAGATGGACGTCAGATCCATCGACAGCATGGACATTCCTATAACTCCTGGGAGATTGTTCTAAGAGTGACCTTGATGGCTGATGCAAATATTGTATGAAATTATAGTCCATGCAAAAAGAAAATATCCTGTCCTTAGCATAATGTTTATAAATATATATATAACATTCATGTGTAAATAAACTTGTAAAATGGAATAAAAATACGAGATGGTGGATGAAATAAATATTTACTTTGTTCGGCATGTTAGAGAGAAACCATCTAGCAAAAATAAAAAAATTGAAGCAATATTGATGCGTTATATTACCAGTCAAATTTGACCATCCTGGAATGATTGTATCTTTTATGATATAATATTGATTACAAGAGTGATTTTGCTGAAAGCTATCACACTAGCCAAGATCCAAGATATTTGCTAAAATATCTATTTTAGAAGAATTTTTGAGAAGAAGAGAAATATGTAGCTCTTATAGTGCACTCTCCGTATCTTCTTATATATATGCTATTTTTTATAAGAGCCACCATCCTTCAACTATAGCAAGGTAATAAAAAGGAGAGGCACTTTTAATGAAGCAGATTTTATAATAAAAGGATCCTTGTAGCAGTTGGTCGTGGTAAGATGTTTGATATTAATGATAGAATTACAAGCTATATGAAAAGAATTCATTTATGCCGATAAAAGTTAATGCCTTTCATATTTATCTAGAAAAAAAATCATTAATAATTATCAAATGATTTTTTGATCCATATTTTGTTGATATTGATGTCCATTCATTTTTTATATATTATATATTACTAACAAATGATGTATGTTTTGCTCTTTTCTGATATTTCTTACGTCTATAAAGAAGCTAACAAATTGAATAGCGAGTTACATGACTAATTATATTGGATCTATATTATAAAATTATTTTATATATTTTTTAATATTTTATTTTTAAATTTTTATAAATATATTTATCATCATTTTAAATAATTTATTTATTTATTATATTAAAAAATAAATAAATAACTAAATATTCACAAGCAGCATGAGACGCAACCGCCACGAGTAGGACTTGTATGAGGGATACAGCACATGTGACATGCGCGATAGGTTTACTTTGGGCTGACTCTAGGGCCGGCCATGTGTAGCGGGTGGCTCCGACCGGAAGATTCGACGAATCGATCTTCACGCGAATGCCGGAAATTGGACACGGACGGGAGGTGCCGCTATATCGAGATAGATTCTATCCCTGCCACGTCACTATCCGATTTTACCTATTTTTTTTATCTTCCAACCCCCAACATCGATCCGCCGGCCGATGCTGAGCTGTCACCCACTGTTGGTGTAAAGCCGTCGCTTCTCTCTCTCCTTCCCATGTCCTTAGAACCCAAAAATCTCTCCTATTTATCCTCCCGATCTCGTCTTTTTGATCTATAGTTCTCTTTCGTTCTCTTCGAGATATCTCGGAAAGATGCCGGCTTGGTGGAGGGGGTTCTCGAAATCGAGATCGAAATCGAAGTTTGCTTCGAGTCCAAGGAAGAAGGACAAGGCGGCGGCGGAGGTGGTGGTGGAGGAGGAGGAGGGGTTGAGGAGGGGAGGCAAGAAGGAGAAGGCTAATAGTTTCGATGAGGTTCTTTTCTCAAGGAAGAGCAGGGATCCGTCGCCCGTCGGTGGTGCCCGTGGTGGTGGGCCGGGGGTTGGGTTTGCCTCTGGGCATCCGCTTCCGCGCCCATCGTCCAACTCTTCCCCATTGCCTACGATGCCCCACGACCATGGGGTGGGAACGGGGTCTGCTTCGGCGTCGGTGTCCAGTTCCAGCTCCTCCGGGTCTTCGGAGGAGACTGCGGATCTGGGGTTCTATAGGTAGGTGGGGTTTCGTTTCTTTTATTGGGTTCTTGATGTTATTCCGGCCTTTCTTGATGTTCGTTTTATGGGTTTCTTGCGATTAGGTTGAGTCTGTGTTCGTTTCGGCGATTCTGCATCAGAAAATGTTGGGGATTTCGTTTTGTGACCGATTTGTCTCTATAGTTTGGATTTTGATCGGGTATTTGATTGATTTGCTGGAATTGTGTGCTTGTGTTGGGGTTGGGGGGAAGGTGATGTTTTTAATTTTAGGGTTGCTAATGAGATCCAAATCATCACATTCTTTTTCTGAGGATTATTGAATCTCAGGGGTGAAGTTCGTGATTCATGGGTTTTATTATAGTTTCTGTGGCTGGTGATGGAAATGGTTTCTCCAGAAATTGTCAAAGAGCTTGTCATCTGGTCTTATGTTCTAATATAAGCTTTTTTTCCCTTTAGTTTCTCCATTTGCTGCTAGTTCATTGAACTAATTAAGGTTGAGGGGCAGGGTATCATTATTGTCGCATTTCACCTCTTTATTTGGTTCTCTTGTTCATTTATGTAACAGTCGTTTAGGATTTGGTATGTTGAGTTGGATATTTATCACTTTCTGGTCACCCTGGTTTCCAGATCGATCTGGATATATGGTATGTTGAGAAAGTTGTCAGGTAGTTTGGCACCTTGTTCTATGGTTTATTTAATGAGATTCTTAGGCTCATTTTCCTCTGGAATTGTTCAACTGTGACACCTTTTGGGTATTCTGAACATGCTTTGTGAAAGTCTACAAATATTTCATCATTTCATTTCAGATGCAAGTGTGTTTGATCTTATCTTAATTGTTTTAACTCTTTGTTGGAATGATTAGATACCCAGACCCGATCAACATACCGAGGTGCAGAAATATAACAACTGATTCACAGAGGCATCATCATGGTACTGAAGACAGGCATCTCACCTCTTGCAGTCCAGTTTTGGAGCATCCTAGACCTGCTGAACTCCCTGTTTCACCAAGAAAAGAGTTTCAAGTGTGTCGTATTGATGGTTCTTCTAATATAAATGCTTATGCTCATTTCCAAACTCCCACAGAGACTGTCTTCCATACAAGAGCACCTAGCTCCCCCACTGGCTCAAGAGGCCATCTGTTTCCTACATCCCCTCGAAATCCTAGAGCGTTCAACTTATGCCCAGGGTCACCAACTTATAAACAGGATGATCTGAGGAGCCCACCTCATCCATTACCGCTTCCTCCAAGTGCTTCCAGCTCTTCTTCTGCACGTTCTCTTCAGTCACAGTGGAAGAAGGGAAAGTTATTGGGCAGGGGAACATTTGGCCATGTCTATCTTGGATTTAATAGGTACCTGGCCTCTTTTCCCCTCTATTAAGATGCACCATTTCGAAAGATCATGCATACTTTTTAGAGCTGCAGTAAAATTTCTTGGATGCATTAAATTATACTAAAGGAATATTCTGAAATGAACTTAAAAGCTTCGATATAGTTTCTCTTTAAAATAAAAATTCCAGATATATTAATTATTTTGTTCTGCTGAAGTTATAAATTATCTCTTCATTCTTGTTCAATCTGTGCATTTGAGATCTAATATTTTATCTCAGACTATGAAACTTAAAGCTGACATTCATGGTGCATATTCTACAGTGAGAGTGGGCAGATGTGTGCAATTAAGGAGGTCAAGGTTATTTCTGATGACTCAAATTCAAAAGAATGCCTCAAGCAACTAAGCCAGGCAATCTTCTAATCTCGTTCAATTTATCAGAGAACATCTATATTCCCATTGCAGAATTACTTTAGACTCCTTTCGCGTTGTAAGCCAATATGAATTTATGATTTGCATGACAGAATTTATCAAATCACGAGATTAAAGGTGACTTTTATTCTCATGAATACAGGAAATAACTTTGCTTAGTCAGCTCTCACATCCCAACATTGTGCAGTACTATGGCAGTGAACTGGTAAATTTGAATCCATTTAATTTTTCTAGAGCAAAGACCGGTGATTTATATTTATTTGTTTATTCATCTTGTCTTTTTTCTCAGTGGTATTCTATGCTGCACTTTATGCACAAAATATTTTCCCTCACAAGGTAGAGAGATAATTGAATGTTAGTGAAGTCCATCAAGTTGGGTTGTGCAGCAATGAGCCAAGTAATGGAAAAAAGTTGTAAAGTTGATAAAAGAAAACAAAGCAAGTGACCTAAAGCCAACCTGAAAAATAATTGATCCATTATTCTTTCATCATGGTTATGGGGATGGCATCTGCTAACACATATTCTCAAGGTAATTAGTCTTAAAGAGGATAAAAAAATTTTAAGATCAGAGCAAGGATGAATAGGTCCAAAAATGTAATTCCCTTCCGTTTCACAATTCAACTCAACTAAGCCTTTATCCCAAACTAATTGGGTTGTCTACATGAATCCATTTTTTCCATTCCAACTTCATCTAGGGTCACACTTTTTGAAAGATGTAGTGATATCAAATCTTTCCATACTACTTCATCCCATGTGATTTTCGGTCTACTTTTTTACCGTTCTTTCCTTCTACATATATCAAATTACTCCTTAGCATTAGAGCATCCCTTAGCCTACATTTTACATGTCTAAATTATCTAGTTGTCCTTCTCTTAGTTTATCCTCAATTGGTGCTACTTCAACTTTTCTGTGTATGACCTCATTCATATTCTGTCCGTTTTTGTATTACCACAGATCCATCTCAATTTATTCTGTAATTCATTTGCTTAAAAGCAGTGGTACATGTATCTGACCCTGTTCATGTCTTACATAGTTGAACATTCACCAGAGTGGATGAAGGAACCGGGAATAGTAAACCAACTTATCTTGACCTTATTGAGTGCATTGTCTAGCATTTCAACTTCTTGCCAGAAGTTATTCTGGAAATTTCGCTCTTTAAATAGTATAATCTGTTAATAACCATGTGAAAAATAACTTGAATGAGTTGAAATATTGTTTTCTTTTGATACAGGCTGAAGACACACTTTCGGTTTATCTTGAGTATGTCTCTGGCGGATCCATTCATAAATTGCTTCAGGAGTATGGTCCGTTCAGAGAACCAGTCATTCGTAGTTATGCTGGACAGATTCTTTCAGGGCTTGCCTATTTACATGGGAGGAATACTGTGCATAGGTAATTGGCTGCTGAATATTTTCAGTCATATATATATATATATATATATATATATATATATATTGCAGAAGATATATTTTCGTAGTTGGTTACTGCAGTGATGGCTGAAAATCGATGGTTTACCTGGCAGGGACATTAAAGGGGCAAACATTCTTGTAGATCCTAATGGTGAAATTAAGCTTGCTGATTTTGGCATGGCCAAACATGTAAGCTCCTTGACTTATGAAACTTGTGAATTGCTAGTAAACTTGGATGAACTTGAAATATATTTCTAATAATAATTTATAAGTATAACATTTAGGTCATCAAGTGCATCATGGAGCAAGTCTTTGTATTATTTTCTGCCCCCATTTTCCTAAGAAAATTTCTTCCTCTATTAAAGGACCTCATTTGAGTTTTTTGGGTTCTTTGTTCACGGGAAACATTAATCTTACTTTATCTCACACTAGCTTGTTATTGTCATCGGAATCCTTTTCATTTGTAAGAGAACTTTTAATATATTTAGCATCTGATTCACAGGCAAGCAGGTTGGCCAAAGAAGTTACTTCTAGCTGCTGAGAATACCTTATTCTTTATGTGGAGGATGATATTAGCTTCTGGAGCTTAAATTTATTTATACTCTTTATGGTTTCTTTTGTAGGATAATTTTTCTAGGAGTACTATTGCAGCCATGGATGTTCATGATCTCAATGTGGTCAAAATGCATATGAGAGAACAGAAATGAGAACCAGGAACCAAATTCTGATGTCTTTGAAAATAAAGTTGATGGTGGATAAGCAATAGCTTTCTCCTCTCGAAAAGTAATTCCCAATTGGTTTTCTGGGTATCCAAACATAATGTCTATGATCTTTGTTTTGTTGGACTATTGATAAAGTTTTACCAGTCAACTAATCAAGCTTTTGGAATTCAATAAAACTGATGTGAAGGAACTTTATCTTTTAGTGTAAAGATAGAAATCCCCATTAACCAATTCAATACAACGTTGAAATTGCTAGGCCAATGCTATCAGGAAGGAAGTTGTTAATTTATGTAGGACATGTAAAAGGCACTTTTAAGGGGTTTTTGGCAAAATAGATCTAGGGTGGGCTAGAAAAAAATTGCACCCTTTGGAGGAAGGATAAACGTACATGTTTTCAGAGATTTCTTCCTCCCTTGTGTTGCAAATGGATCGTCGTAGCATTTCTAGAGGCATTTGAATGCCATAATGGTGATTAGATTGTGGTTCTGACTCCTTGAAGATGGTATTAGGCTAATTGTGGGAGAATGACTTGTGTGTGGAGATTTATTGAACCCTGATGCTTGCTCAACTATATACCATGGTAATAAAAGATGGTGACCAGCTGCACGGCATGGGACAGAATGATGTTAAAAGAGAGTGACCGCATGTTAAAAAGGATAACAGGAGAAGGATAGAAGGGTATTAAGATATTTCATGGAATCAAAGGCCAAGGTATGGCAAAAGCAATAATCACAAGGTCATTATCTTATTTGATATATTTTTAGGTGTGTTTGAAGACTTGGCCATTATAACATATATGTTTCATCTTGTTAAGAGGAATGTATGCATGAGTGTACCAACAGAGATATGGTGGGATAGTTGGCCTTATGGAAATTATCTTTTCTAGAAGCTGATTTGTTGATCTTTAGTTCATCTGATAGAATTACGAGACTTGAGGAAGTTCCATCAAATGATTCAAAAGGAAGTCCGGGATAGGCAATTAAAAAGGCAATTCTGAATGATGCAAAAGAGGCCCAAATTAAAAATGTTTGAGATTTAAGCTAGGATCAAAAACTCTTGAATTTCCTAATGGGCTTTGATTTTCTTCCTTCATATGAACTTTGATTTTTATGACTCAATTTTCTTGCCACTTATTGCAAGAAATCAGGCAACCTGATCTCCTCTTCATGATCCATTGTCACCCATAGTTTTGACCAGGCGACAGATTTGTCAAACCAAGTGCTCACAAGAGGAAGTGCTGATGCAAATAGAAGAAGTGGAGTGCAGAAAGGAAAGGAAACAAGGTAAAGGATCTGACTTCTGAGTGTTAAGAAAAATCAGATTTGAGATGAACTTTTAGCGATTGCATAATATGATATCTGAAATAGTAGGAGAAAGAAAGATGGGAGAGGCAGAGCACAAAGGTTCATTTTTATGTATCAAGTACCTCATGACTTTTCATTAAAATTACATAAATGCCCAAAGGAGTGCAATGTACATTGCCAACTGGAAAACTACTCTTTTTGTCAAAATAAAGTAAGCATATGTTGATGGATGTCAGAGTTGACAAAGATGGCAGTGGACTTCCAAAGACCGGTAATTTCAAGATTAAATATGAAATTCTTACTAGAGGGGGAAGGAACTTTCCAAGAGTAACTTCGATGCTTGACTTTCATGTTGTTGGGTATTCCATCTCGCAAAAAACCATGATCTATGCTGATTCAAAATTACAATATTCTGATAGGCAGATCCAAGGAAGTACATGCCCATTGAACAGTTTATGCACCAAATGGAGGCCATTTATATAAGGCCTAATTTTACAAAAATGATGCAAAACTAGAGTTTAAAAATATAATATGCCAGGGTGAACAAATATTAACTTAGATCCTGAAGTCCAATCATCAGAGTCTAAGCTATTTTCTGATTCTTGTACATGCAAATAAACCTCATTGTCCTCTTATGCAATCCATGCCAGATATCTTTAAAAATTATGAATATACAAGAGTTTGTTTCTGACTTTTGTTTGCTTATTTGCCTTGAAACAGATGTCATCTTACACTTCAATACGTTCTTTTAAAGGAAGTCCTTATTGGATGGCTCCTGAGGTTAGTTATTTTGGATGATATTTACTAGATCTGATTCTTCCTCTTTTCATGCCTGGATTACCAAGCACTGTTTGATTTTACAAACATTAAACATTATTCAGGTTATCATGAATGGCAAAGGATACAACCTTTCAGTGGATATATGGAGCCTTGGATGTACAATTCTTGAGATGGCAACTTCAAAACCTCCTTGGAGCCAGTATGAAGGGGTGAGCTATTTATTTCATTCCCTCTTTTTCCTTTTGACAAAATAATCTCGTTGGACATGGATGTGCAAGGTATTAGGGCTATAATCAACTGTTTCTGTGACTTCCTTTTAATATTAGTTGTTTTCCTGTACGTTAAAGTTATGTTGCACTTAACAGGTAGCTGCAATATTTAAAATTGGGAATAGTAAAGATATACCAGAAATCCCAGAGCACCTTTCTTCCGATGCGAAAAGTTTTCTAAGGCGATGCTTGCAGCGTGACCCATCAGCTCGTCCTACAGCAGCCCAACTGATGGATCACCCCTTTGTTCGAGATCAACCAACCATAAAAGCTGCAAAGTTCAACATGATCAGGGACTTGTTGCCTTCTTCTTCCGATGGAAACCATACTAAGGTATAGTTTTCAAAACCTATGGATTTATGTCTTGAATTAGAATAAATAATTATATGATATTTTTTTCATGGCCTCTAATTACACATAGGCTATTTATATGCTTTTCCTAATCTGTTTATGAGCTATCATCAGTCATTCAGTCAAATCATGGATTCATAGTCTTAGTCGGTTCTCCACTTCTGCCAAAAAAAAATATTTACAATGCCATAGTTTGGACCTTTTGAGAATCAACGCATGGAAGAATCTCAATCACTATATATATTTGCTCGAGTATAGTGAAAATGATGCATAAAAATATAATATTAATATAATTATAAGGCACGATATCTTCACATGTCACTGGATGCTAGATCAATTGATTTAGGGGTCTCCCCTTCTTATGAAAGCTGGAAGGGATACCTAGGTGTTTGACTTGCCTTATGAAGCAATTTGCTTTGCTAGATACCTTTTCCCTTGTTGACATTTTGTGCTTAAATAAAATAAAGGCTGTTTATGGGCCTTGTGCACCATCGAGGGTGTCACCGATCATTGTCTCTGAAAATGTGGGGCGGGGTTGGGGTGGGGGTGGGCAAGAGTGATGATGGGCAAAAAAAAAAAAAAAAAAAAAAAAAAAAGGCCTTGGTTGGAAGGGTGCTTTACCCTGCATTATAATGAATGTCATGGAATCCGATTCACAACTCACCTAAATAAATGGAACATTTGCTGCAGTGGTTTAAACTGTGGTGCATGAGGCCACATATGCATATGAGGCCATATATGGACTGAAAGTACAGTCTTCTTGGCACTTTGATGCATGTACAGCACATTCAGCATCATATGTAGCCTACTTACCATTTTGCAACAGCATATGTGGGACCACATATTTGGCCACTCTTATGCAGGGCAATGCGAACAAGCAAGTCCAGGCTAATGGCTGGGTTGAATATGGGTTTCCAATAGGCCAGATACATGTGCCTTAATAATGTCGGTATGCTAATTTAATTATTTAATTATTATTACTACTAAGAATTAAGTACTAAAAACTAATTGCTAAATGATATTGTGCTGCAATTATTTATAAAAATATTGATATATTCAATATATTTTATTTATTTTAAATATTTCAAATACAAACAGCACACATATATGCTGCCCCACATACTGTACATGCACTGTATGGTCTTTGACCACCTGCATATCATGGCTGCTTTCTAAAACAATGGTTTGCTAACTAGTTAGGTTTGTTTGCAAAGGCCAACTTACAATTCTTTTTGTGAAATAAAGTAACTTTTCTCACAAATTTGCTCTCAGGAGTCTTTTTGTAATATGTATCTGGTGTCCGCATCAATTTAAATTTCTGGATAAAGAATTAGAGGAAGTGGTGCATAGCTTTGTATAGTTAGATGTGGCAATGTGAGTGGGAATTAGTTTTACTCATGTTCTTTTAGCTCACGACTTTTTAACAGATTTACTGGAGAGAAAGGGTTATGGATGTTACTTTCTGAATCAAAGTTACAAATATTACTTCAAACTTAAAAGAATCAAAGTTTTCCACCAAGAGAATTGGAATAAAAATTTGACTTGCAAATATTATCTTTTGTTCAAAGATGGATATATTTCATCCAACTTAGATTTTAGGTAGAAATTCCTGTTGAAAGAAATTGATTCATGCAGCTGATCTATCTGATTTCAATATCTAATTTATATCAGTCCACTTGAATTCTAGCGATGCTGCTATTTCACTCACAATTGCTTGCGAATCACATGCAGATCACCACAGAGTTATCCTCCAGGAGAAGTATTTCTCCTCTACATGTTAGGGACCACAGAATAAGACATGTAACTGAATTTCCCTCAGCATTTCCTTCAGGATATAGAAATCCAAGGTATGATTATCTCCATCCTTTATTGATGTATCACATGTACATGTCTGCTTCTTCTTGGACTTAACACAAATCTGTTATTCTGCAGTGATCCAGTCAGCATGAGAATGAATATGTCTTTGCCCGTTTCACCCTGTTCGAGTCCACTGCGGCAATTCAAACAGTATAATAGAAGTTGCTTACCTTCTCCTCCTCATCCAGCCTTTTCAGCTGGAGCAATCAACTATAGTCCAGTCAACCGTGCGCTTTACCCAGTGAGACCAAGCAATAACTTCACAGATCCTTTGCCAGACATCTCTCAGCTGAAATTGCCATCATCTTTCGACTCTCCAAGAAGACTATAGGAGCAGGAGTTTGTTAAAAAAAATTAATAGTGGAAAAAAAAAAAAAATCATTCCAATCAGGGTGCTGCTGGTGGAAGATCAGAGTAAAACATTGAAAGGTTCATCCCAATTCAACTCAGTTGAAGAATCTGGAGGGGTTATAAATGAGATGGCCACATATGCAAGTGATTTTTCTGGAATGGTGCAGAGGTGGATGCTTTCATTGACTTTGTTCATGAAGTATGTAGTACCCCAACATGATTGTTGCAATTGTAAGATCACATCTCCACATTCTGTACAGAGCAAAGGTTGTTTCATAAGATATAATGTTATAAGTGTACACCTTTTGTTTTTCTTTCATCTACCACATTATGGGTTGTTTTGTTTCCTCTTTTTATCTGTGATTCATCAGGAGCTTAATAACAGGTACCAAGTTCTGGATGTAAACTGGTGATTTCTTCCTGTAGATAGATTGTGCAGAAAATTTCCATGGCAAAGCAATCATGGATGTAACATTGCTTTATGGATGACAACATCCAACATATGCTCCTCTCGTAAGCTAATCACGTGAATTCGAGGTCTCTGATGCGTATGATAATTTTGCGAAATTGACACCTCGGTATAGAGCGAGCCAACTTCATTAGCAAGGTAGAACATTGGTTGGTCCTGTATTGCTGGCAAGCAATTTGAGGTATCTAGGAATTCACTTCCCATTCTATGGTTAACTCTATTTCATTGGAACCATCTAGGACCGTGCATACCCCACAAAAAAGAAAAGAAAAGAAGAAGAAGAAGAAGCAATTTTTGGATTTTTTGGGCAATGACTTCCAATTTTGTACTTTGGAAGCGTTGATCTATGAATATGGTAGTTCTTATGTTTGATGCTTTCATACGTGGTCGGGTTGTCATCTTCCTTATACATGGACCTAGGGGTGCCAAATGAATCCAAGCAGTTTGAGCTCGGGTTCCAACTTAGAGAAGCTCGAATCTAGCTCAGGTGAAAGCTATATAAATCTTCCAAAAATTGACCCGACTAACTTATGCTCACCTTGATATATTTAAATTATAAAGATGTAGATATAATTGATCACTGAGTAAAAAAAGTTTAATTGAACCCAGTTTCATTTGATTTTAAGTTGATTTTAGATCAATTTAGCATTATCAAACTGATCAAATAACTTGATTTAAAATTAACCTCAAATTGAGCTTGAAATAATAATAAATAAATCAAGAAGAGCTTAAAGTTCAAGCATGAAATTATTTTCAAACCAAGTATGATCTGCCCAAGCATAATCAAGCTCAACTAAACACACCCATATATAAACCTATTTGTACTATAATTATCTAAATCCAAATTTTTGCAAGAATAAAATGTAGAACATTTAATCATTAAGTAGAAATGTGACTACCACAAGCTCTTGTTTTCATTGAGTCTTTATAATTATCGTCGTTTGTACTCTATGTAATAATGTTTGCCAATTTTTGCTTTACCATCAACTTGATGTTGTCACGTGCGAAGCACATAAACTTTTTTTTTTCTCTTTTACTAATATTTTTGAGATAATCAATAGAGATATTCTCTGGCCAAAAATGGCTAGCGCCTACTAAAATTAAATCCTCACCGTTCATGCTAAAATTAAAGCGTTGCATGTCCTTCACAATTCTCATGAGAGGTAAAACGGCGCGGGGACATAATACCAAAGAGCTCGATCGAGAAGAAGGGAGAGGGAGAGAGATGTATCAAGCCATATAAATGGAGGGGAGAGTAGAGCACGAGGAGCGGCGCCACCTCGGTGGCTCGGGTCTCGTCCGTCGCCAAGACGCCGCTGGTGGCGGCCGAGACCGGCGTGGCGACTCCGCCTCGCACCCGTGGCCGACGGTGGACGGCCCACTGGGCCTTTCGGAGGAGGAATCGGTCGCCTACGCCCGCAGCTTCTTCCTGTGGGGCTTCGCCCTCCTCCCCCTCCTCTGGGCCGTCAACTGCTTTTACTTCTGGCCTGTCCTCCGGAGCCGCCCCTCCTCCTCGCCGTCTTCCTTCTCTCGCATTCGCCCTTGTAAGCAAGCTCGCTGTGTTTTTAGGTTTTATACTCTTCAGTTTCTCGCTTTTTTAGCTCTATGATGGTTAAATTCGACGCAAATTTATTAAAAAGGTGACTTTTTACTTTGTTTCTTGTCCGTATCACTTTGATTGTCCGTTCTTTGTATATGTTGAAGCGGGATCGTTTTAGAAAAGTGAATGCAAATGGTGAATTCTGCTCATTGATCCAAAACAAAGGAGAAAATTGTGAACTTTATTAAAACATGAGCTAGAGATTTTTAGTGCCATTAATGAATTGGGACTTTTGACCTGTGAGATGCTTCTGCTTGGCATATCATTGTTTTTCTTGTTATTTTTACATTATTTTCTTCACAAATGGAATATTTCTTCCAATAAATGGAAAAGCTTGACAAGGGCATCCGTGATTAATAAAATGAAAGCAGGGGCAGATGAGGAGAGCGAGTCGAAATGCTCTGGTAGGTGGTAAGAAGGGGCCATGAGCAAACTCAATGAGTAAAGGGATTAGCAGAATTAGGGCTAGTTGATGATCTTGATCTGTTTTTATAGCAATAGATATTGATTTATATTGGAATCGAATAAGAGTTAGCAATGGCGTTAGTGACCTTTTACCTACTTCCTTCCCTTGTAATGAAGTTGTAACTCATAGGAAAGGGATGGTGTTTTTGTGCTTGTCCTTTCCCTCTTATTATTAAAACTGCAAATGAAAACCCATCCTTGCTAGCCAAGAATGGGGTGGCCAACCAATGGTCAAATGTCTCTATCTTTTCTGTTGTTATGAATTGCCAAACAATTGGTGTAATTACTGGTCTTTAACCCTTGCACAACTAGCTAATCCTAGCCCTTACATGACTAATGCAAATGAGTAGCCCTGATTTATGAAAACTATGTAAGATGCACAATTTTGTTCAGAACTGAAAATTTTTTGGGCTTGGATTGAATTTGACAGTTGGTCTCAGACTTGGCCAGAAGGTATCCCCTTGGATTCCAAATCCTTGTGCTTTAGCCTGAAGGCCTTCTTTGGATAACATCAAGGGGCTGGGATACATGAATGCCACCCGTTGAAAGAGAACTCATGCCTAACTTTTCAGCGTTACATTAAACTTTGTTTACCTTCTCCAATTACTGATTGCCATGACCACTCAATGATCGAGATTACCTCCATTTTTGTTGCGACAAAACTTGAGTTTTATGTTCCTCTTGATGATTAAAGAGAAAAATATTCTTAAAAATGTATCTTAGATTGAATTACAGAAAAGGATCTACGTTTTCTTTTTTTCATTTTGGTTTGTGTGGCAATTTGTAACATGCCTTCTTTCTGACTTCTCTGCTAACAATGTCTTCCTTTGATACTTCCCTCTTTAGCATCATGTTAATCCGATCATAAAATTTTTTGCAGATGTTCTTCGTTCAGCAACAGGCTTTCTGGTCGTTGCCGTGCTTCTCTTGTCATGGGCCCTCACATTTGTGATAGGAGGTGAGCGCCTCTTTGGTCCAGTCTGGCAGGATCTTGTTATGTATGATCTTGCAGACAGGTTAGGCCTGACGGGGTGGGTGTAATTGTTGTAACAAAGTAGATTTGTCTCTCTGGTTTCAACCCAACTTGTATGTACAACCTTTGCAAGAGAGCACCAGGCAGTGCTTGCACATTGTAGCTTCATTTTAACCCTGTTTTGATCCACAAACCACATGATAATATTTCCTCCCTTGTATGACATTTTTCGGGTGTTGTATTCTCTTTGGAATGATCTTTATTTTTCAGGTCCTTGTTTTCTGAGGCACTATCAGGTGCCTCATCGTATTCCAAGAATGGAGGAGAGCTGCCTGTCTTGGAGATGAATGAAGTGGCGGCCATCAACGGTGGTGTAGGAGTCTGCGGTGCAAACGTCGCACTGCAGAGGATCCCGGGTCTTTGACCAAACTGTTCTTCTGCAAACCAACTCCATCACAAAAAAACAGAAGAATTTGACCGGTACCGGAAGCTGAGGATTCCAGAAAGTGCACCTCTGATATGCATCAGACCTGAAATATTCGGTTCAGGCCGTTCAAACTTATTTACTGATATGCATCATGGAAGACTGGAACAGACCTCACATCGAAGTTTTTCCTGCTAGCTTTGTTGGAGACAGTGACGATGGAAGAATGCTAAAATGAAGGAAAACAATAGAAGAAGTTGATCTGTTTCTTAGGGAAATTACAGAGTTAAAAAAAAGTAGCTTGGGTTATGATGGAGTTAGCTTGTTTTTTATTTTGTTTTTTAATTTTCTAAGTTTTTTTTTTTTTTTTTTGAAGCACTTTTAATTTGTAAAGTTATTTTACAAAGTGATGACTTTAGGTTTGATGTTCCTCTGATTTAAGTTTTGGAGTTTCTAATTTGTCGTACATTGGAAAGACAAAATATCTTCAACATGGGCCACTTGGTTCTTTCAATGTCATTTTTTATTAAAACCAGCTTACATATAACCTAAAAAAAATTCAATCTCCTACGTGGTTGCTTTATTCATGAAACGTACGTGCATGTTTGTGAGATGGAAGATGTGAAGTCATTCAGTTCATCAGTCACTCTTGCAGAGGGTTTAAAGGTGTCCTAGTGTTGCTTGTTCGTCATCACTTTGGGTTAAATTTGTTCCCTTTGTCTTCACTATCAACTTTTGAACTATGATTATATTGTCTGCGAACAGAATTCCCAATCCATGTGAGCTAAGGGCTACTCCAAATGTTGATAGTTTCACTCTATCTTAGGTCAAGCTTGCCAATGGTTCTGTGTGTTCCGAGTTGGACCCCCAAAAAAGAATAAAAATAAAAGTAAAAATTTTAGTTTTTTGATAGACCGTTTCAATATATCATAGAGCAAATGCTAATTTTTTCCATTTCCATCCTTGAATTTCTGTCCGTATCGGTATACCCAACCGCACAAGTAATTCGGTATACCAACCTTGATCTTCATGCTAAGCATATCGCTAGCAGTTCGATGCACCTTCATAGGAATAGATTAAGATGGGCTAAAATTGGAAAGAAGAAGGAGGAGGAGGAGAAGAAATATTTGAATCTTATTTGTATACAATATCCTTTGAGCCAGTTTCAGTAGCATATCTCAGAAATCTAGTTTAACATTACAGAGCATTAGATGAACACCGAAGAAAGGGGACAAAGAGCATCCCTGTCTGAGTCCAATCAAATAGAAAAATCAATCGCTTGGGGAGCCATCAGTCCATTTCTCTTGAAGGCCTTGCCCTAAAGAATGCATCACCACTTTGAGCCAGTAATATGTATGTTGTTCTCTGAGATATTTCTCCCCCAACAGGAGTCTCCTTTGTTCTTTAGAGATTAAAGGAGGAGACACCCCTCTAAGCCTATTTGCCGAGATCTTGGATTCATTGCTTCACGGTGCCGACTTTCCTTCTCACAACTGTTTCCGCCCTTCGAGCAGAAGAGTACCTAAGTTCTTGCACCTGTGTTAAGTTAGGATCAAACTGATCTCACTTAATCTTACTGAAAGTAACGTAGCAGGAAGGGCACATATGGATTGTAACAGAGGAACGACAGACTGGTCATTTAACGCCGGTGTCATTCTTTTACAGCATCTATTATTCATTGGCTCGTGATTGCTTAGTCTATAACTATCAAGAACATGTAAGCCTTGACATGGATGTGCAAAGCTTAGCATCTTCTTGGTTTCTTGTCCTTCCTAAAATCCAAGAGTAGCTAAAACGTCACCATCTCATGGTCACAAGCTAACATTATGAAGCAAAATTTCAACAAGGACATTTTGGTCTTTAGCATACAATCGGCGTTGTCGTCGTTGTTGTGATAACGATAAATTACTCTTGAGAGACCTAATTCTAATCTCCTCCTCCGTATTTTGACCTATTTTTAAAGTTTAGCTTGTGATCACAGATATGAAACTGCAAAGAAGGAGAAGGAAATGGTCTCCATAGGCCCTCATGAACACGCTATATATAGCAATTGAAGCATGAACATGAAACTGCCAAGAAAGGAAAAGGAAATGGTCTCCATAGGCCCTCGTGAACACGCAATGGCAATTGAAGCTGCTATCCAGTGAGCTCTCTTTCACCGGATTTTAAATATGTATTGCTGTTGTCTTGAGGACCCATTACCTAGCATACATCAATTACCTCTAATACTTGTTTCATTTGAGTTAGTTTTAGATAGGTGCATGCACGGTTCAATTCAAAAAAAAAAAAAGGACAAAAATAGGTGGATGCTTTCTGATACCTATATTGATAAGAAAAAAGAATGAGGTGAAATCCTGCCATACGCTAACCTCTAGTTGGATAGGTTCTACCAGGTAGGACGGTATTCCATTAGGTACTATTCAAGATCTTAAAACCATTGAAGTGATGGTTAGCATATGGAGATTTAATACAGGGATGGTGTACAACCACCCATTGGCACCATCTAATAAATGAAAGGTCGCAAGCAGTCTATTTTGATAAGCTAGGATCCCAAATAGTACAGCGGCTGATAGAAACATTACGAGGTGCATGCAAATATGGAGTACTATGGTTTCATGTGGGAGTGCTTCATATTTGGATGGCCGTTGAGCATCATGCATATGCTGCCCAAACTTTTCTTATGGTCATCACATGGCTATAGGAATTAGAAGGGAAGTATAAATCTGGTTATCAAATTGGTTTCTTGTTGTTTTCAGTGTGTTTTTGATGTCCAAAACAAGTGTAGTTGGGAAAAGATGGTTTAGCTTGAAATAGTGATAGAAGGAGACGAGGGGTTGTTGCATTGTGTGCTTAGGTGTTAACTTCATGTTGGCCTTTTAGTTGAAGTATCCTCTAAAGGAAAATTCCCTTGTAGGAGGCAATGAATGCCTGCTCAAGTAACGAAACCTCTGCATTTACTTGTTGATAGCTACTTCAAACCTCTCCCACTTCATGTCGCTATATATATATATATATATATCAGATAGAGAGAGGAGAGAGAGAGAGAGAGAGAGATGAGTTCAAACTGTTGTGATGGAGAAGGGGTAAGGTACACAGTGGTATTCTGTCCCAACGGTATCCATTTCCAACAGGAAGAAGTTGATGTGGTGGTACTTAATTTTTGCTAACTGAAAGTCTTCAATATTAGAATGCTTGTGTCCATGTGATATATTATATTAACCATCCTGATGGGGGGAGTCATTCTAAGTAATTGTTCCTGAGAGACGCTAGAACTAAAGCCCTTCTAGAGAATCAGCACAAGGTTCACCAACAAAACTAATCAACAGGAGAGGGAAAAATAGTCTCAGCAAGGAGATAAAACTTACACTCTGGTATTTAATACGTGCCCAACAGTCGAATCCCAGTAGGTGACCCTACCTCCTCTCCAGTTCTTGACCCATGCCTATGTAACATGAAACTTACGTACGACACCATGCACGCATTACCAAAATAATGATAAATTAAAGGGCACAGAAGTAAAACACTTCATTACCCTTATTTGCCAACATTCATTTTTAGACCAAAAGAAGCACACGTATGTAACGAACACCATAACCTCTACCCATGCTGCGCATTATTGAGCATTGACCATCCATTAGACTTACATCTATATATATATATATATATATATATATATATAGAGAGAGAGAGAGAGAGAGAGAGAGAGACTAACATGCATGCTTTGAATTTATTCTAGAATGTTGCTACTTTTACCCAATAATATTCTTTCATAATTGGTGCAAATCAGATTTTTTTGTTCTAAACATGGTTGCTAGGTTGATGGGTTTTTTTTTGGTAAAGTAGGTTGATGGTTTATTGGGGGATAAAATGCAGAATTTGCCTTTGGTGATTCAGAAAATTCTTATATTGAACAATTTTCTGGGACATTTTGGGGGAAGACAAATTTTCCTTGACATGTACATCTCCTAGCTACGTACAATGCCTGAAAGGTGGTACAATTTAATGGTACATCTCCTAGCTATACGTTTGGTGATTGTAAATTTGTAAATTTTCAAATTTGAGATTTTCTAGAAATTGTTTGGTTGTTAAAGTTTTAGATAGAAAAATTTGAAGACAGGACAGTAATTACAAATTTGGAAAATTCTACTCGAAATAAAAATTTTCAGTTTCATGATTTTAAGTCTATTTTAAGATTTTATTGCACAATCATATTTAATAATTTTAAAATCAACAGAATATATCATTATTTATAGTACATTCAATTGGATAAACTCATTCAATTTTATATGAAGACTGGCAATCTCAAGTGTGTTACACATGCCAGGCATTAGTGCATGGATGTTGGTAAGTAGTGAACATTCTTGCACCCGATCCACCCATGCCTCTGTTTCCCCACAATAAATATCCATGAAGCTAAGTTGTTGGACATAAACCATATCTTAAGATGTCACTTCTGATGAAGAGAGGGCATGTCGTTGTGTGTGGTGTACTTCAATGTTGCTGACATTTTTCTTGTTTTTCTTTCCTATATATATTGTGGCCATTGCTTGATGACCCTTTTAATTCTAGCAAAATCTTCGATCACTTTTGGACTAAAGAGGACCCACTTTTCTTATTTCCACATCATTCACACATGCATGAACCTTTCCACCTTGGGAAATTTTGAAGGAATTCTTTTGGCACATCCCACCTGGTGTTCTCCACCTCCTCAAGTTTTTCTCCTAGAAATATTTTACCGTGTACAGCCTTGAATCATACTTTATTCCTTTTTCTAAAGTTATAGGAGCCTTTGTTGACATGCACTGCTATGAAGATGGTTATCAACCAGATTAGGTATCACAATTTCATTTAATTAATACTGGCCGTTGCCATGGATACATCATATTGCATAGATGATGACCACATCAATTTTAGTAGATAACTGATGTCGTTGGATAACACAAATTTCTCACTCTGCCCTCATGCTGACTGGTGAAACTACTTTGACTATTTTTTTAGAAAAAAAATGGGTCATTAGTTGGTGGCTATCACATTCGCCCAAGAAACCATCTTCTGTAATTTTGTTGGTGGGCTCCATGGACATCAAAGGATCAATCAGTTGAAGGCTCCGTGGTTACAGTAAGGTTGGATAAATACCATTGCTATTTTCCAAGAACATATGTGTGAAAGAAATGCCAGGGAGAACAGTACAATTTAGGTACGGTTAAAATCCTCCATAAACAGAAAAATATGAACTCCTAAAGGTTATCTATCAATAACACTGGACTTGCCATCTACATGAAGGTGGCGAAAGGGAGATAGGCTACCATTTTTATGTTGATGCCATACTTGCACGCCATAAGTTTCATCAAGCTTACAAAAGCTCAGAAAGAGATGCAATAAAAAGCCAATTTGCTTCATAAGTTGCATTTGTATACTTTGTGACGTTTAATCAACATTAGATAATCATTCATGCATAAAGATATATATGGCTAGCCACTTAATCTGAACTAGCAGGCTAAAGGCATGAATCCACATTATTTGGAAAACTTAAACAAGTGTCATTTTATACTCTCGAAAATTATTTAGTGATCCAGATGTTAACAAATTAAGCAATGTCAATTATTGTGACATAACTCAGTCCAAATAATATGCACATAAGATATCCATAATCTCAAGCAACATGCCTGACTAAAATATGTCTTTAGCTGTTCCTAGTCCTCTTCCAAAGCCAGCCATTTTAAATGTTTCCTAGCAATGACCATTCGTGCATGTTCTCTGTGCTATCCGCCAACTTAGATTTTGAATTAACACATTGGCATTGTAGTGGATTCAAGTCCAGTTTTCTCATATATATGATAGAATCATCTCTTATGATATCACAATCATCTATATTCTGAATTATCTTCACTAAAGTTTTTCTAAAATGAGATTTGTTGTCCAATTTCAAAGTTCATAGGGGTGGTGAACATGAGGACGCTTTACACACTTCCCTCTGTGTTCATGCGCCAAACTGGGGTTTTTAAGCTTTCTACCTACCTTCCTCTACACTTGGCAAAACTAATGTAGGCGGTTCAGCTGTCCGCTAAACCTTTTGCCACTATGAAGGAAGATAGGTAATTAGTAGGTTTAGAAAACAGAAACGGCACTACAAAGGAAAACATTTCTAGTAGTTGTCCTTGATGCTCTAATTTATTCAACCTTGCTAATCACAAGATGCACCAAATACTAGATCAAACACTACAAACTTTTTCTTTTTTTTTTTTCGGGGATAAGATGAATACTGTTGAAGTTGAAAGGAAGTTGAGACAATATCATGGAGTTATAAGGAAGGGGTGCAGTTGATAGGGAAGATTATAAGCCAATAACCAAACACACTAAGTGATGGTGCTGCATGGAGACATATAATATCTTATTGGATGCATGTTTTGCACTATAGAGTGCTGTGCAATGCTCGATCATCATCAAGAGATGGATAGCTATTATTATCTTAGATGCCATATATTGTATATTGTTGTTGATAGTCATCTAATTGTCGATAATGCATTGAATTCTACATATGCAAATTGTACGCAAAAATCCCAAGTCTATAATATCATGTGTGGATTCTCTATGGTACTCATGATGCATCGCATACATTGCACATACCATCCATCGCAATTGCATGATAGATGATTGCATGCAACCACGCACGGTTTGCACGGCCTACATCCACATGTAGCCATTCATCATGCGATGAATAATGCGTGCAATACACCACATCATGTGGTACACCCCAGATGATCCATGCCCTTATAATAGCACCCTCGCTATCGTGTCAAACTAACAAAAAGGACTTCCCATCCAAACCCTAAACAACCCAACTCTCTTATTTCTACTTATCCTCCCCTCTCCTCCTTCACCATCCCCTTATCCTCTTCGCATCCTCTTGCCTCTGATCACTCTCAATTGAGGAAAATTGGACAGCAAGGACCTCCGCGAGTGATGGTATCGTCGTCAGCAGCCACCGGATCCGATGACACGAAGGCTTGCCCTCGAGGGCACTGGAGACCTGGGGAAGACGAGAAGTTGAGGCAGCTCGTCGAGCAGTATGGTCCTCAGAACTGGAACTCGATTGCCGAGAAGCTCCAAGGGAGGTCAGGTGTGTGACAACACGAGAGTTAAGATCATCTCCTCACAACCTATAGTCTTCTCTCATATCGTTGTACCTCTTCACATGAGAAGATGTCATGCTCAAAAATCTCTATATTTAATTTCTTATGTGCTGGTCTCCAAATTCAAGTTTGTGAAACCATCACAACTTCTCGATAATTGATCATCTCTCTCTCTCGTGTATTTTTTTTTCCTTTTCTTTTCCGTGAAAATTCCTTTATTTTGTTTTCTAAGCTAGGAGTTCTGGTTGCTTATTCTTCGCAGGAAAAAGCTGTAGATTGAGGTGGTTTAACCAACTTGATCCAAGAATTAACAAGAGACCATTCACAGAGGAAGAGGAAGAGAGGCTCCTCACAGCTCATCGCATTCATGGAAACAAGTGGGCGTTGATAGCCCGACTTTTCCCAGGTAGAACCGATAACGCTGTGAAGAACCATTGGCATGTGATCATGGCTCGGCGGCACAGAGAGCGATCGAGGCTCTTCGGCAAGAGAAGTAATTGCCAGGACCTCATTCTCAGTAGCTCCGATAGCACTCCGAATGCCCCTTTTACTTCCTTCTCAGCTCCTCCAGAGGCCGGAAGCAACTCAAAACACCTCCGACCGGATACCCGAAGACTCTTCGAGTTTGGAAGCTCCACCAATGATAGGATCGCCGTGTCACCTTCCAGTTCATCACTTTCTTGGGCTTTCTCGGCGGGATCGACCAACCCATCGTCACGTCAAATTCTTGGTGTTGATAGAAGGAACTACTATAGTCCTAAATATAATTATAATGTTCTTGAGAGCTCCCGTTTCCATGACCAGCCTCTTCGCCCTTCTAATTATCATATCTTCAGAAGTCTTAATGCATTGTGTGATACCGACTACAAGCGGGTGGCTCCTCATTTTATCAGATTCTCCGGCACCGGCGACAGTTGTGGAAGCGAGGTTATAATGACTGCAGATAAATTAGATAGTCTTGGGGATTCTTCGGCCAGAGCAAAAATGAACCATAGAGCTGATAACCAGCAAGAAGATGGTGATGTTTCCTTGGCATGCAAGGACGTTCCCTTTATCGACTTTCTGGGTGTTGGGATCACCTCTTGAGTTCAAAGTTATCCCAAATTATCTGAGTGCTTTTATTCAGGCTAGACATCTAAATTATGAGAGATAATAACCAAGTTGGCAATGGTATTTGTTTGCTGTGGTGGCATCATGAAAAATTACATGGTCTATCAGGAGCTAATATTTATTCTGAACCGTCAAACCTTGTAGTTTATTAATTTATCCATGCCTTTGATCTTGTTCATATGACCATTTCTCTTTTTTCGATTTGATGGCTTAAAAGATACATGTTTTTTTGAAGTGCTCGGTCAATGGCAGAGTAGAGTTTCCATTTGATTTCTTGTAGTACAGATATTCTTCCATCCTACCGCGGACTACTTTACAAAATTTGACCGCTCCATGGTTTGTATATGTTATCGAAATACAAATGCAGCATTTTGATGCTTGGTTTGTCAGCAGATGCAAGGAATATAATCCTTTTAATTATTTTTAGCCTCATTACTTTGTTTTGGTCAAAATTTCGTTACTACATCGTCAGCAATAAGATTTAAATGGATAATTTTGAAGACATGCAAAAGGACCTGCCTTCATTCTCTATCTTGTTTTGCTTGCCTGGAAATCTTTTATTTCTATGTAAGTTCTTGAGAAAATAAATTTTGTTAGAAGATGAGCTTTTCCCCTTTAGATATCACTAGCTCACAACCATAAGTACTTGGGGATTTCTTCCAGTCCCCTTTCCGGAATCTTGATTTAGCAAATTTGTTTCACAATTCAAAATGAAATTAACTTTAAATAAACATGTCGAGTGAGTGCGAAATTAAGGTATACCTTCTTCAATTTCTTATTCAGGTTACCTGGATATCTCTTCATTAAAAACATCACACCTATATCTTTTTATCATTCAGTTGTAAGTTGGAAATTTTAATTTTTTTATAAAGAAAAACCATCCAGAAGGGATCGATGGGGGGCCTTGCAGGAGCCGCAAGACCCCTACCTGTTCCTAGATCAAGAGAAAAAAAGTTACAAGATATGCCTCTACCAAACCCAAGAATATCTATCATTTAGATGAAGCTATAACATTCAAAACAAAAATTAATAGAAAAGGAACATCAGAAATGGTGCAACCCAAGAAACATAGAAATACAGAACCATAAACAAACCAACCACAAAATTCTAATAAATAGTCTAAAACACAGCAAATAAAGCATCAGGAACGCCAACAGAAGAAAGCCTGGAACTGGAGCTGAATGCCTCATCAGATTGATAGGGTCCTTGGCAGCAGGAAGATAAAACATGCACCACAGACTTAGATCTGTTTGTGATGTTTTGAGATTTCTGCGATCCCGATCTTTGTGAAAGAGAGATTCAACGTACTCTCTCTCTCTCTCTCTCTCTCTCTCTCTCTCTCTTTTCTCTTGATGATGGGAAGGAAATATTTTTCTCTGATGCTTTTGTCCACACAGAAGGGAAGAACGTCTTGCTCTCATCCAAAAAAAAAAAAAGTCTTTAATAAAAGTGGCAAGTTAAGCTACCTTATACGACTAAAATGAAGGAACAAATGGCTTGCAGTTTCTTGAGAAAAGATTTATCTGATGATGTTGCGTGGCACGAATTGGTAGAATTGGGCACTTTTCGTTATGGGAACGGCTATGATCGTCAAAAAGGTCATGTCATGAAATTAATTTTAAAAGGTTTACACAAGGACTAGCATTATGTGGAAGAACCCTCACATAGGATGATGTATCAAGTCCTTATCATTGTTGTGTAGTAAATACGTCTCATGCAACGATTGTTGTTGTTGTGTTAATATACTCATTAAACCGAGAACATTCTCTAAATCCTGGCTGCTTCATATTTCTCAAAAAAAAAAAAACGGAAGAAAAAAGATATATCCTTGTTGCTCCATGTCACAACATGAGATTGTGGTTCCAAACTTGACATAACGTCAGCAAGGATTTTTTTGCAGGAAAAGGAAAAAAAAATGCTGGAAGTAATATCACCATACTGCTGAAGTAAAGCAATAACGTTTGGATTCTTTATAGCTAACTTTTCTTCACCTTAATGTGCTAGTCCTCTTAAAATTTCATTGAGATCAATTCACGTTAATGGTTATGTTTCATGTATGGATAAAATTATAATATAGAAGTTTGATTCATACACAACGAAGGCATATATAAAGAGAAAGTTAGGTATCACCTAGAAATAGGCCAATTGTAGCTGTAACTTAAGAATATCTGCTAAGAAGGTATGCTTCTTGCACTCTAAGTAATGACCTGAATAACCTCACTGATCGTGTTAGATGTTATATCGGACCTTGAGAAAATTTATATTATAAAACTCCTTCGTAATTAGGAACTAAGATTAAAGGATTAGTCACAGTTGATAAGGTGGAAATATCCACATCCAGATAAGCAACACATGTCCATCCCAAATCATTTATTGCTATCTGGTCATGATTGATGGTATATTATTGTAAGCCAAGAACAAGTCACCTTGTCTAGCATGAGAGTGAGGCTTATATGGACGTAGGCATGAGACTATATTTGAGGATTTTTTAATATCTACCTTTCTTTATTTTTTCTTTCTAAATAAATTAATTACCCAACACTACATGCATTTATGCAGGCAATTGTTACTGGATAGATGATTGATTAGTCTTCTCAGAATTCCATTAATTCTATCAAGCTTGCTTGACTCTTTAACTCAGGTTCAAAGAAAAAAAAAAAAAAAAAAAACAGCTGGGAGATTCCTATAGCTGCAAGATTGTTCACTGTTGCATTAGTTATTTGCAGCATTGCTTTTTTTTTTTTTTTTTGATGAAAATGAGTTAGAGAAAGCCTAACTCATATTATAATAGCATAATAATATTAAAGTAATAAGGTAATTTACAAGATATGTTATTTCTTACATGGGAGATATAGACAGGTTTGCATCAAACTTGCTAAAATAGAGCATACATCAGAGCACGACTAAGTTTTGCTGATCTATATTTGAGTTTATCTTGAGTTTGTCAAAGACTTTGGTAATAGATTGTCTCACCGGTAAGATGTATTTGCTAACTGATTTTCGTGGGTGTTCTGTCCATGACATGAACGTTCTTGCAGCATTGCTTTGATTGCATAGTTCTTTCATTCCACATTGGACTAGTTTAATTTTTAGCTCATAGATGGTTACTGTGAACACCTACCACACATTAAGATATCCTATGCGTGCAAATCAAGGATCAGAGCGTTTTGATTGAAGTGGGCCTTGTGTCTGTTAATATTACTCTTGGATCATTTAATAGTCTAATGTAAGATGGACCAAAACCACACAATAAAATGCATGAGAAAAGTAAAGACAATGCAAGAAAGATGTTCATAAAAACAAAGGTGAATTTAGCTTCTTCTTCTTCTTTTTTTCTTTTCCCCCACACAACCCGGCATGTGATTAACGGCTCATATCACACTGGTCAATGAAATGGCCAGATAATTGTCAAACCTAACTGAGGTTGGCAATAGGCCAGATCTAATCAGGTTAAAGTTGGGTTGGAATGCAGGTTTAGAGAAAAACTGCTAGCCGGCGCTTGCTTATTTATTAAACAATTTAAGAATTGAAACTTAAGCCTGACCAATTTCAATGGGTTACGTGACACAAGTTGCATGACCTGTTTAAAAGAATAGGTCAAGTCAAGACTCTAATGATTTGTCAACCTGATTTGATACACATAAACATGTCCCGAATGGGTCATATGTGCTTCGACTGATTTGATTAGCTAGTCATACATTGGACCAGTTCGAATGGGTTATACATGCATATATGCATGCACGGATGCGCACGCGCATGTATGTATGTATGTATACACATTGCACCAATTCGAAATTTTAGTCGACTTCAACACCATCACAAAAGTACTAAAGTAGACATCATTTTGAAAAGAAATAGAAACCAAACCATCCACATTTTGTTATAGTTCATAATGCTTGGAAGACGTCATGTCCTAAGGCCTGTCTTCCAAAATATTTACAATTAAATTAATTTGCCAAAACAACACTGAGTAAATTTACATGGGTCTCTTTGTTCTTAGGATCGTATGTATGTGGATGATTATATTTGAGCATCTACTGAAATGCCCGTAAGTCCCCTTCTTGACAATCCTGCGCACAATAACCACCATTCTTCCTCTTCCAGTGGTGGGGAAATCTTTGTTTCAGGAATCCTAGCCTAACATCGGATTAGGTTAGATTTTGCCATTGCTGAATCCAAATAAATCCTCTCTTTTGAGAACAAAATACAATCATCTCGGTGATATCTAACTATATTATGGAGGGTTTTTACCCTTTCCTTTTCTCGAGATCCGTCGGTTTGGTGTATTCTACCCGTCTATGGATAAAGATAAAGGTAGGGGTGTCATTGGGCTTAGTTTGGTTAGTTTTTGAATTGCGTTGAGCCTAAATCACGTCCAAGTTCGAATCAGACTGGGTTATTTTTTGGGCTGTTCAAGCCCGAAAAAGCCCAATCAATCTTTAGATACTTGTTCAAGCCCAGGTCTGGCATGCATATATTTGGGCTTTCATGGTTTTCAATATAGTTGGGCTTCACGAATAGAAATGTGAGCCCATTTTTGAAGTTTGTTAAATGAAGCGTCGAGCCTGGCATAGGCCGGTGAAAATGTACGAGGCTACCACGCAAAAATCTTGTGGCAAAGAAACCATGCTAAAAACATAGGATATCCAAGGTGTTATTACCTCAGCCCGAAAAAAAAAAATTCTTAGCAACGACCCGTGTTCGGTCCCACTTTGAGATGGTGGGACCAAAGAGCGAGAAGAGCTGCCAATAGGGTCGAGGCAATCTCACCTTATCCACACTCCCACCACAATTAATCCCTTCGTTCCTTTCCACTCGCTTGTTCGACATTATTTCTTGCTTCAAGTTGGCTAAGACTCTTATTTTCCGACAGTCTCGTGATTGTGTATGTAACTACACATGCAAGACATGTAAATGCGTTTGAGGATGCGTCAATTAGGCAGCTAATTAATTACAAGGCCAGTTTATGCTTCAAATTTGATTGCCAATTTGGTACAAAAGTAGTAAAATGCAAGTTGAATATTACAGCCGAGGATAAGAGTCATGGTGCCATCTTCACCATTTCCAGAAGACATTGGATCCGCACTTGTACTTGTCCTTGCCTTCACACTCTATCTCCAAGTCCTCTGATATGAATGGCACTTTCTGCATTGCATGCCCACAACAATGTATAGGAATATTAATATAAGTGCACGCGAACAACAATCCCAAATAGCACAAGAACATTGTACATTTGGTTCTTGGTACGTAGAAGGAACGGTGAGGCAACAAAGATTAATAATTATGGATATGGTATTTTAATCACGCAGTAGTACCAAAACTACGCCTGGCATTTGCTGGCACACATGTATCTCTTCACACGCCAAATTTCCCAATTATATATATATATATATATGGTAGAACGATAGATAAGAATTTAATTTGGCAGTATCTCAAACCTTCTGTTTAGCCAGATCTTGGCACCCGGTGAAGTTCTCGGGGAACTTGCATGTCCCGAACTCCACCGTGTATGCCCGAGCAAAGTTTGCACCACTCGTAGCCAACCTCTTTTTGTCATTCAGCTCCTGCACAAATTTCCATTAATACCATCTTGGCCAGGTGAATTGAGATTGCAGAATTTGAAAGAATACTACCTAACCCTAGAAAACATCATGGATCATAAAGATGCCGAGTTAACAAAACGAAGGAAGATCCTCTCGGAACAAGAAGCCTTCCTTCGTCACTACGGTCGGCAATCTTCAAGTTACTTGGCTTGTCTGAATTAATTCAACCACATCATGGTTTTGGTTGATCTCACCGCGTGCAATAAAATATATAGCATAGGAGACCGATCTAATTGTTGATGATCAGAAAGGGAAGAAAAAGTTTCAGTAAAATTCATGATGGATTCACTTGTAATTCGGCATGAAAAATTCAAAACATCATAATGCAAGGTAAACATTTTTAGTTATATATATATATATATATATATATTGTCAAATTCTGCAAGCCGAGCAAAATTGTCTTCATGAAACAAACGTAGCACTACTACATACGTACACTTTATAAATCCATCGTGAGTTTCCGAAAAGACATAGAACCAATGAAATTGATCATTATCTAATTTAATTTAATTCTACCTCTCTAATCTTAAAACCGAAACAAGGATCATAAGTTAGCAGCAGCAACATATTACCTTGTTGGCTTTGCTTCTCTCAAGATACTCCTCAATGATGCCAGCATTAGCTGACGAGGTAGCAGCTGCCGTGGTGAAGAGAGCGGCAGCCAGGCCGAGGAGTGCAGCCCTTCTTCCCTCAGCTCCTCTTACTTCCTTCGGTTCAGCTGCCCGAACTTGCTGGGCTCTGATCACCGGCAATTTTGGGCTACAAGCTGAAGTCGATGCAGTTGATGCCATAGGCATGAGCTTCAAGCTAGATTCTGATGCTCCTGAGAGAGCATAGTTGCAGGCCAACACGCTGGAATTCATGGCAGCCATTTCTTCTTATTTATTGGAAGGTGAAACGAAACCCCCTCACTGCAACTTCTATGGATGAGATATGTAGGTTCTCTCTTGACCTTTGAGGGGCTGGAAAAGAATGGTGGCCGGTGAGAGAAGGCAAGGGTGCCTAGGGAGTTCTAGTTGGTGGGAGCGATCAGGTGTGAGGAAGGAGTGGAAAGGAACGAAGGGATTAATTGTGGTGGGAGTGTGGATAAGGTGAGATTGCCTCGACCCTATTGGCAGCTCTTCTCGCTCTTTGGTCCCACCATCTCAAAGTGGGACCGAACACGGGTCGTTGCTAAGAAATTTTTTTTTTCGGGCTGAGGTAATAACACCTTGGATATCCTATGTTTTTATCATAGTTTCTTTGCCGCAAGACAGCGCTAACAATTTTTGCGTGGTAGCCTCGTACATTTTCCTCCTGAGGTTGTCACTGGCCTATGCCTGGCTCGACGCTTTATATATATATATATATTAAAAAAAAAATCTTTACGCACCACGGTGATTGACTCGTGCAGGGCTGGAAGAAAAAAATTTTTTTTTCTCGTTCCACACTCCGGCAATACATGCAGTTGCGCGCCGGGCACCGTGCAAAAAATTACTCATAAACTTCAAGAACGGGCTCACTTTTCAATTCATGAAGCCAACTTTATTGAACCATGAAAGCCCAAATATATCCATGCCAGACCTGGGCTTGAACAGGTATACTCGAAACAGCCCAAAAAACAAAATTGGACGTTATTTGGGCTCAACGCAATTCAAGACTAACCCAATCTGTTGGGACTCAAACCTGCGATACTTGGATTGGGTCCAGAAGAAGAGGGCGTCGATAGCGCGGATGTCACAAAAAAAGGTTGTCGAAGGGCTTGCGAACGGCGAGGATGGCACCAAAGAGTTAGCAGCAAGGGAGGGTAGTGAGGTTCTTGCAGCTGTCGAGGAGACCTAAGTCCATAGCAACAACCCTCCTCCTTATTTTGTTTTTTTACCTTATTTTTTTTTTTCTGATCTCTTGGTTCAGAATAATCACGGTAGGGATTTGGAATTATGTAAAGAAAAAGGAAATAAAATTTAAAAAAAAAATTTCAAAAAATTTATCCAAAAGGAAAGGAATGTAGAAGGGGAAGTTACGTCTGTTGTGCCGGACGGAAGATGGAGGGCAAGAGGGCCAAGGGTGTTCCTCCAAACTTAATTTTTATCGGTAATTTTTTTTTCAATGGTTTGATACGTGTTGACCATCGATTGAATTGATCCAAAAATATTTTGGTTGGCTTGGTTCAACTAATAATTTTTTCTTATCTACAGTGGCAAGCATTGTAATAGCTATAGCCTAGCTTCAGCATAACATGCATCAACTACTGACCTATTCCGATAGGTCGTCCACATGAGATTGGAAAGGCTACTCATTCACTCGCGATCCACGATGAGTCGGTTTCGACGAAAGTGTGGGGGGTGGTGGGGAGGAGCGGTCGGGGATGGAAGGAAGAGGGGCGGTCGGAGGAAGGATGGGGGGTGGGGGGTGGCGAGGAGGGGCGGCCGAAGATGGAGGGCTGAGGGATGGCAGGGTGGTGCGGAGGGGCGGCCGGGGATAAGGGGAGGATGGCGGTCGGGGGGAGAGTGGGGGATGGGGGGTGGCGGGGAGGAGCGGCCGGGGGAGAGGGGGTGGTGGGGAGGGGCGGCCGAAGATGGGGGGCTGGGGGGTGACAGGGTGGTGGAGAGGGGCGGCCAGGGATGGAGGGAAGGAGGGGCGGTCGGAGGGAGGGTGGGGGGGTGGGGGGCCGGGTGGGGGGTGGCGGATGGTGGGGAGGAGCGATCGAAGATGGGGAAAGAAGGGGCGGCCGGGGGAGAGGGGGGGTGGCGGGTGGCGAGGAGGGGCGATTGAGGATGGGGGGCAGAGGGGGAGGAGGAAGGAGGGGCAACCGGAGATGGGGGGTTAGAGGGGGAGAGGGAAGGAGGGGCAGCACTGGTCGGAGGGGAAAAAGTCTCCCCGACGATGAAGAGGAGGGGGAGAGAAAGATCGAGCGCACATAGAAAAATAGTAGAGAAAATTTAAAAATTTTTAACCTAACCTATGGTAGTAGTTATCGAACCGCTGCCATAGATCTACGACAGCGGTTACCAAAACCACTATCATAAATTTAAAAATTTTTAACCTAACATACGATAGTGGTTATCGAACCGCTGTCATAGATTTACGATAGTGGTTATCAAAACCACTACCATAGATCTACGACAGCGGTTTTATAACTGCTGTCGTAGATCTATAATAGCGATTTTTGATAACCACTACCGTAGATTGAAAATATTTTTTTCTTATTTTTTTAAATATTATATAATTTTAAAATTTAATATCCATCTTCATTGTTTATTATCTAAATAATTATCATTAGAGTATCATCGCAAAAGGTCGCCTCGATCTGATGGCCTTAGTTTCATCGATTAATAAAATTTGATTTTGACGATCACGAATGATGATATGATAATCTGATGGATGAAGATCTTCGATGGATCCAAAAATCTGCAACGATAATTTCAATGATGTTTGTAGTATAATCAAAGGGTTAAACGATGTTCGATTATGAGATAATTTTTTAGTTAAATGATCTTTATTATAATTTTAAATATTTTATACGGTGATGATAGTATAATTTAAATTATTTTTATATAGATTGTTCATATTAAGCAGATATTGCAAAAATACAAGCATAACAACCAGCGAAATTTCAGAATTGTTATCAGAAGACGTATAGTTTTAGATTGTTCTTCATCTCACGAGTTGAATTTTATAATTACCATCATAAAAAATAATTAAAGTAATAGCATAATCATTTATAAAAAAAATTATCTCATAATCGGACACTGTTTGGTCCTTTGATTACTCGTTTATCATTTAACGGTCGAAACTAACCTGTACTAAATTGACCAAGATAACGATATCTGATTGAAGTAAAACTTTGATAGTATGCTACAAACATCACCAAGATCATCGTTGTAGATTTTTGGATTCATTGAAGGTCTCTATATATCAGATCATTGCATCATCATTTGTGATCGTCGAAATCAAATTTTTTTGATCGACGAAGCTAGGGCCATCGGATCGAGGTGATCTTTTGCGACGATACTCTAATGATAATTATTTAGATAATAAATGATGAAGATGGATATTAAATTTTAAAATTATATAATATTTTAAAAAAATATATGACAGCGGTTACAATTAATCACTGCCATAAATAAGCTTATAGCAGCGGTTCCTACTAATCGCTGCTATAGGTCTGACTTATGGTAGCGGTTTCACTAACCGCTGTCCGATCTATAGCAATGATTACGATGAACCGCTGCTATAGATCGATCTATGATGGCTGTTTTTTATAACCGCTGCTATTAGTCTGACCTACGACAGCGGTTTCGAAAATCACTGCCATAGTATGCACTGCCATAGGTCATTTTTGTAGTAGTGGATTAATTACTCTAATTTAGTCCATTCTTTAACTAACCTTAGGTCTAACCCAATTTATGAACCTAATTCAACTAACCCAATAATCTATGTTTTATGATTAATGACTTAGAGTCTTAATTCATAATTCTAGATACTAAATCATTATACTTAATATTTAATTAAGTTTATGGGCTGTGGGTTAGGGTTTGGCATTTCAAAAAATATTTTTTAAATTTTTGAAAGATTTTTTACAACTTAGTATTATTCACCAATTGAATTGACTGACTTTAAAATTGAATCGGCTCAATTCACAAATAATACTAGTTGTAGGATTTAATCTAAAACTATGTACACTATATAATACTAAATCATGAATCAAACTTTATCTAATTATGCATTCATGATCATAAATCAGATTAAAGCCTAATATAATTAGATCATAAAAATATTAAATCAAATTTAAGATTTTATGATTAACGATATAGTTCAGCAACGTACCAGGACAATCTTTTCACTATAGGGGGTAAACCCTACAGTAGGATAACTTGCAGTCCGTGCAATCTTGATTTTATTTTTAGACCTAATTAATCAGATTATTAGATTAATATTTAGATCAAATCTAAATTATCAATCTAAAATATGTAAGTATATCATGTTTAGCGAACCTTGCTCTAAAACCATTTGAAGGAAGTAGTACGGGATTTGCAGTACTACTTTCAAAAATAGCTAAAATATAGTAAAAAATTAATTAATCTAATTAATTAATTTTTGATTATATTAGAATATTAAGCCCTATACTAAAGATCTAAACATGATATGCATGCATTCATATAGATCTGAAAATAAAACTATGTAGCAAACTTTTTACTACATCATTCTATTCAGAACATAATATCTTTTCATGGATAGCTGATCATAATAATCTAAATCCATCGAATAATGCTCTGATGTTGTACCGTAGTCGCACATGTATCCGACCTCTATGATTGATCCAAACGGAGCTGGGATCTTCAATGGCTGATCACAATTGATCCGATCGATCATATATTTTTTAATTTTTTAGATATTCTAAAAAATTAGAATATAAATATTAGAGAATGATGAAGAGGTGTTTCAAATTTGATGGTGATTCGATACTCACAGCACTCGATCTCTCCATCCGAACCTAGATTTTCAAATCTAAGGTTTCACTCTACCTAAATAACCTAATACACTGAAAATTCTATCACACCCTCTTTGTTTGGAGTTTTTCTATGAAATAAGTTTTTATGAAAAGATGACTTTTAGATCTACAAACCCTATTTAAATCATATCTAAAAATTGAGTATCCTTAGAGGTGAAAATTAGAAGAAAAGAGAGGTATGAGGAAAAAATAAGGTACTACAGGACCCTGCTCATCTTCACTCTGAGATTTTTCTCGTCCAAAACTAATGCTCAATCATATTGAAATTTTTACCATGGAATTCTAACCCCCTATGTTGCACACACAAAAATTCTCATAATTTATTAACGTGAATACCATGGGAAAGGTGCATGGAAAGAGATAAGGGTTGGAGGTTAAACTTGTTTTAACCTCCCAACCAACATCAAATTTAAAAACCTTCTTATCCCTATCCAACGCCCATACCAGAGTATTTGACGTGCAGAAGGACTCTCCTTCTACATGTCTACTCTAAGAATGAATAAAAAATTGCGTGAAGTAAAATCAAAGTGGGTGTGGGAAAAGGATAAGAACGAGAGGGAGTTGAGAAGTTTCAACTTCTACATTGAATTTAAAATTCAAATTATTTTGACCAGTCCAACCATTGGACCAGGTCAAAGGTAGAATAGATAAGCGGCATAGAAGGTATCTAGGTGTGAGGAAAAATTCACATAAAATAAAGAGGGGCATAGGTCAAAGGTTGGTCAAATATTGTAGGCGCAGGGAGTTGAAAGTTCAAACCTCTTTTGACTTTTCAAAATTGGTTTCAACTAAACCAATTATTCCAGACCCAATAAGACTAGATCAAATCTAAATAAATTAGGCTTAACTCAATTTATTAAATTTTTAATCAAATTAGAAATTAATTTGATCTAGTTTTTGATTAAATCAGGATCGAATCTCCCATAGTGATTAGGTCAACTCACGACCTGATCGGATCAAACCCAATCGAATCCAATTTGATCAAACTTGATCAAATCCCCATTGCTCAATCAAATTGAGTTAATCAATAATCAAATTATTAATTAATCCTCCAATAAACAAAGAGTCTTAATTGGATGGATGTCTGGGTAATAGAGTCCATCAACATGAAACTCCTAAAGAGTCCCAAATCGATGGGACTCTTGAACCTAGTGTTCCAAATGAATCAAACTCACGATCATAAAGTCCTAGATCAGTGGGACTCTTGATCAAAGAGTCTTAGATGAGTAGAACTCAGAGTTTTAGTCCAGTGGAACTCTTAATCATAGAGTTTCAGTTCAGTGGGACTCTTGATCATGGTGTCCTAGGTCATCAGAACTTATGATCAGCCATCAAATCAAATAGGAACTTCTTATATGTGTGACCCCATAGGTTCGAATCCTAAGCCGGTAGCACATAAACCAATTTCTATACCAATCGATGTGACCATCTAGTAATGGTACATGATGTTCGGATAGGTCAAAAAATCGTAACGCAATAATGATGAACCTATGGAATATAGTTACCATATAATTCATTCCCTTGACCTCGATGCTCAAAGGATGATTTAGGGTTTACTGTCAATTCTAAAATTCATCCATAATGTATTTCAAAATTTAGCATCCATCATATGGATTATCCCGATCGAAGATTTGCTAAATTGAAATACAGCGATGTACTTGCTCCAACACTTAGAGAAGTCAATCCCATCTTGACTCACACATCGACAAGCCAAGTATTTGACTGCACCCAATAGCCTTTCGTCATTGAATTAAAAATTTAGATAGTTCGGTATCTAAGTATAGTGAGTTACTTGTAAGTCACCATGGTGGTCTCAAGTCTAAGGGACATTTATACCCATATCCTTTGGGACTAATCTTGATAGAAGAAAAGCTTCGGAGTTGGTCACGTTCAGTGCAGATATAATCATACATCTCACTTGCATGCCATACCAGTGTCTCAATATTCCTTGGTTATGAGGACAACCAATCTATAAGGCACACAACGACCTATACTCGATAAACGTTGTCGTCCTAAGTAACAATGTATCTTTTGATCGTGAATAATTTAAGGACTAAACGATAAATCATTCTTTGTCGAATCTAGATAGTCCTAAGGATTTCATCACCATACAGGAGTTTATTAGAAGACAACAGATTTTATGATAAAAAATGCCAAAATAATTTTTATTAATTTATGATTTGTTGGGGATAAATCTCACTCCCGTCGAAGTTCGATCTGAAGCTTAGCCTAATGCAACTGGTAATTACGAAAGAGCTTCAATCAAAAATTCTCTCCCTAACAGTCAGATTCATTCAGTGGTCAAACTACCTAGCAGCCAAATCTAATCGAACTTCTCAGCAACCGAGCTCCAGCCGAACCTCTTCAACCGACTGAACTTCTTAGCAGTCGAACTCCTTCCGAACTCTTCCAATAATCGAGCTTCTATGAAAGCTGAACTCCTTTCGGACTCCTCCAGCAATCGAGCTTTTATGGAAGCCAAACTTCTTCCGAACTTCTCCAACATCCGGACTTCTATGGAAGCCGAGCTACTTTCGGACTCCTCTAGCAATCGGACTTCTACGAAAGCCGAACTACTTTCGAACTCTTCCAGCAACCGAGCTTCTATGAAAGTCGAACTCCTTCCGGACTCCTCCAGCAGTCGAAATTCTATGAAAGCCGAACTACTTCCGAACTCCTCTAACAGCTGGGCTTCTACAGAAGCCGAACTACTTTCGGACTCCTCCAGCAGTCGGGCTTCTATGAAAGTCGAACTCCTTTCGGACTCCTTTAGCATCCGAACTTCTATAAAAGCCAAACTCCTTCCAGACTCCTCTAGCGGTCGAATTTCTATAGGAGCCAAACTCCTTTCGGACCATTCTTTTAGATAGATTTCTCCAGACGATTCCACTATTGAATGGTTACAATTATCACGATAATTATAATTATCATTTATCAAGACAACATGATCGATATTTATCAAGATAATCACGATCGGCATTTATCAGGATGGTTACGACAAGCTTCGTCTATAAAAAGAAAGCCTTTAGATACGTTTTGGCTAAGCTTTCTTTTTCTTTTTGAAACTCTGCCAAACTCCTCTTTGATACTTCATTTCTGTTCGCTAGAAGAGCTAACTTAACTGTTAGAGGGTCCTACCGAAGCCACCACCACCACTCCGGATGGGATTTTATTTTGCAGGTCACCGATGGTGATCTCATCTTTCTCGACTCCAGCTCGATCCGATGTCAACCAAATTTTGCATCAATAGAATTAGCGCTAGAGGAAGGGCCTTCTGTTCTTGAGGTTTCTTTGATCTTAAAGGAGTGCTCATAGCGATCTAGAGTTCTTTTCAAAAAAAAAATATCGCTCAGAAAAGCTTCGACCCGGCGATCAACGATCTCTGCAGTCAGATCTCGTCCAAATACATCTCCGATAACTCAAGCTCCACCTACAACCATAGTAGATCCGGAGTAGTTTAACCTGCTGATGCAGTGGGTTCAGGATCTGACCGAGATGGTGCAGGCCATGCAGCAGCCTCCGACGATAACTCCGCCAAAAAATCCACCATCAGGATGTCAGAAATTGATTCCAAAGAAGAGCATTTGGGCTAGCATGCCCGTCGCCACTAGAAAGAAAAAATAGAGAGTAGAGGATCCAAGTTTAGATCATGGTTTTTCTCTAGAGGTGACCTTCCCCATCTGTAGTCGGAAGCCCTCCAAGGTCTGCGACCGAGACGACATCCTTAATCACAAACTATGGAAGTAGGACGACGGATTAAGGAGCTCGGTCACGTTGCCCCAGCTCACCATGACGATGTCCGCATCGATTCTCCTTTCTCTTCCCAAATTATGCAAGAGGTCATTCCACCGAACTTTAAGCTCCCTCAACTTGAAAGCTACATAGAACCTCTGATCCAATTGATCATCTGAAGGCCTTTCGAATCATGATGCTGCTTCATGGCACACCAGATGCCATATTATGCCGAGCTTTCCTATCTATCTTAAAGGAAGCAGCAAAAAATTGGTACTCAGTATTGAAGTTGAGTACGATCTTCTCTTTTGATCAGATGAGCCATCAGTTCATGGCTCACTTCGTTAGTAGCCAACGTCCGCGCTGAAGTTTGGATTTCCTGATGCATGTCAAGGAGAAGAAGGAAGAATCCATTCGGGCTTATGTCATCCGATTTAACGTTGCGGCATTGGAGGTTCGGAACCTGGACCAGTTTGTTGCAATGGCCGCGCTCAAGGGCGGCCTTCAGAAGAACGATTTGCTATTTTTTCTAGAGAAGAAGTACCTCAGAAACTTCGCCGATCTGCTAGCCCGGGTCGAGAGATATGCCCGTGTAGAAAAAGCCTTCGAATTGAAGGATGAAAAAGTCACAGAAGAGTGGAGGATAGACGAGTCTAATAGACCCATTGTCGATGGAGGGTCGAGTGAAGTTTGGCCGTGCTCACAGACTCCCCCCGGACGTAAGCGAGCCCAAACTCCTCGAGCTCGTCATCAAGAAAGTTCCGACAAAAGGGCACGAAGAAGTCCTCCTCCTAAAAGGTTCCACAACTACGCCCCCCTTAACGCTCCTCGAACTCAAGTTCTAATAGATATCAAGAGTCAGCTACCCAGACCAGAGAAATTACGGTCTCCTCCGAACAAGCGCAATCAAAGCAAATACTGTCTCTACCATCATGATCACGGCCACGATACTGAGAAATACATTCAGCTCATCTCGAAGCTCATCAAAAAGGGCCGGCTGGGTCAATTCCTTCGATGCCAGTCTGAAGCAGGAGAAGATCGATCAAGAATACTGCCGTAGCCAGAAACAAATAAGGAGGTCGGTCGCCTCTCGGTGTCATCAACGTTACTCCTGAGGGGCTCGGTACCTTGGCGAGCCATCATCTCTCAGTCTTAAAGCCAAGAGAAGTTTGCTCCAAATTGAGAAGGCCAGTATGAAATAGAGGAGGTCGTCCGGTCTGGAACTTATCGCCTGAAGAAACTCGAAGGAACAACGCTCCTACGATCCTGAAACGTAAAGAATTCAAAAACGTGCTGTCAGTAATTTTTTTTCAATAAAATTTTTTCTTTTCAATATTATTGTTTTTTGGTGCAAAAGCTATGTGATGACAGAGAAGAAGCAATCAATGGTGGCCATATTAGGAACAGGAGGAGAACCTCATCCTAACATGAGCAGATCGAAGTTCTTCAACCTCGACTAGAGGTAAGATCTCTTTCGAGCATCCGAGTCAACCTCGGCTAGAGATAGGATCTCTTTCGAGTGTTCGAGTCAACCTCAGCTAGAGATAAGATCTCTTCCGAGCTTCGGAGTCAACCTCAGCTAGAGATAAGATCTCTTCCGAGCGTCGGAGTCAACCTCAGCTGGAGTCAAGATCTCCTCCGAGCTTCCACTTCAACGTCAATCTCAGTAGAAGATAAGATTTTCTCTGAGCTTCAACCTCAATAGGTATAGAGGCCCTGATAATGGCCCGTATGTGCCCCCACAGTCCGTTAGGAACAGGAGGAGAACCTCGTCCTAATGTGAGCAAAGTCGAAGGCCTCGTTCATTTTAGATAAGATGGAGGGAGAGGTCCTGACAATGGCCCTTATGTGTCCCCACAGCCCATTAGGAATAGGAGGAGAACTTCATTCTAACGTGAGCAAAGTCGAAGACCTCGTTCATTTTAGACGAGATGGGGGGAGAGGCTCTGACAATGGCCCTTATGTGCCCCCACAGCCTATTAGAAATAGGAGGAGAACCTCATCCTAATGTAAGCAAAGTCGAAGATCTTGTTCATCGTAGACGAGAAGAGGGAAGAGGTCTTGACAATGATCCTTATATGTCCCCACAGCCCATTAGGAATAGGAGGAGAACCTCATCCTAACATGAGCAAAGTCGAAGGCCTTGGTCATTTTAGATGAAATGAGAGAAAAGGCTTCGAAGATGGTCCCATTATGCTCGATAACAACAGAAGACAAGATCTCCTCCGAGCTTCAACTACAACTTCAACCTCGGTTGGAGACAAGATCTTTTCTGAGCTTCAACTACACTTTCAACCTCAGCTGGAGATAAGGTACAGAGCCTTGAAGAGGACTTCGACAGTCGTTCTTTTTGTACTCCCTTCCTTCGAGTTTCGAACTCGAGAGTGGAGGGATTATTATTGGGGATAAATCTCACTCCCACCGAAGTTCAGTCTGAAGCTTAGCCTAATGCAGCTGGTAATCATGAAAGAGCTTCAATTGAAAATTCTCTCCCTAATAATCGGATTCATTCAGTGGCCGAACTACCTAGCGGCCAAACCTAGCTGAATTTTTTAATGGTCGAGCCCCAGCCGAACTTCTTTAGTCGATCGAACTTCTCAGCAGTCGAACTCCTTTCGGACTCCTCCAGCAATCGAGCTTCTATGAAAGTTGAATTCTTTCCGAACTCCTCCAGCAATCGACCTTCTACGAAAGCCAAACTCATTCCGAACTCCTCTAGCAGCCGGGCTTCTATGGAAGTCAAACTACTTCCGGACTCCTCCAGTAGTCGGGCTTCTACGGAAGCCGAATTACTTTCGGACTCTTCTAGCAACCGAGCTTCTACAGAAGTCGAACTCCTTCCAGACTCCTTTAGTAGTCGAGCTTCTACGGAAGCCGAACTACTTGCGGACTCCTTCAGTAGTCGGGCTTCTACGGAAGCCGAACTACTTTCGAACTCCTCCAGCAGCGGGACTTCTATGGAAGTTGAACTTCTTTCGGATTCCTATAAGAGCCAAACTCCTTCCGGACTGTTCTTTTAGACGGATTCCTACAAGCGATTCCACTACGGAACGATTATAATTATCATGATAATTATGATTGTCATTTATCAAGACAACACGATTGGTATTTATCAAGATAATCACGATCGGCATTTATCAGGACGGTTACGACAAGCTCCATTTATAAAAAGAGATCCTCCAGATATATTTTGGCTAAGCTTTCTTTTTCTTCCCAAAATTTTGCCGAACTCCTCTTTGAGCACTCCATTTCTATTAGCCAGAAAAGCTAATTTGACTATCGGAGGGTTCTACCGAAGTCACCACCACCACTCCGGATGGAATTTTGTTTTGCAGGTCACCGACGGCGACCTCGTCTTCTTCGACTCCAGCTCGATCCGGCGTCAATCAAATTTTGCACCAACATGATTCATATATAATTACAAATATATAGCCCAATCGTTAATAGGCTAATGATTAGCTTTGGGATATATTTTCAACAGTATCACCATTTGCCAGAGCTGTGCTCTTTCCAATTTGGAGAAGTTCGGATAAAAAGGAGTTCCTCATGATCCCATCTCTCTAAAAAGGAAAAACATCTTCCAAATTAATCTGGAGCGATAAATTTGGAAAGTCATTAGAATCTGAGATGAATACGATTCCAATTTCTCCTTTATAAATAAAGAGACTCTAGGATCTTCCAGGTTGGCACTCAATTCGATACTTTCTTCTCTTTTTATTTTCTTCTTCTAACGTGAGCATCGGAGGGTCTTCACCGAAGAATATCCCGATGAGAACTTTATTGTAGATGATTGGATAAAGCTCGAGTGATAGCTTTTATCAGCCATAGATTTTTCGTTGGCTGATCTCAGATGGAGAGATTCAGAAGTAAGTATTGTACCATGATTTGGTGGTATTATTTTTTGAGGTTACGAGCCGAGAGGTCTTCCTATAAAGAGCTGGGCCATTGCTATTACGAGTTAGGCCTGCTCGTACGAGCATCAGAGGGGCAATTCTAGGAAGATGGCCCACGTCCAGCGCCCCCTACACCATTTCTCTCTATATCTTGACTTCGGTACGAGGCTTTTCTTTCCACCCCACGATTTCTCCCACTTCGTCGTCTCGAATTCTCCAACGTTTTTTTGTAGTAGAATAGAAACTCCAGATCTCTATCTCCTCGTCGTCCTCCGACGACTACGATCTCCAAGGTATTATCTTTTCTTAGGGCTTGAATCCCTATATTGGCGTTATTCTTCTATCTATCTATTATTGCAAGCTTTCCCAAATTATTTTGGTTTTTCCTCTATTTTAGCGTTTTTATGGTCTAGGAACGTGAAAACATAATTGGATCAGAAATGACTGCTACGAGTCAAGCGGAATTCGATTATTTGTTCAAGTTGTTGCTGATCGGCGATTCTGGAGTGGGGAAGAGCAGTCTTTTATTGAGTTTTACCACCGATTCCTTCGAAGATCTGTCCCCCACGATTGGTGCGTGCGCTAATTTTATAAATGTGATCTCGCTCAACTGTTAAATTGAAAGAATGCATCTATATTTGATTACCATTGAGGCGAACTGCGTATTATGTGTAAAAGATTAATCTTTTTGGATTCTGGGGTTGGATGGATACCGTTTTTCTTGGCTGCTAAAATTGTTTACTCGACTACTTATTTTGCTAAACTTGTTCATAATAAAAGGATGGAAAACATGCACCTAATTTTCACGTGTACTACACTATGTATACTCACGTGGGAAAGAATTAGTACTTTAATTTGACACATCCCAAGGATTTTTAACGTGTAATGGTTCCAAGTAACGAGGGACTGGAAAAGGATCTAGAGCAGAATATCGTACGAATCAATGTTTTCAAGTAAACATGAAAGAGGAGACAGTTAATTGTGTGACTGCAAGAATTGATTGACTTCAAAATGATTTCTGTTAGTAGTCTAAATAAATTCTGATGTAGACATGCAGAATAATTGGTAGGCAATACCATCTGCACAGCAACAATAATCTTGGCATTACTATTTAAAAGTACTAGTTTGTAGAAAATGGCAGGTGCTCTGAAATCATAACCCATCCTTATTTTTACATTGAGACATTAAGTTTGTCAGTAAGTCAAATTTAAAGGGGCAATATTGTTGGCAGTGGTCCTTCTCAGATTTAAGTAACATAGAAAAGAACAAAAAAAACATCTAGAAGCTATGAGAATCAAACTCACACTCATTGGAACAATTGATACTTGTGCCTTCAGTAAACCAAAGTAAAATACCATCTACTTTCTTCCCTATCTGTGCAGATAATCTTTAGTTCTAGAAAAAAACTTCAAGGTTTGCTTGTTAGTGGCGAAGTATAGGTAGTAGGTTTCATGGTGTGTTCTCTTTTATGACTGCTGATTTGGTGAGTTTCTTTGCACTGCTTTATAGAGGGTTGAAATGACATTGATAGCTGGCCTCTAAAGTCTGAACACTTGCAAAATCTGTTGGATCATACCTTGATTTATAAGATTCATTTTATACAGTTCCAATAAGGCCTTGCTTTGTAAGGTTAAATTGAGTTGGCTGGGTATTTGATATGTTCAATCGAACTCCTTTGTTGTTAGCTAAAGCAATGTTGGTATGAATTGAGACAGGATTTAAGCAAAAAACTGAATTTGTCAGTACTCTCCATATCTTGGATTATAAACACTTGAAGTGTTGCAAGCTTCCATAAACTATGTTTTAAATAAAAGATACTTGTAAATCATCAAGAAAGAGAGATCATTTTTGTATAATGAAGCATTTTTCATCACCTTGTTTTTAGGTCAGTGATACACATCAACTCTTTCTAGGGAATCTTTCAAAAGTCTTGTGATCTCATACTTTCTGAGAAGAAATTATGCTTCTATATGATTCATTTATTTGTTTGGTCTTGTTTTGTTGTACCTATCATTTCAACAGCTTCTTTTTGTTTTTTTTTTTTTTGTTTTCTTTTTCTTTTTCTTTTTTCTTAAAGGATGGTACTGGTGTGATTGCTAAGTTACTCATTCCAAAACTAAACTTTATTTAGTGGATGGACTTAGATTCTTCTGTTAGTAAGTATTCATGAACATTCATCTTCATGATATGCATATATTTCCAATGAGATGCCTTTTATGGAAGTTTCTCACAATGCTATATATTGTTGAATCTTTTCATTCACATTCTATTTCTTCTATTTAGGTGTTGATTTTAAGGTAAAGATGGTTAACATTGGAGGGAGAAAATTGAAGCTTGCAATCTGGGATACAGGTGCTTACTGTGTTCTTATTTTCCTATGAGATATTAAATATTGAAACTGGCAACCATCATTGTTCTTGGTTATATCCTCCATTCCCTAAATTGATCATCTAATATTTATTCTACATGCAGTTAGACTACCCTCACCTTCATCCCACTCACTTTCCTCTGTTTCTTAAAGTGTGGCTGTATGAGGATTTCAGTTTAAAGGTTAAATAAGTCTCCAGAATGTCTAGAATTGTAAGATAATGATATACAGGATTAGAATGTGCGTAGACATTCCATAGCATTATGAGAGTCATAAGTTCATGATGATCATTTTAACCTTTTGGGTTGGCATTCATGAACCTGATTTTGCTTATGTTACTGCCAGCTTTCCAAATTATTTATCTAACTTCCAGCCATACTTCTTACACCTTCTCATCTTCTTTCCTAAAACATTGTCAGGAATTCCATTTCCTCTCCTTATTGACACCACACTAGATCTTTGCTGCATACATCCTAACCAGGTCGATCAGCTTATAATCTTTCCCTCAATCATCTTGTGTTTATTCCCCAACACTTACAATTGTATGTGTTAGAACTTGGTCTCCTGGAAAAGAAAGCTGCATAATCATATTTTACTGTATTGAAGCAATTCTCTTGAGGAAGATACTTGTTCTGTGGTAGCTATTGCTAACAATACTTGCAAGATTAATGTGGTTCATCTAATTAGAGAATCCATATTGTATAGCAAAATGTCCTCCAACCTACAAACTAAATTCCAAAGAATCTGATAAACTTTGTTATTCTCTTGCTACCCCTAACCAACTAAACTACCAAAAGTATGTAATAGACATTCTACATAAGAAATTCAGGGCACATAATTAGGAGATATTGTGGCCTAAATAGTTAGGAAACAATACGGCTAGACATCGGATCTCTAGGCATTTAGATCTTGATGGAATCTGATTTATTGTGTTACAACTATGACTGCTTGAGTATCAATCTTTTTGTACAATTAGTATTGTTGATGCATAATTTGGTTGACGCCGGATCGAGCTGGAGTCGAGGAAGACGAGGTCGCCGTCGATGATCTGCAAAACAAAGTCCCGTCCGGAGTCAGTGGTGGTAGCTCTGGTAGAATCCTCTGACGATCAAGTCAGCTCTTCTAGCCAACAGAAATGGAGTGCTCAGAAAAGAGTTCGGCAGAATTTTGAGAAGAAGAGCTTAGAAAAAACGTATCTAGAGGATCTCTTTTTATAGACGGAGCTTGTTGTAACTGTCCGGTGGTGAGGTTGCCTGTAGCAGACTGATAAATGACAGTCGTAACCGTCCTGATAAATGACAGTCGTAACCGTCCTGATAAATACCAATCGTAATCGTTCTGATAAATGACAATCGTAACTGTCCTGATAAATGACAATTATAATCGTTCAGTAGTGGGATCGTCTGTAGGAATTCGTTTGAAGAAAAAGTCCGGAAGGAGTTCGGCTCCTATAGGAATCCGACTGAAGGAGAGGTCCGGAAGGAGTTCGATTCCTGGAGGAATCCATATGAAGAAGATGTTCGAAAGAAGTTTGGCTTCCGAAGGAATCCGACTCAAGGAGAAGTTCGGAAGGAGTTCGGTTCTTGGAAGAATCCGACTGCTGGAGGAGTTCGACTCCTGAAAAAATTCGACTGAAGGAGAAGTCCGAAAGGAGTTCGGCTCCTAGAGAAATCCGACTGCTAGAGGAGTTCGGAAGGAATTCGATTTCTAAAAAAATTTGACTGAAGGAGAAGTTCGGAAGGAGTTCGGCTCTTGGAGAATTCGACTGCTGGAAGAGTTCGACTCCTGAAAAAATCTGATTAAAGAAGAAGTTCGGAAGGAGTTTGCTTTTGGAGAAATCCGACTGCTGAAGGAGTTCGAAAGGAGTTTGGCTCCTGGAGGAATCCGACTGTTGGAGGAGTTCGGAAGGAGTTCGACTCTTAAAAAAATTCGACTGAAGGAGAAGTCCGGAAGGAGTTCGGCTCCTGGAGAAATTTGACTGCTGAGGAGTTTGGCTTCTGGAGAAATCTGACTGTTGGAGAAATTTAGAAGAAGTTCGGCTCCTGAAAAAATTCGACTGCTGGAGGAGTTCGGAAGGAGTTCGGCTCCTGAAGAAATCCAACTGCTGGAGGAGAAGTCCGGAAGGAGTTCGGCTCTTGAAGAAATCTGATTGCTGGAGGAGTTCGGAAGGAGTTTGACTCCTGAAAAAATTTGACTGCTGGAGAAATTCGGAAGGAGTTCGGCTCCTGGAGAAATCCGACTGCTGGAGGAGTTTGAAAGGAGTTCGACTTCTGAAAAAATTCGACTATTGGAGGAGTTCGGCTCCTGGAGAAATTCGAATGCTGGAGAAGTTCAGAAGGAGTTTGGCTCCTGGAGGGAGTCCGGATGCTTAAAGAAGTTCGGTTGGAGTTCGGCTACTGAAGTGAGTTCAGGATAGGTTTGGCCGTTGGAGGAGTTCAGCTGTTGGAGAGAGAATTTTCAATTGAAGCTTTTCATGATTACCTGTCGCATTAGGCTAAGCATCAGATTGGACTTCGGTGGGAGCGAAATTTATCCCCAATAATAGTCTCCCTACTTCCGAGTTTGAAATTCGAAGAAAGACAGTACAAAAAAGGCGACTGTCGAAGTCCACTTTCGGGCTCTGCATCAATTCAGGTTGAAGCTCAGAGAAGATCTTATCTTCAGCCGAGGTTGAAGTTAAAGTTGAAGTAGATCTTATCTTCTGTTGACGTAGAAGCTCGAGGAAGATCTTATCTCCAGCCGAGGTTGAAGTTGAAGTTGAAGGAGATCTTATCTCCTGTTGACGTAGAAGTTCGGGGGAGATCTTATCTCCAGCTGAGGTTGAAGTTAATCTTCTCCTGTTGACGTAGACGTTGAAGCTTGAAGAGATCTTGTTCAGCCGAGGTTGAAGTTGATCTTCTCTCTTGTTGACGTAGACGTTGAAGCTTGGGAAAAATCTTGGTCTCCAGTCGAGGTTGAAGTTGATCTTCTCTCCTTGTTGACGTAGACGTTGAAGCTCGGGGGAGATCTTGTCTTCAGTCGAGGTTGAAGTTGATCTTCTCTACTATTGTTGTCGGGCACAATGGGGCCGTTGTCGGGGCCTTTCCTTTCATTCCATCTAAAATTAACAAGGCCTTCGGCTTTGCTCACATTAGAACGAGGTTTTCCTCCTATTCCTAACGGGCTATGGGGGCACATAAGGATCGTTGTCAGGGTCTCTCCCTCCATCTCGTCCAAAATGAACGAGGCCTTCGACTTTGCTCGCATTAGGACGAGGTTCTCCTCCTGTTCCTAACGGACTGTGGGGGCATATAAGGGACCGTTGTTAGGGCCTCTCCCCTCATCTCATCTAAAATGAACGAGGTCTTGGACTTTGCTCACGTTAGGATGAGATTCTCCTTTTATTCCTAACGGACTATGGGGGCATATAAGGGCTGTTGTCAGGGTCTCTCCTCTCGTCTAAAATAAACGAGGTCTTGGACTTTTGGACTTTGCTAACATTAGGACGAGGTTCTCCTCCTGTTTCTAACAGGCTGTAAGGGCATATAAGGGCCATTGTCAGGGCCTCTCCTCCCATCTCGTCTAAAATGAACGAGGCCTTGGACTTGTTCATGTTAGGACGAGGTTCTCCTCCTGTTTTTAATATGGCCACTATTATTGCTTCTTCTCTGTCATCATATAATTTTTGCACTAGGAAACCATAATATTGAAATGGAGGAGTTTTATTAAAGAAAAATTACTGGTAGTACATTCTCAGATTTTCTAAATTTCAAGATCGTGGGAGCGTTGTTCCTCCGAGCTTCTTCAAGCGATAAGTTCCGGGCCGGACGACCTCCTTTATTTCATACGGACCTTCCCAATTTGGGACGAGCTTTCCCTGGCTCTGAGGCTAAGAGATGGCGGCTCGCCGAAGTACTAAATCCTCCACTTTGAACATTTTACCTCTGACTCTGGAGTTAAAGTATCGGGTCATTCTTTGCCTGTAGGCCGCCATCTGAACCTGAGCTTTCTCTCTTTTTTCTTCCAACAGATCGAGGTTGCTTCTGAGATCCTATGAGTTATGCTGCTCATTGAAGGCCATGACCCGCGTTGATGGAAGTTTAAGCTCGGTTGGGATGACTGCCTTCGTTCCAAAGGCTAAGGCGAACGGTGTTTCTCCAGTTGGTAGCCTTTGAGTAGTTCGGTACGTTCAGAGGACGTTGTAAAGTTCGTCCACCCAGGCCTCCTTCGCTCTATTGAGCCTTGTCTTGATGCCTTGCAATAGGATTTGGTTGGTCACCTCAGCTTCCTCATTTCTCTGTGGGTGAACTACCGACGTGAAATGATGAAAGATGTTTAGATCTTTACAGAACTCAGCGAACTTCGTTCTAGCGAACTGTCGTTCGTTATCTGTTATGAGAGTTCGGGACAGACCAAACCGATTGACGATTGACTTTTAGACGAAGTCCTGCACCTTGGCCTCAGTGATTTTTGCTAGTGGTTCGGCTTCGATCCATTTGGTGAAGTAGTCGATCGCAACCAGGAGAAACTTCCATTGTTCGGATGCCATTGAGAAAGGGTCAAGTATATCCATTCTCTACTGCGCAAATGGCCAATGTGCGCTTAGTGGAGTAAGCTCGGAGGTCGGTTATCTTTGTATATTTGCATTTCTTTGACAGCGGTCATATTTCTTGACGTATTCCATAGAATCATGGTATAAGGTCGACCAATAGTATCCTTACCGAAGTAATTTCTGTGACAGAGATTTAGCTCCTATATGACTTCCACAAATTTTTTCGTGCACTTTCCATAATGCGAAGTCGGCCTCTGAAGGTCGAAGACATCTTAATAGTGGTAGAGAATACGACCTTTTATACAACTTGCTTTCATACAAAACGTACCGTGAGGTTTGATTTCTGAGTTTCCGAGTTTCTTTCGGATCACAAGAAAGAACTCCCTCTTTAAGATAGGCAACTAACGGATTAATCCAGCTCGGCTCGAGTTCTGTCTGCATAGTGAACTGTGATTCCTCTGAGCTTGAGTATTTTAGAGTTTCAAAAAATACTTCATTGGACAGTTCGGCTGGGGCTGAAGTGGCCAATTTAGAGAGGAGGTTGGCTCTCGTATTTTCTGCCCTCGGAATCCGTCGAATGCCAAAATTGCCGAAGATCGGAGTCAAATCCTTTACTTTCTCAAGGTATTTTATCATATTTTCCTTCCGTGCTTCATAGTTGCCACTAACTTGGCCGACCACTAATTGAGAATCGCTATAGACTTGAAGCCGATCTATTTTTAATTTTTTTGCTATTTTTAATCCAATAATTATCGCTTCATATTCGGCCCCATTATTAGTTGTAGGAAATTCGAAGCGTAGTGCGTACTTGGCGACGACTCCCTCGGGGTTGATTAAAACTAACCCTGCACCTGCTCCAGCGGAGTTGGATGAACCATCCACGTAAAGGATCCAAAAACCTTCGAAAATATCGGCACTTTCTTCGGAGAGGCTCGGCTGCAACCACGGGATACCGGTCTCGTTCTGCTCACGCTCGGCTTCATCTGGAATGGTACATTTAACTATAAAGTCGGTCAGTGCTTGAGCTTTGATTGCTGGTTGAGGTCGGTAGTTGATGTCGAACTCTATTAATTTAATAGCCCATTTTGCAATTCTTTCGGAAGCATTCGTTTAATGAAGGATTGCTCTGATCGGCTGATCAGTAAGAAGCGTTATAGCATGTCCCTGGAAGTAAGGTCGAAGTCTTCTTGTTGCAATTAGAAGAGCATAAGTCAATTTTTCCAACTTTGTATATCTAGTCTTGGCATCTCTTAGGATCCGACTTATGTAGTAGACTAGTGGTTGTACTTTCGTCTCTTCTTTGACCAAGACTGCCGCCAGCGCTGCAGGGGAGATCGTGAGGTAGAGAAACAGCTCCTCTCCGGATTCGGGTTTAGCTAGTAGGGGGGCGAACTGAGGTAGTTCTTGAGTTCGTCGAACGCCTTTTGGCATTCTTGAGTCCAGTAAAAATCTTTCGGTTTTCTGAGGATTTGAAAAAAGGGCATGCAGCGTTCGGCCGATTTAGAGACAAAACGATTCAAAGATGCCACCTTTCCGATCAGGCGCTGAACTTCTTTAATAGACTTCGGAGTGGTCATCTCTTGGATAGCTCGAATTTTCTTCGAGTTGGCCTCGATCCCTCGTCTTGAGACCATGAATCCTAAAAATTTTTCTAAGGCTATCTCAAAGGCGCACTTGGTTGGGTTCAGCTTCATCTTATATTTTCTGCGCGCATTGAAAGCCTCTTCAAGGTCGGCGATATGATTGATAGTCTTTCGGCTTTTGATCAGCATGTCGTTGACGTAAACCTCCATATTGCGGCCGATCTGCTCCTTGAAGATTTTATTGACCAAGCGTTGATAAGTCGCGCTTGCATTTATAAGCCCGAATGGCATGACCCAGTAGCAGTAAAGATCACGGTTAGTAATAAAAGCAGTCTTCTCCTCGTCCTTCGGTGCCATCCGAATTTGATTGTAGTCAGAGAAGACGTCCATAAAGGTGAGGAGCTCGTAGCCTGAAGTCGTGTCCACCAGTTGATCGATTTTGGGCAAAGAGTAGCTGTCTTTTGGGCAGGCCTTATTTAGCTTCTTAAAGTCGATGCACATCCTCCACTTACCATTGGCTTTCTTGACCAGAACCACATTAGAAACCCAAGTCGGATAGCTGACTTCTCGGATAAATCTGGCATTGAGAAGCTTGTCGACTTTTTTTGCTATTACCTTCTGCTTTTTTGGTGCATGGCCTCGAACTTTTTCTTTCACTGGTCGATATTTGGGGTTAATAGCCAGCCGATGTTCCATAACCTCGGCGTCAATCCCAGGCATATATGTCGGAGCCCAGGCAAAGACGTCGGCATTCCTCCGTAAGAAGGCGATGAGCTGCTCCCGAACTTCATTTTCCAGATTGGAGCCAATTTGCACCGTATGCTTCGCGTTTCCATCATTCAGGGGGATGGTCATAAGATCTTCTAAGGGCTCCCCCCATTCTTCGGCAAAGTCATCGCGGATATCTAGCCCGTCAACAGGACAAGGGTCAGACTGTGCTTCCTTTCGCAGGGCAATTGAGTAGCAGTGCCTTGCCAGAGCTTGATCTTCCCTGACCTCTCCAATCCCGTGACTTATCAAAAACTTCATCTTTAAATAATAAGTGGACACCACCGTCCGAAGTGCATTTAAACCAGATCGGTTGAGAATTACGTTGTAAGCGGAGGGAACCTTTACTACCAGGAAATCCACCTGCGCTCTGGATTATTTTGGATATTGCTCGGCAGTCACAGCTAGAGTCATTATACCTTCAATTAGTATTGCAGCGCCAGCGAAGCCTACTAAGGAAAAGTTTATTGGTTCAAGCTGACTATTAGATTTTGACATTTTGGAGAAAGCATCATAAAATAAGACATCAACCGAACTTCCATTATCAACTAGGACGTGACGTACATCATAGTCTGCTATATTTAAAGAGACTACAATCACATCATTGTGCGAAAATTGTACTCCTCGTGCATCTTCCTCAGTGAAAGTTATGGGTTTTTCAGCCCTCTGTCTTTTCACCGGTCTCTCAGATCCGCTGGCCTCTTCTCGTCGAAGTCCCTCAGAGATAGTGTTGATGATGTCGAGAGGTGGCCGATCTTCTTGTTGTTCCTCCCTTCTTAGTGGTTCAAGCTGCGGTAGTGCCCTCGGTTGATCTTCTCTTGCTTCAGGCCAACGTCTAAGGAATCGACCCAATCGACCTCTTCTGATGAGCTCCTCGATCTCGTCTTGGAGCTGAATGCATTTTTTAGTATCGTGGCCGTGGTCACGATGGTAGAGACAGTATTTGTTAGGATTACGCTTGTCGGGATGAGTGCGCATCCTTTCTGGCTTCGGCAGTTGCTCCTTGATCTCCATCAATACTTGCATTTTTAGAGCATTGAGGGGGGTATAGTTGTGAAACCTTAAGGAAGAACTCTGTCGTGCTCTTCTATTGGGACTTCTTTGATGACGAGCTCGAGGAGGAGTTCGGGCTCGCTTGCGCTCGAGGGGAGTTCGTGAGCATGGCTGAACTTCATTCGGCCCTCTATCAACTGCGGGTTTATTAAATTCGCCCATCTGTCGCTCTCCTGCGGCTTCCTCATCATTCGATTTGAAGGTTTCCTCCGTTTGGGCATATTCTTCAGTCCGAGCTAGTAGATTGGCAAAATTTTTGGGTACTTTTCCAAAGAGAACAATAAATCATTTTTCTGAAGGCCGCCCTTGAGTGCGGCCATTGCAATAGACTGGTCCAGGTTCTGGACCTCCAATGCAGCAGCATTAAATCGGATGACATAATTTCGGATAAATTCTTCCTCCTTCCGTTTGATATGCATCAAAAAATCCGAACCTCGGTGCGGACGTCGGCTGCTGACGAAGTGAGCCACAAACTGATGGTTCATTTGGTCAAATGAGAAGATCGTACTTGGCTTCAACGTCGAGTACCAGTTTCTTGCTGCTTCCTTTAAGGTGGATGAAAAAGTTCGGCATAAGATGGCGTCTGGTCGCCATGGAGCAGCATCATGGTCCGGAAGGCCTCAAGGTGATCGACTGGATCAGAGGTTCCGTCGTAGCTTTCAAATTGGGAAAGTTTAAGGTTCGGCGGAACGGGCTCTTACATAATCCTCTGAGAAAAGGAGGGTCAGTGCAAATATTATTACTGTGTGTGGAGGGAATATGACGGAGCTCTTTGATTCGTCGGCTCATTTTTTGGAGCCTTTGATTGAGGAGATCTTCATGATCGTTGATCTCCAGAGTTTTCTGGTGGGATGGGGGCAAAGCTTCCCCCGGGGTCGAATCATGATTCGAGCAATGACTCTCCACCCTTTGTTTTTCTTTTTCAGAGGTCATCGATCGGCTAATCCGAATCGGCCATTCTTCGATCGGATCATGGGGCTCCGAAAAAGCCTGCTCCAGTCGAATTTGCGTCGGAGCTTGCCGATGTATGGCCTGCACCGCCTCCGTGAGACCACGAACTTGTTGGACCAGCAAGTTGAACTGCTCCGCATCCACCATGGTTGTAGGTGGAGCTTGAGTTACCGGAGCTGGAGTGGGAACGAATGTACCTAGACGGGATCTGACTATAGAGGCCGTTGATTGCTGGGTCGAAGCTTTCCTGGGAGGCATTTTTTCTATGAAGAACTTTAGAGAGAAAGAAGAGAGATCGTTGCTGAGCATTCCTTTAAGATCAAGGGAACCTCAGGAACAGAGGGCCCTTCCTCTAGCGCCAATTCTGTTGGTGCAGAATTTGATTGACGCTAGATCGAGCTGGAGTTGAGGAAGACGAGGTCACCGTCGGTGACTTGCAAAACAAAGTTCCGTCTGGAGTCGGTGGTGATGGCTCTGGCAGGACCCTCCGACGATCAAGTCAGCTCTTCTAGCCAACAGAAATTGAGTGCTCAGGAAAGAGTTCGGCAGAATTTTGGGAAGGAGAAGAGAGCTTAAAGAAAACGTATCTGGAGGGTCCCTTTTTATAGACGGAGCTTGTTGTAACTGTTCGGTAGTGGGGTTGCCTATAGCAGACTGATAAATGATAGTCGTAACTATCCTGATAAATGCCGGTCGTAACCGTCCTGATAAATGCCAATCGTAATCGTCCTGATAAATGACAATTGTAACCATTCAGTAGTGGGATCACCTATAGAAATTCGTCTGAAGGAAAAGTTCAGAAGGTGTTCGGCTCCTATAGGAATCCGACTGAAGGAGAGGTCCGGAAGGAGTTCGGCTCCTGGAGGAATCCGTCTGAAGGAGACGTCCGGAAGGAGTTCGGCTCCTGAAGAAATCCGACTGAAGGAGAAGTTCGGAAGGAGTTCGGCTCCTGGAGGAATACGACTGCTGGAGGAGTTTGGAAGGAGTTTGACTCCTGAAAAAATCCGACTGAAGGAGTTCAGGAGTTTGGCTCATGGAGGAATTCGACTGCTGGCGGAGTTCGGAAGAAGTTCGACTCCTGAAAAAATCCGACTGAAGGAGAAGTTTGGAAGGAGTTTGGCTCATGGAGGAATCCGACTGCTGGAGGAGTTCGGCTTCTGGAAGAATCCGACTGAAGGAGTTCGGAAGGAGTTCGCTCCTATAGAAATCCGACTGCTGGAGGAGTTCAGCTCCTGAGGAATCCGACTGCTGGAGGAGTTTGGAAGGAGTTCGACTCCTGAAAAAATCCGACTGAAGGAGAAGTTCGGGAGTTCGGCTCTTGAAGAAATCTGACTGCTGGAGGAGGAGTTCGGAAGGAGTTCGGCTCCTGGAGAAATCCGACTGCTGGAGGGTTCGGAAGGAGTTCGACTCCTGAAAAAATTCGACTGCTGGAGAAATTCGGCTGCTGGAGGAGTTCGGCTCTTGGAGAAATCCGACTGCTGAAGGAGTTCGGAAGGAGTTCGACTCCTGGAAAAATTCGACTATTGGAGGAGTTCGGCTCCTGGAGAAATCCGAATGCTGGAGGAGTTCGGAAGGAGTTCGGCTCCTGGAGGGAGTCCGGGTATTTAAAGAAGTTCGGCTGAGGTTTGGCCACTGGAGTGGATCCAGGATAGATTCGGCCGCTGGAGGAGTTCGGCTGTTGGAGGGAGAATTCTCAATCGAAGCTTTCCATGATTATTTGTCGCATTAGGCTAAGCATCAGACTGAACTTCGGTGGAAGCGGGATTTATCCCCAACAAGTATGATTTTAGATCCACAAGCAATAGCTTTTTACCGTTTTTTGTCAGAATGACTACAGCCTCATAGGATGAAAAAAATAACATACCAGGAAGGATATCATAACCCCGAAGAAATGGACAAAATATGATAAGGTTGTAAGAATTTTCATGTTACATGATCACAAACTTAATATTTGGCTTCCTTTATGGTTGCTTAAAGAAATTCAAATACATTGTTGCATTTAGATAACAAATATGATGCAGCGAGCTTTCAGTATCACCTCTTATACATGGGCTTAACCTGATTTTCAATCATACATATTCTCTCATTGCTTCCTGTAATGATTTCTTTTGCTGCATGTTTGTTGCATTTTCTTCATGTGATGTAAAAGGTGTATGACATTATGAATCTGATATGGTCCCAGAGAGAGAGAGAGAGAGAGAGAGGCGATGGCCTTGAGTACGTCCTAGGTCTGGAAGAAATTATACATCATTATTCTGGAAAAAGAAAAAAAGTAATGATTCTTTCATAGATGACAGAACATTCACATGGAATTTATTAGTATTTATAATTTTTCAATGGCCCCTTAAATAATAGAAATTTGACAATGACCGTGCATTTAAGGTTTCCCACTTCCTGTAATTGCCTCTTCTATTTCATAGTTCTACTGGTCATATTATTGGAGATAAAAAGTCTAAACTAAAATTAACTACAAAAGTAAACCATTTGATTAGGCTCTTACAATTGCAGTTTAAGGAGGCAGGAGTGTGCATGAACCTTCTTTTTATCAATATGTAAGGTGGTATGTTATCAGGCAAAATATTTTGCTAGTGGAAGCTTAATGCTTTCTACCTTCTTGAATAATCATCATTTTATACAGCAAGCTGTACGCTCTCTGTTGCTTTCATTTTTCATATTTGTAATGCAGCATTTCATGTCGTGTCATTTATGATGGCATATATTATTTTAATACAACATGTTAGGTGTATTAATAAGTCATTATCTTTGCTAAAAGATCACTCCTTTTAATTTTAGGCTTTCTAGTACAGCTTGTTAGGTGTTATGCGTACCTTCTCATCTTATATTTCTAACATCTTATTAAGTTTCTGTTTCACAGAGAATTATCTGTATAAAAGCTGATGTTGCTACTTATGAGCTGGATTATTCATGCAATTTCTGTTAATCAGAAAGTTTTATTGTTGTTATTGGATTAAGACCAATCTTTTTAACTGTAGTGGTAACTTATGTATGTATTCTGTGGGAATATGTATGTCATTTTCTGAAGTCATATGATTGTTCAAATATGTAGATGTAAATGAAATGTTGACACAGAAGATAACTTTATCATGCAGCTGGACAAGAGAGATTCAGAACTTTAACAAGTTCATATTATAGAGGAGCACAGGGGATCATAATTGGTATGCTACTTCCCAGTTTTCCCCCCTCTTTGCAGTAGAAGAAAAATATTGGCTGTTAATATTGTTGTTTTGAGATGGCAACAAAGAAAACATGTATTTCTGCTTATCACATGTAATATGCTAGAATTTTGAACTTGGTATGTTTTCAGTCTAAATCCAAAGCATTGGAAAAGATTTGGTGTTGATGCATTATATTCTTTTTTTGTCTGAGACACATTCTCTGGTCTAATGATCCCATTACACATTTGTGGCCATCGATCGAAGAATTTTGTTGTATTTAGTATAGTTATACTTTGGTAATGCATGACATACCAATTCTGATGTATCAATCTATGCCTTATTAATTGGAGTATTCTAAATAAGGTGATGCACCCACTCAAGACTATGCATACTCTTTCTCATGCCACCAAGTGTTTCTGTTAGCTCGTTAACTAAATAGTCTTTGGTTGCTAGAATAAGGGATTGAAACTCTCTGGAAATGTAGTCTTGCAAATAATTGTTTTGCAGGAAAGACAGAATTTGGATGAAGAATTTCCATGTACGATGAAAGAAATGAACTTTCTGGTTTTCAGAAAAGCACCAGAAAATGAATGCTTAACAGTTTAAGAGAACGGAGGGATTGCCTGAGTTGGTACTTCCTGCCCTTGGTCTGATTTTCAGCCAGTCATCCACCCTATTCTAGGAGAGGGAGAGGGATTGAGAGAGGGGAGGGGGGGGGAGAGAGTAGAATTTGTTTTATTTTTCTTCCTTCTCTGGGCCACTACCTTTTCTAACAAAACAATTAATTTGGAAGATATATTTTCCTTTTTCAAGGAAAAGGTATTCCTTTTCCTTTTCCATTTCCACAAGTTCTTCTACAACAGAATAGACCCTAAGCATCTTTTGCTTATCCTAGACTTTTTATAAAATTGATGCTTTGTTACTTGGACCCTTCAGTTTAACCCTTCAGCAAAGCTAATCTTCAGTTTACCTGGCACATGGACACAAGTAATCAAGTATGGCCTTATGGGTAAAAGTAAAACACTGAGGTATGGTTCCCCAAGAAGAAATTCTGCAGATTAGAAGGATCCGACACTTTAGACACATTTGTTGCCTAACTGTCATACCTAAGTCCATGTAACATGTAATCAATCATAGAGATCTCACTCTTAGCTGTGTGTTTTATAAATTCTAACATGTTTTGAAATCTCATATCATGTGCCCTCCTTAGTATAATAAGAGTATTTGTGGATCAATGCTACCTGCAATAGATGTTTCCTTGGTCTTTGTGCATCCTAAATTTTATTAGACACTTTACTCTTGCACCCAACTTCACTCTTTCAATTTTTTGACAACTTGGTCTTGGTTTGGAGTTTGGTCTTGACTATGGCTTTAGATGTTGTGTAGTGATGATGTGTCAGCCTAACTATAACATAGCATGTAACAGGGACATGCCAATGCTTGTTGCACTTTACATTTTCCCATGCCAATTTCATCATCGGTAAGGCATTGATGTGATACATATTATGCATGTCGACTGGCTCTTCAGCCTATGATCTCAAATTCAAGTATGGTCATAGCTTACCATATATGTGATGGAAATTGGGGATTGCGCACGTATTTCAGAAGAAAGTATCGCTAAACCCTAATCCTAATTTATTTTTATGGGTTAAATTTTTGTGGGTTTATTTAGGACTTTTTATTTTATTTCTTATTTTATTAAATTGGATCTTTTAATTAGAACTCCGTAAGAGGAGTTCTATTAGGTTTCAAGTCAGCTGTTAGAGTCCTGTTAGGTTGTTTTTTATTTCTCTATTTAAAGGCTCCACCTGTATGGAGAAAAATAGATTTGAATGATTGATTAACTGAATTCTTGAATTTCAGACTTTGGATCTTATTTTTTTTTAAAACTTTTTTCTTTTCTTTTTTATTCTATTTTATTCTTCGTTTTTGTTAGTGGTTTTACATGAATTTGGTATCAGAGCTTCACGGGCTTGATCTCATTTAAATATGTTTGCGAAGTTGTTCTTGTCGTCATTTGAGGCATGGAGAGGGATGGTCCTTTTCCTTGTAGGAACTCATTTAAATCAGAATATCTTCTGGCCCTGCATTCTGTCAGTCACATATTTATGTTGGGTATTGTAGCAAGGGTTGATGTGCAACCAAGAAAAGAGAAAGAAATCCTCACTTTTCTTTTCTTTTCCTTGTTCCCTTATTTTCCTATGAACTTTGACCCTCCAACTCACAGACTACAACGAACACCCTCAGTCCTGCCATCCCTGATACACGTTGATCATGTAGGAAATGATAGATGAAAAAGTGGAGGAACGGCTAGCAAGAATGTTGTAAAATAAAAGGAAAAGAGGAAAGGCTTATCGATTGTGATATGCTCTAAGGCATTGTCTTTGGAGAAAGATTCATGCCCACAAGGTGCACAAGTTGCTAGGCAGCTTTCTTCTAAGATACAACTATCCTTGCATGAATAGTGCATGCAATAGATGGTAGTCGAATCCCAACAATACTACAGCAGCCATCCAAAACTTAATACTAATAGTGAGACGGAGAAGAGAGATGGATCAGAGCTTAGATGCAAATGTAGAGACAGCCATATAAATCAAATAGGACTTTTAAAGTTGTTCCTTGGTTTTGGCCCCTCATACAAAGAATGACTAGCCCAAAATTTGTAAAATGGTTAGTTGTCAAGCCAATCATGTCATAATGGTCAAGATACATATAGTAGTCTCCTTGGTGTAAAAGTAGAAAGAATATGTGCTAAAATCAACTTAAAAGAACTTGAAATAGATGTGACAAAATTTATAAATGGTAAGAATTCAGATAAAGCAATGGGCATCCAATGCATGCTGAAATCACACACGTACATATGCAATATCACGTTGGAGTCATGGCTACATGTGTCTTGCCTCGCCAAGTCATGCCACACCACAGACACATATGGTGACACATCCGAAAATCAAAATTTCTGAAACACGCCAAGAAACCTTTACACAGGAAGTGCAAAGATCAGGCGGATTGGAATTATATGGGGGTGACATCAATGAGGGGGTGGTGATAGAGTAAAAAATAGAAGCAGATCAAGGGTGCAACACGTGTGTGATGGATGTAGACAGATTTTACTGAAAAAAGAAAAGCTTGATTTTGATCTTTATTGGTGCTAGGTTTAAACTGGTAGTCACCTTTATTTTATTTTATTATTTATTTATTTGACATATTTGTTTATTTATTTATTTATTTTTGTGATGCATGGTTACAGTTTACGATGTTACAAGGAGGGACACATTCACCAATCTGAAAGATGTATGGGCTAAGGAAATAGAACTCTATTCAACCAATCAAGACTGCATTAAGATGCTTGTAGGAAACAAGGTTGATAAGGTAATTCTGGAACCTACAGTTACTTTGCCCTCATTCTGCATGTCATGTTCAATCTGCAGGTTGTTAAGCATAGCGAACATCTGTTACATTATTTTTTTACTAATGTATATTCCCATGCATCATCCTACAAAACTATTTTCAGTTAAATGGTGTAGTTTAAATCTTCTTAGGAAGGAGGAAGGGTTGTGACAAAGAAAGAGGGTATTGACTTTGCTAGAGAGTATGGATGCTTATTCTTAGAATGCAGTGCAAAAACTCGAGTCAACATAGAAAAATGCTTTGAGGAGCTTGTCTTGAAGGTATGTGCGGTTCTGGTATTTCGTAGTTGCCCAAGTTTTGGTTATGATATGACATGTTTCATTTCCTTTTTTTTGTTTAATTTTCAGTTTCATTAACTGTATCAGTAGCAAACTTTTTATTTGTATGTTCAAAAAAACAAGCTATTTTTTGGGAGCATGCATGACTAGTATAACCTTTTCACCTTATTTGCATTCTGCATCATCGTATATCATGTATTGAATTCCACATTTAATGTCCTCCATGTATCCTTCTTCTCTTGTGTCTTTCTTGATCTTGATTATCAGTTGGTGCAAGTCAAAATCAAAGACCTTGATGATTTAATGTTTTTGATTAGAGCCATTAAGGTGCTTTTTCTTTAGCAAAGAAGAAGAATGCAAGAAGTTGAAAGAAACAGTGAGGTATTCACTGTACAAAGGGCATATCTACAATTGCACTATGCCACTAGACAAATCATTTTGTTATATGCTTTTTGTGCATTGGGCTTCAGTCCTTCATGTACCGGCCTATGGCTATGTTCTAATTAACCATAAGAAACTCTTAACTGCTGTTATCCTCTGATGAAGTCTTCTTAATCAAAAAGCAATCCAAGAATACCCCAGACAGTAGATATACACAAAAGCAATTCTATAATGCACTTCATGTCATTCCCAAAGCATAGGAGTCTGGTATCTTGAACCTGTAGAATTTTTCTTTCTGATTTTTTCCCTCTTAGGAGACGCCAATTTCACTCTTTCATTCCCCCCTCCCCCCTCTCTATCAAATATGATGTTCGTATGCTGACATGCACTTATTCCCTCTTTAAGAGAATCCATCTTTTGTTCCTTGTAAAATATTGGTTGGTTAATTCGATCATCACTATACCAATGAGATTTGCTTGCAAATATCCATCTGTATGTTGGCTGCAAATAATTTTTCAGAAAAGCTATCTGCCGGTTTGTTTTCTTTCTTCATCCTTGTTTCAAGCGTCCTAATAAAAGGAAAAACAAAGAGAAAAGGTTGAAAATTTGATCTGGTGCTGATTTCAGCCACGAGTATTACTAGTACTTCAGAACTTGTTGAACCTTTCCTCTAACCACAGTTTTAAATAACCAACATTATTTGCATCTATTTGTGCCTAGCATTATCTTAAACCTTGTTTATCAAATCATTGCCAAAGCGTTTACCTTCCTTCGATCAGATCTATTGATCTTTGATCATGCAATCTCTGGTTCGGGTGATATGTGTGACTTGGCAAACTGCTTCTTAAACATCCTGGAATATGAGGACCCGTTAATTAGTTTGCTGCCTTAATTCATTGAAGCTTTCATACAAATTTCTATTAGACTACTTTCTCGAAAAAGTACTTGCTTTCTGTCAAAAGACTAATAATCATTTACATCTTGTTATGCAGATCTTGGAAACACCAAGCCTCTTGGCTCAAGGTTCGATAGGTGTGAAGAAAAACATTTTCACGCAGAAACCACCACAAGTTGATGAATATACTAGTACCTGTTGCTGACTGTACTTTTTGGTGGAATATGCCACAAATTTCTAAAGGTTATAATTCCAAGATGGTTTGGGTGCCAACAATGCTGGTGCTCGGTGGTGGCCATGGTTGTGATCTTTTCATTCTCAATTCAGTTATTCATGAATATTAATGCAGCTAATTTGGCCCCAATAGACCATCACTCTTCTTTGCCCCCCAGTTTGTCACTCGTACCAACTATAGCTACTTTGTGGGCTGCACGCTAGCGATGCTTTTTTTTTCTTTTTCTTTTTTTTTTTTTTTTTTTTTTTTTTTAACACAAGCAATTGATGTTTCTAGTAGCAATGGTAATGGATCTTGTCAAGTTATTGGCCATGTTTTGGAGAATCTATATTCAAGGACAAAAGCAGCTGGGTGAGAGCGAACCGTAAATCTACGTGCATTACGGGGTTCTATCAGTCATTACAGGGTTCTCACCCTCCAGACCCTCTTTAAAGTGTCAGGTTGAATTGCACCGTGATTATGTAAATCTACGTGCAAAAATGTATCGGCGTTGCAACGATAAGATACACTATTATTTGGTTTTACGTTGCAGGAAAAAGAAATGATGGTACGAGGCTTATATTCTCTTTTATATTGCTCCGGAAATGATGGTACGCGGCTTATATGCTCTTTTATATCGCTCCGTTACATTTGTTGGTAGGAAATAATGGATAATGGTAATGTAGTGTCGGCCAAAAAAAAAAAAAAAGGGATTTGGTTCACTAATGGCACTCTAACATAACTGACATCCTGCACCAAGGTTGTGGAAACAAGCCAGATAGGTGCAAAATGTGATTTTTTTTTTTATTTTTTAAAAATAAAAACTTACCGAGAACTCAAAAATATAAATAAATAAATAAATAATATGAATAAATATTTTTATTAATAGAAATAAAATAGAATAAAATAATAATCACAAGCCAACAAGAAACAAGATCAAAGTAGCAAAATTGATCTACGATTAAACTATAAATAATTTATAATATCATTATTTTCTTTTATACGATAGAGGAGTGCAAAGCTCCACCTCATCAAAAGAATGGCAGCACAAAACTTATCGAGCAGAAGCACAAAACTTATCCCCTCACGAGCATTCTGTTGATTAACTTCATTGAACCATCCCACAAAAATAAAAATGGATATCAATTTTCTTGGAATTTCAGCTTAACTTTTCACCGGCGAAACCAGCTGCCCGCCGAATTGCGGCAGCCGGCAATGACTACCCCTACCAGAAGTCACGGTCTTTTCCTTTCCCAACTCCTCAACCCCACTCCATCCCCCAAATCCAAAGACCTCTCCTTCCTCCCAGTGGCGAGCAGTAGGACTTGGAGAAGGAGAAGCCTCCTGCTTTCCCTCCCCCTCTCCATGCTCCCCTTCCCCCTTACCTCCACCACCGCGGCTGCCCCGTCCTTCGATCCCGTCTCCGATTCCGAGAAGACCGCCAGCACCGCCCTCTCCGGCCGCATCTCCGACGCCATCGGACTCCTCGACCTGGGCCGTGACTTCCAGGCTAAGGGCGACTTCGCCCAGGCTCTCGACTACTTCTCTCTCGTACCCTCCCACCCTCTCTCTCTCTCTCTGGACTAGAAATTTGATAGCTTCCAGTGCAAATATACCCTAAATGTCCATAAAAATCCGATTTTTATGACTTCAGGTTGTCAGAGATTACAAGGACTTAGCATTATCGGTGTATGCGAGAGTTGGGAGGGCATTAGCGCTGTATGAGATCGGAGACAGAGAGGAAGCAATCGCCGAGATGGAGGATGTCTCCATTTCATTGAAAGGATACCCTGGTACAGCCTCTGCTGGGATGTAGGCTCGTAATTTTGATGATAGACTTGTACGCATTGGTTTATTGTGGTTGTTTATTGTGTGACATGGGGTTGGTTGCAGAGGTTCATGCAGCTCTTGCCGCGGCGTTGTATGCGGACAAGCACGCACCGTTGCTGGCCGAGAACCAGTTCGCAATCGCCACTCTTTTGGATCCTCACTATAGTGATCTTTCATATGTAAGAGAAACTAAGCATTGGCCTCCAAGCTTGGTTAGTTCCTTGCAACACTTCATCTCCCTTACTTAGGGATTTCTTAATTGTATATTTTTTATCTACTGATGTGGCAGTTTGTGTTTGTAAATGGAGCACTATACAGACTTCCGTGGGATTTTATTACAGTTGAACTTTTAATTCATCTTTTTAACAAGTTGTACCACTCCCTCCTCTTCACTAACAATAAAATTGGTCTTAATTGAAATTTACTGTTTCATATTAGTTGTTCTCCCTTCTAATGTACATTAGTTTAAGTGGGTTGTCCGGAGTGTTGTAGTCAGGAGTACTTAGATCGAATACAATGGGGAGGAGAGAAGAAAAAAAGAGAACCAAGGGTATAGAAGAGAAAGGAAGAAAGGAGAACCTTGGATCAAGAGGACAGAAGAGAAAGGAAGAGAAGAGAACCCAGGACCCAAGAGAAGAGAAGAGAAGAGAACCTTGGACCTAAGAGGGGACAAGAGGAGGGAAGGAGATTTTTTTCTCTCAAAATTTCTCCACTATTGGGGAGATTTCAAAAGAGGGAGGGGGTGTTGGAGGGATACTACTTCTCCCCATTTCTTTTCTGTTCTTTCCCACTTGACTATCCAAATGAGGGGGTTGCACTTTTATCTTCTCTACTAAGCAAATGAGAGAAATTAGATTTCTCCAAACCAAACAAGGGATTTTTACTCTTTCCTCTTTTCCGGTTCTCTTCTTGCCAAAACCCTCTCCATGAGAATCAAAGTTGAAATCATTAAATCATGTAAGATTTGTTTCGCGGCATTGAATTGGACTTGGAATTATAACCAAAAGCATGAGAGAATGAGATAATTGTTTGAAAGAGGAGAGCACCATATAGTTTTTCCTGGTCTCTGTCCTTGTTTAAAAAAAGAGGTATTCCTAATTACTTGGTGTAATCATCCTTTCTTACATTATTTTTTAAAATGAACACATAATGTAAATTTTTTGCTGTTGAAGGACATCCCTTTGCCCAAGGATTTCATTGGTAGAAAACATTGTATACATGTTGTTAAGAGAGTTTGAACTGCAATCTTGCACTAATTTCTGTGGATATTCATTTTCAAGGTGATCACTCCCTAAAAGTTAAAAGCTTTACCTCACATTGCTTGCACTGTAATTTGAGTTGTGAAACACCTGAGTCCTCATGACACTTTATACTCACAGGTGAAATTTTTGGTATTCCATGTTACTAACTACTTGACCGGTACTTCTAAACCATTATGTGCTTCATAGGAAATATAAAGCTACTTGGTTGCTTTAAGTTGTTCAATATTCCAAGATAATTATGATACTTTAATACCTTATATAGTTTATAGCTATGATTTACTTGTCTCTGCATTGGCCTTATGTTTCTAGCATCTGATATTCTCTTTTCCTTTTAACTTCATCATGATTCTATTCAATTATTTTATACATGGCACTTTTGACTTTGATTTTTGCAGCTGGTTTCCAAAAACAAAGCAGTTCTCAGTTTCATTAGGTAATATAATAGACAGGGAATAGCATAGAATTAGATCCTTTGAGCTTTTCTTTTTGACCTCTATTCAATAAGTTTTGCATTCTTTCTATTTTTTAAGGATCTAATTGTCATCATCATTTCCTCTCTCTCTCTCTCCCCCCCCCCCCCGCCATCCGTTATACCTTTTCTTAATTGCAAAAACACTCATGTTCTGCTTGTGTCTGTTACCATTCTAAGTTCCACTGGCTCCTTTAGCAATTGCCTGTGCTGGTAGCTTAAGGACATAAACTAGCAGATCCCTATGTATTTTGATAATGTATTACATAATACTTTTGGCTGATGTAAATGTTTCCTACAGAACTAATTCTACCGTACTCCTAGAGAATTTGGAACACTCTTGGTTAACTGTCTTCTTTTATTGTGTTCACTAGTGATTTCTTAGTCTTTATCACTTCTTATTTTGGAGTGCACAAAACTCTGACATCCATTGAATGGCTTGAATGTTATTGCTCATTTTCCATTTACTCCAGGTTTGAACCTTGGACATTGGCCTTGTGAGTCATACATGCAACTCATAGTAACACCCTTTGCTTATGAGATGGCAGATACTTGATTTTATGGTAAAGTATTAAGTATAACAAGAAAACAGTTTAGGATGTGGCTTGACAATACTACAAAACTTTCAATCAAATGAAATGTTTTTGTGCACATAATCAGAAACTCCAGCTTCCCCCATTATATAAATTATAGTGATGAATGAAAAGATTAATCTTTCTTTCTTTCTTTCTTTCCTTTTTTTTGTCATTTATGTATAGAATGGTTTTTTAACCAGCGGATGCTACTTTGCAACAGTCGACTCACAGTATAAAATTTGACAGCACACTCATGGCCATGTTTGTTCAGTTTCTAATTGTTTTGGTTTGCTTGGTCATCTGTCAAGTTTTAGGTTTTTTAGCTTCTTGTTTGTTATGTTAGTTTAGAAAGTGGTTTTTCATGTAGTTTTAGAAAAGTGGCTTTTTTTCTTTTACTCTAACTGATGTTGAATGGTGGGCAGTGGTAGGTTCAGATAATTTCAGTGGTCCAGTTATATAGGAAGAGATGAGTGTTTATTTACATGTCCATGCTACTCATGTTTTTGTTTTAGTCCTTTGCCTTGTCCTTAATTTCAGGAGCTAGTAAGTTCAGGCTGGTCTTATCGATCAATTTAGGAACTAGTAGGTCAAGACTGGTGGTTTTGTTGGCTACCATTTATTGGTGATATAAATTTAGAAGGGCAAAAAAGAGGTGAACTGAAACAAAAGAAAAAAGTGCGAGAAAATTTGTGTTCGTGGTTTCAGTCATTAAACAACTCATCAATTCTATCTACCCATTAAAACTCAAAATGGCAGCCAGTAAACTCAGTATCAATGATGTCCTATCTTTTGTGCTCTTGATAGCATCATTTTATCAACTTTCGGTTCTTAAACCTCTTCTTTCATTCTGCTGACTATTATGAGAGATCATCTATACAAATCATATTGGAGTAATGCTACAGGGCCCAAGCCTGGCAACAAAAAGTTTCCATGCAGGGTTGTATGCCACATGGCACGATGAGATTGGTGTGATTCGCTAGGTTAATCAACTCATGAATGGGGTATCAAGAATCGTTCTCCTTGTGACACGTGGCATACTGTTTATGAATTGCGAAGGAAACATGTTTGGTTATAGGATTGGGCCTCGTATTGCTTTTCTTAAATGGTGACTTAAGGCCTCCAAGACTTCTTTTTTTTTTTGCCTTTTGGTAGTCAAGGCCTCTAAGTCTTTAGATTGCATGTTTCCATCCACAGCAAACACTGCAAATTCAAATTTTCTGACCAGCAGCCTGGATGAATGGCCAATATGCTTTCCTATTGAGCTGATTGCTTGGAGTGGAAATGCTTTAGGTGTTTCCTTGGTCAGCAGAAGGAACATTTTTATAAAATTTATTGCTTTCCCTGGAAATTCACTGTAAATAGGAACTGTTATGATGATTGATGAATGAGATGGCTGCACGCTTCTGGTATTCTGATAGTAGTGGTTTCTGGAGGCAGAGAATTCTACCCATGATAGGGATTGAATGGCATATAACAGAGAAATCAGCCCTTGACCCTTATATTGTCCGTTAAGGAATCTTCAATTAATGTCTGATGTCGTGAAGTACCAAGAACTTTGGTGTGAATTTGTCAGGGTTCATCAGATCTTAAAGTCAAGAATACTCATCGTGACAATGACAATTATTGTTGAATAAGACTGGTGTGACCTCAGCCTATTTAGGATTGACCACCGATTTATCTCAATGAATCATCTGAGCAGAATGATGCGATGCTTCGCCCGCAGTTAACTGTAGGCCGGCTTAAGTTGATCTATAATTCCGGCCGACCTACTGAAGATCGTCTTCTGGCAAAATAAGATAGGTCTTCATACCTCATCCTCGTCGGGTTTAGATCGGTTGCCGAGCTACATGAATAGGCTCATAGCTCGTCAATGACCGATCTACGACCGTCCCTGCTGAAACTGCGTCCTCTCCGAATCGAAAAACTTAGACAAAAGAAGAATCTTTTGCAATCCCGTCTTCCAAGAAGGAAAGAAATTTTTCGAATCAATTTAGAACGACAAATTTGGAAAGCCGTTAGAGTCCGAAATAGGTACGACTTCAACTCCTCTCTTATAAATAAAGGAGCTCCGGGACCCTCTAGGTATGCCATTCAATTCGACGCTTTTTCTCCTCATTGTTCTTCAATCTCTTAACTTGAGCGTCGGAGGGGGTTTTTACCAGAGAACACTCTGATGGGGACTTTATTGTAGGTGAACGGATGAAGTTCCAACGAAAGTTCATCCTCGATCTCATATTTCTCGGTGGTCGAGCTCCTCTATCCTCGTCGACCGACCTTAAGTTGGAAGATCCAAGAGCAACAGTTGGCGCTAGAGGAAGGGCCCTCGGTTGATTTCGATGTCCAATTTTGAGGAAAGAAAGCACGTCACCGGATATTATGAGAATCCGAAGGGGAACATCAAATGCATCCCAGCGTTCTAGTGGTCGGAGGACCTACAATGCTCAGCAGGATAACACATCTCCACCACCAATGCAGGAAAATCCACCAACGGCATCGGTGGTCTCATAGGAATAGTGTGACATGCTGCTTCATCAGGTGCAAGCATTATCAGCCACCATAAGAGGAATACAATAGGCCGACGAGCACCATCCAGCTGAAGAAAATTCAGGTTTGGTCCGAATAAGGTTGGAGGAATGACGCCTTCGAAGTCCAAGGACGGAGGCCAGTCGTCACAGCCGATCTTCTGGTCCTTTCCGTCGAAGACCTGAATGCTCATCCATATCAATTTTCAGAAGAGGCTCCATCCCGGGCTATGAGACTCCTCAACATCGAGCCACTTGAGAGGACGACATGGAGAAAAATCTCAAAAAGATGCAACGGTAGCTGGATGCGTTGCGGGAGCCAAGGCAATAAGGGGAGGATTTGGGGTTCAATGTCGATCCTCCATTCACTCAGAAGATTATGGACGTGCCCTTGCCACGTCGGTTCAAGGTCCCTCAGACGGAGCTTTACGATGGAACGGCCGATCCCATAGACCACCTAGACAATTTTCGAACTCTTATACATCTGCAAGGGGCTACCGATGCGATACTATGTCGAGCTTTTCTTTCAACTTTGAGAAAGCAGCTTGACGTTGGTATTCAAACCTGAAATCCAGCTCCATGGATTTTTTTTACCAGTTAAGCCATCTGTTCGTTGCCTACTTCGTAAGCAGTTATCGGCAACATCGTAACTCTGACTTTCTCGTGAGCATCAAGCAATGGAAGAATGAGCCCCTTCGAGAGTATATCAATCACTTCAATGCAGCCACCTTGGAGGTCCAAAATTTGGATCCGTCGGTGGCCATGACGGCATTCAAGGTCGGCCTCCTCCAAAATGACCTTTTGTTCTCCCTCAACTTGGACTATCCGAAGGATTTCGCTGAGATGCTTGAACGAGCGGAGAAGTATGCCCAGGTCGAAGAGGCTTGGGACCAGCAGGAAAGTAGCTGAGATCATAGGTCGGATCTGTCCCAAAAGCAGGAGAAGAAAAAAGACTATAGACGGGTGCAGCACCATCGGGAGGATCCACGGTTTCATCAATCACGCACCCCACCTTGGAGTAGCCGACCAACATCTCCAAAGCCGCGAGATCGATCTAGAACTCCATCTCGGAGGTTCAATTACCACACCCCTCTCAACACACCCCGGGCTTAGATTCTGATGGAGATCGAGCGACGAGAAGATATATCTCGATCCAGAAAAATGATAATCCTTGCTCGAGTAAGAAATCTGAGGAAGTATTGTCGATATCATCGTGACCATAGACATGATACCGAGGAGTGTTGGTAGCTTAAAGAGGAAATAGAAGCACTAATCAGGCAGGGACGACTTCAGCACTATGTGGATGAACGATGAATCTCAGCGAATTCGAGTCGTGACCAACCTTGGCAGGATGAATCGCACGGAGAACAGCCGACTGCGGGAGAGATCAAAGTAATTGTTGGAGGAAACCTCGGTGGAAATACTTCGGATTGGGATCGACTAGGAGAAGGACCGAGGAAGAGAAAAGCAGATAATGAAATTACTTTTACTGATGAAGATCTGGAAGAAATAAGTCAGCCCTATGACAATCCTGTAGTCATTTCTCTAAATATTGCTAATTATGATGTGCATCGGATTCTTATTGATAATGGAAGCTCGGTGGATGTTCTATTTTATGATGCCTTTGTTCGGATGAACTTAAATCTTGAACTACTGACGAAGAGGAATATACCTCTAGTCGGATTTTCTGGCGCTACGGTTCCACTAGAAGGGACTATCTCGCTAACGACAAAAGCTGGATGAGCTCCGAGGTAGGCGGTTATCGACATAACTTATTTCGTCGTGAATAGCCCCTCCGCCTACAATGTCATCTTAGGTCGGCCAGGCCTAAATACCCTCCATGCCATAGTGTCGACCTATCACCTGAAGGTCAAATTTACGACTCCACATAGAATCGGCGAGCTCAAGGAAAATCAGTTGGTCGCAAGGGAATGGCTACTTTGCGTGGAGTGGTGGTTGAAGAGCAACCCATGAATGAATTAGACGTCCGGGATGAACAAACTGAACAAAAAGGCTCCCCGATAGAAGAACTGATCTCTGTACCGATCAAGGATGATCCAAACAAGGTTGTAAAGGTCGGCTCAAGCTTATGTGAAGAGGATCGACAACACCTCATCATATTTCTATGAGATAATGCCGACGTGTTTGCTTGGTCAGCTTCGAATATGCCTGGCATCGATCCGTAGGTTATGGTACACCGACTTAATGTGGACCTGAATCATCATCTAATCACGCAAAAAAAATGGAGCTTTGTCCCTGAATGTCAGAGGGCGATATGAGAAGAAGTTGATAAGCTCTTGAAGGTCGGTTTCGTCTGAGAAGTTTATTATCCGGAGTGGTTGGCTAACGTCGTCCTCATCAAAAAGGTCAGTGAAAAATGGCGCACGTGTATTGATTATGTGGATTTCAACGAAGCATGCCCAAAAGATAGCTATCTTTTGCCGCACATAGACCAACTGGTGGACGCGACCTCAGGACATCAGCTCCTATCATTCATGGATGCTTTTTCGGGATATAATCAGATCCGAATGGCATCCGAGGACGAAGAAAAAACTTCTTTCATAACTGACCAAGGCCTTTTTTGCTGTAGGATCATGCCGTTTAGCTTGAAGAATGCTGGAGCGACCTATCAAAGACTTGTGAACAAGCTTTTCAAGGAGCAAATTGGGAGAAATATGGAAGTGTATGTGGACGATATGCTCGTCAAAAGTAGGATTGTCGAATATCATATTACCGATCTAGAAGAAGCCTTCTCTATACTACGATATTTTCAGATGAAGCTCAATCCGGATAAATGCGCCTTCGGTGTCACTTCTAAAAAGTTTTTTTGGTTCATGGTGTCACAACGTGGGATTGAGGTCAATTCGAAGAAGATTCAAGCTCTTCAAGAAATGAAGCCTCCGAAGACGATTAAAGAAGTGTAGCGACTCACAGAAAGGATCGCAGCCTTAAATAGGTTCCTATCAAGATCGACGGAAAAGAGTCTTTCATTTTTTAAAGCTTTTAAGCAACCGAAGGACTTTCAATGGACAGATGAATGCCAGATAGCCTTCGATGAGTTAAAGAAATACCTCGGCTCCCCCCTCTGTTAAGTAAGCTAGAGCCCGAGGAGGTATTGTACTTGTATCTAGCTATTTCTTCTTCGACAATTAGTTCTGTTCTGGTCTGACAGGAAGCCAAGGTGCAGAAGTCGATCTATTACGTGAGTCGGGTACTTCATGATGCTGAGACCAAATATATGAGACTGAAAAAAATCGTCTATGCTTTCTTAATATCTATGAAATAATTATGCTCATATTTTCAAGCACACACTATTGCAGTCCTTACAGACCAACCCATTAGATCGGTATTGTACCGATCAGATACCTCGGGGCGACTGGCTAAATGGACTATCGAGCTAGGTGAATTCGATATCAAATATTTGCCGAGACCGTCCATTAAAGCTTAGGCATTAGCAGACTTCATCCTGGAATGTACAATTCTGGATGAGAAATCCAGTCACGTTGAGGCCCCTTCAACCGATGAATGTTGGACCCTACATGTTGATGGATCTTCGAATGCCGTGGGCTTTGAAACTGGGTTGATTCTAACCAGCCCGGAGGGAGTAGTAGCGGAATACGCCCTACGCTTCGACTTTGCGGCTTCCAACAATGAAGCCGAGTATGAGGCATTGATAGCGGGACTTAGAATAGCAAAAGAAATGGGAGTCCGGCATCTCAGAGTCCATAATGATTCGCAGTTGGTGATTGGTCAGGTTCAGAAAGAATATGAAGCTCGGGAGCCGAATATGATTAAGTATTTATAGAAGGTCAGGGATTTGGCTTCTAGCTTTCTAGCAATAGATGTTCAGCAGATACCAAGGGCGGAAAACATACGAGCTGATCTTCTTTCTAAGCTAGCAACCCATGGGGCGGATGACCTAAAGAGAAGCTCATATATGGAAGTCCTGGAGAAGCTGAGTATTGAGAAAGCCCTGGTAATACAAGCTGATCTAGAACCGAGCTGGATAGATCCTATCCTCCATTACTTGCAAGATGGAATTTTGCCTGCAGATTGAGATGAGGCAAAAAGGTTAAGACGCCTCGCTCCTCAATATGTCGTCTATGAAGAAAAGTTATATAAGAGGTCTTTCACCCTACCTCTGCTCAGATGCCTCCGTCCTTCGAAAGCCAACTACGCCTTACGGAAAGTTTACGAGGAAATCTGTGGTAATCACTTGGGAGGCAAGGCTCTGTCTTATAAAATATTATGGTAGGGATACTTTTGGCCAATTATGCAAAGAAATGCGATCGATCTAGTAAGCAGGTATGACCAATGCCAAAGGACCTCAAACATTCAGTGCCGACCATTGACTTCATTGGCCCCGATCACGACCCCTTAGCCTTTTGCTCAATGGAGAATGGATATCCTCGAACCATTTTCCGTTGCCGTGGCACAGAAGAAGTTTCTGGTTGTCGCGATTGACTATTTTACTAAATGGGTGGAAGCAGAGACAGTAGCTATGATTATCGAAGTCAGAGTTCAAAATTTTGTTTGAAAGTCTATCATATGTCGATATGGTTTATCCCACGCCATCATAATCGATAACGGATGATAATTCAATAATTCGAGGTTTACAAGATTCTATAATGACTACGAAATTTCTCACAGATTGACGTCAGTAGGTCATCCATAAATTAATGACGATGTCGAGGTGACAAACAGGACATTATTGTAGGGGTTGAAAGCTCGCATAAGCTAGGTAAAAGGATCGTGGATCGAAGAGTTGTACAACGTTCTTTGGGCGTATCGCACAACGCAACGTGTCCTAACTGGAGAGACCTTTCATGTTGGCCTTCGGTACGGAAGCTATGATACCCGTAGAGATGGGGTTACCCACGCTCAGAGTAGAAGAGTTCGATGAAGATAGCAATTCCTTCGGGATGAAAGCGAATTTGGATCTGCTGGAAGAAATTCGAGAACGAGCTCGAGTTCGAATGGCCAACTATCAATAGAAAGTAGCCTGGTACTATAATTCTCGAGTAAAGGGTAAATCTTTTTTGGCAGGATAATTAGTTCTTCATCGAGTCGAGATTTTTCGTCCATTCGAACGGTCAAAATTGTCGCCGAACTAGGAAGATCCTTATCACGTGGCTGAGATAGTTCGGCCTGAAACTTACTGTCTCTGTCAACTGGATGGAACTTCGATCCCAAGGACCTGGAACGCGGACAATTTTCGGAGATATTATCCTTAGAATGTAATTTCCATCTTGAATTTTTCTTCGATAATAAATAATAGCTTATCGCAGGTTTTATTTTCGCCAACGGGCGCTCCTCGGCCACGGCCGAGGAGCGAAATGCGTCTTCATCGAATTTCGCCAACGCGCGCACCTCGACCACGGTCGAGGAGCGGAACGCATCTCCATTGGATTTCGCCAACGCGCGCTCCTCGGCCACGATCGAGGAGCAAAATGCGTCTCTATCGAATTTCGCCAATGCACGCTCCTCGGCCAGCGGAACGCATCTCCATCGAATTTCACCAACGCACGCTCCTTGGCCACGGCCGAGGAGCGAAACGTGCCTCCATCGGATTCCACCAACGCACGCTCCTCTCCATCAGATTCCGCCAACACGTGCTCCTCGACCACGGCCGAGGAGTGGAACGCGTCTCCATCGAATTTCATCAATGCGAGCTCCTCGGCCACGATCGAGGAATGGAATGCGCCTCCATTGGATTTCGCCAACGTGCGCTCCTTGGCCACGACCGAGGAGCAGAACGCGTCTCCATCGAATTTCGCCAATGCGCGCTCCTCGGCCACGGTCGAGGAGCGAAACGCGCCTCCATCGAATTTTGCCAACACGTGCTCCTCAACCGTGGCCGAGGAGCGAAACGCGCCTCCATCGGATTTCGCCAACACGTGCTCCTCAACTACGGTCAAGGAGCAGAACGCGTCTCCATCGAATTTTATCAATGCACGGTCCTCGACCACGGTCGGAGATCGGGACGTGTCTCATAAAATTCATGAAAACACGCTCCTCAGCTATGGTCGAGGATCGTAATACGTCGGCATGAATCGTTCGTCGCTTCTCAATCACATCGCCTAAGATCTATGCTAATCTACGTCTCGAAAAAAAAAAATCTAACGAAGAACATATGAACTCAACAACTTAGTAAAAGAAGGCTTTGTATTAAAGTTGAGTATTTACAAGTGATGGTCGGCCCATACAAAAATACCTCGGCAAAAACTCGGGACAAACAAAAAAGGTTGACCTAAAAAAGATCGGACATGCCCGATAAAAATGGTACATTAAGCTCTATCCCGAGCTCTAGATTCGCCGACCTCCGCTTGGTCTGGTAGGGTGATGACGGCTGAGGGTGGTACCGACGCTGCATCCTCGGCAGTCAGGTCATCACGCGTGGGGCTGAAGACATCTTCCATTTGAATTTTTCAACCCTCAACTTCCTCGGCCTCCCTGTCGTCCGACTCCAAGAGGTCCAAGTTCAGATCGAAAAAGATCCTCCGGATCTTCTCTTTCAGGTCTATACCCCTTACAGGTAGGAGAGTGATGCAAAATCCACCTTGATGTTGCGGAATTCTTTCGAGGTACGGAAGGCCTCGACCGCCTCTACCTTGGCGGCCTCTGCCCGTGCCTTTCCAACCTTCCTCTCTCCCAGCACCCGAGCTTTAGCCTTAGTCAGCTCGAATTCCAGCTGCTTCACCCTCTCCCTGAGGGACCTGGTCTCATCCTCGGCCTTCAGCCGAGATAACTGAGCATCGTCCGTCCTTCGATTGGCTTAGGCGGCTTTCTCCTCAGCTTCCTTAGAAAGGCGCCGAACCTCTCAAATTACTTCGGCAAAATGGTCCACATGATGGACGAGCTAAAAAAAAAAAAAAGAGAAGAAGAAAAAAAAAAGAAGCTGAGCCAAGGAATGAACGGAAGAGCTAAAATGAAGGTCGGTAAAAAGCTGACACGTACTTGAAGGAGAGAATCGTAGGATTCTTGGATGTGGAAGGCAACCCCGGCCTCCTCGAAGGTTTGGACGTCGGCCGATAAGATCACTGACTTCAGTAAGGAGCGGGCGACACGGTAGTCACCGATGTCCTTTTTATCCTCGATATCCGAGGAAACTTTCACCGGAGAAACACTCCTCAGAACATTGGGTCCACGGTCGGACATCCGGATGGAGATCTTTGGCCCACCCGAGCTTCTTTTGGAGGAAGATGCAGAGGGTTGAAGGATGAGGGACGAACTCCACTGGAGCAGCAGACCAAACCGACATCACAGCCTTCGTCGGCGCCGACTTCTCCTTCCTCGGGGTGTTGGCCGCTCTCGAGGAACCTCTCGCCGTGGGCTGCGCTAGGATAGCCTCGATTCGAGCACGTCTGGGGGCCATGGCCGTGCTTGTCTTTCTCTTCTTCGCCAACCGTCGAAGAGTTTTAAGGTTAGACAGATTCATCGCTGGACAGAAAACACAAGACTCGATCAATGATAATGACGAGGAAAGAAAAGACGATCCAAATAAAATCGCACAAGTACACTTACTCCTCGGATCAGTTGGAATTAGTCTGACCTTAAATAAGTTCTTCTTGGTAAGAAATCTGGACAGCGGGAGAGGAGCGAGACCAAAGATCTAACTCAAGATCTCCTCCTCGACGTTGGACAGCATTGGAGATCTGAATGCCGACTTATGAGGTCGCCCCCATGATGTGCTGAAATCTCATGGTTGCTCGGCTGAAACAAAAAAGAAGCGCTCCTTCCAGTTATACACCGAGGAAGGAGCGCCTCGAAAAAGGTGGCATCCTCTTCGAGGAGAAGCATACCACCACCTGACCTCCATCGGATGCTTCTTTAAAGTGAAGCAAGCTTAGAAAAGATGGAAGGTAGGCTCGACCCTGAGGAGGAAACAGTGGATGAAGAAGTCTAAAATCGATCGTCAGGAGTTCGGCGCCAAACAATAAAAGCTAATTCTATACAGATTTAGAAGCTCAACAATTAAAAAATGAAAAGGCAATCTGAGGCCAGCCTTTAGCGACTCCTCGTAAACACTGATCCGTCCAGGCTGTGGAAAAGTTATATGCTCTCCGGGACTGGCGACCTCTAACTTAAAATCGTTAGGGACATAGTATTTCATCCTAATGACTTTCAGATTTTCCGAGGAGAGGATGGAATCTATTCTGAAAGGACCATAGTCCGAAACTTCACGTTCTTCGGATTGGCCCGGAGAACTTATTATCCTGAAATCATGATCCTCGCGAGAAGGGCTATCCGAGCCCTAAGAAGATCGGGACAGACTAGATTGACTTATGAGTGCGGAGGAGACTAACCTAAAGAACGAGGAGGTTGAGCAATGAGGGAAGTTAGAGCGGGGTCGATGGTGGCTCGGCTGAGTTCGAGCTATTCATCGCGTAAAGTACCGAAGTTTACCCTCTAAGCAATAGTAGCAGTCAAAAAGAGTAATACTGATCCTATTTATAAGAGGCATGAACAGCTCCGATCTACTTCCATTTCATCTACCCTTCTAGATCTTCGTCAGGTGTCAGATACCCATTGGTCGGGATGGGCAGACCCGGATCAAAGCAACGGATGGTTAGATTTCGTGGCCGATAGATTTCTCCCAATCTTATTATGCTACCGATCTCCAACACTGCAATGCGGACACGATTTGAAGATCGGCCTCGGTTTCGATAGGGTACTTACATCGGCCGCTCAGAGGTAGATCGACCTCGTAAGTAGGGGATAAACTATTGTGGAATGGGACTGGTGTGGCCTCGGCCTATTTAGGGTCGGCCGTCGACCTACCCCAATGGATCGTCTGAGTGGAATAATGCGACGCTTCGCCCATAGTTAACTGTAGGTCAACTTAAGCCAACCTATAATTTCGACCGACCTACTGAAGATCGCCTCCTAGCAAAACAAGGTAGGTCTTCATACCTCGTCCTCGTCGGATTCAGGTCAGTTGCCGAGCTATATGAATAGGCTCATAGCTCGTCAATGACCGACCTACGATCGTTCCTGCTGAAACTGCATCCTCTTTGAATCGAAAAATTCGGACAAAGAAAGAATCTTTCGCAATTCCGTCTTCCAAGAAGGAAAAAAATCTTCCGAATCAATTCAGGATGACAAATTCGGAAAGCCGTTAAAGTTCGAAATGGGTACGACTCCAACTCCTCCCTTATAAATAAAGGAATTCTGGGATCCTTCAAGTATGCCATTCAATTCGACGTTTTCTCTCTTCATTGTTCTCTAATCTTCTAACTTGAACGTTGGAGGATCTTTATTGGAGAACACTCCAATAGAAACTTTATTATAGGTAAACGGACGAAGCTCCAATAAAAGTTCATCCTCAGTCTCATATTTCTCGATGGCCAAGCTCCTCTATCTTCATCGACCGACCTCAAGCCGAAAGATTCAGGAGCAACAACAATAATGCCATAGAAATCATATGTTCTTGAACATCCTACATGGATAGTTCTTTCCATTTTTTCCATTGCCGAGTCGGTGTTAAGGTATCCATTTTAGCCAGCTAACTGTGCTAATTAGCATTTAGATGCAAATGACCAAAATACTTCATGCACTGGAACTAAAATTTTGCCTTGCCAAGGTGTGTGGGTTGGCGTCTGGTATCTAAAAGTCATAATTTTTTCAGTCTGACATTGTTTATAAAATTCTTTGGCTTATTAGATCTATTCTCATTGATTAATGTTATCATCAACCGTATATTGGCTTCTTTGTTGGTATAATAGACTTTATGTACATGACAGCTGTCTTTGTTTGTATGTAAGATACATGCAGATGACATTTTCTTAACATGTAAGATTTATATGTATGTACCTATTTTGCCCCCTCTCTTGAAGTGGATGAGCCCTTTAACGGGAGAAATTATTGCATGCACCAGGTGCAAGTGAACCCGGGCAAATCCCGGAGCATATGCATGGTGGATAGCATGTGATTAGAAATTGATGAAATACAAGGGGTAACGTGGCATGTTATCCACCGTGGGATTTGCACGATCTAATTACACCTGGTGCATGCAATAATTTCTCCTTTAATAGGCTTGCAGTGCGCTACACTAGGATGGCCCTCAATAATTTCTCCTTTAATAGGCTTGCAGTGCGCTCCCCACTAGGCTCATTGTGATGCAAGGCATGACCACTCTCCTCTACAGATTTGTGTCTTTCACAAAAATTGTTTTGTAGGGTTATGCCAACAAAAAATTCACGCACAAACTTGCAACCTCTTTCAAAATGAAGCAAAGTGCCTACCATTGGTCCAGGCTTGGTTGGTGATCACAATGCATTAAATCTATACATAGTTTTGGCTAAGCATAAAGTCAATGCTATATCATAGCTAGGACTATGAAAAATGATGTACAAATGGAACACTTTAGTCCAATTGTCAATCAATGAGGCAGTGATTTTGTAGTCAAAACCTGTCCTCAACAATTAGAGAGTTATCTCAATCAAATCCTAGCAATTCACAAGGTGCTAGCTTAGTAAGTTGTTAGAGTTCTTGATGGTTGATGGTAGATACTCGGGACTTCATTCCACTTCAGGGTTTGGGGCGAGGGGTACGTGGAGGAGGACCATGTTCTAATTTGCAATTCATTGCATAGGGATTTGTTTACCATGAAAACTAAATAAATAAATAACAAAAATAAAAGTAAAATTATTGAAAAAGAATATCCACATGGGATCCCCAACAATAAATCAGAGTGTATGTTAACATATTTCAGTTTGGTTCAATGAATTTGGATTAGCATGGCTCAGTTCAAAACCCATTGGTTATTATGAATCCCCAGGTTAGAGAGTAGTCTAGAAGGTTTTAAGCATAAAAGCCCACAAGCATCAAGAATTAACTATTCCGGATCAGCTTTATGGACCACAAAAAAAAGTGCGTTTCTTCGATCCTTCATTACTGTTTGTAAGATGGGGCACATCTTAGCCCCTCCTTGTGTGATGCCTGGTTTATATTTAGAAACACCTCTGTAGTAAAATTAATTCAAAACATGTATGGTTAATTTGTAGATGCAACAAGGACATGAACATATCAGGCTAAAATATAGGTTCTTTAATGCTCCATGATCAACAGAGCTTGGACTCATGATCTAAAAGGATAAAGCATAATGTGACACCCAAAAGCTTCTCCCAAATTTATTGAGATGTTATATTTCTGGCAAAAGTCACTTTTGAGCACATTTTTAAAGGAAAGCACTTTACGCGCCCCACCCCACGTAAAAGTTTTCAGTTTCCCGAAGCCCCATCCTTTGTCATGATCGCAAAGTCTGAAACCACACGGTCGCCAAACCCGTGAGGCACAAGAAGAAGTAGAGGAATTTGCTTGGTTTAAAAACTCGCCGTACAAATTACACTACTAAGCAATCCCAGGCGTGTTAGATTCGTTATCTTATACGCCGTATCCAGTTCTCAACGCTCCGATTCGCCGAACCCAAAAAACCGAAAAATCTGAGCACGTGTCGAGCTCCTAATGGATCAAGAAGGCGCTGTATGCGATCTAAATTTAGCGTCCGACCCTGTTCTCTTCTTGTCTTGTCCGTAACCAAGAAAAACCTTAAAATTTTGAAAAAAAGAATTGATAAAAAACGGACGGGCTCTGCCTTCTCGTTTTCGTTTCGCTTTCTCCTTATTCGTGGAAAGAACGAAGGCAGCGTGGGGGAATGGGAAGCGTTTGCCCCTTTCTTAGAATAGGGAGAGACGTGTATTGAAGGAGGAGGAGGTCCGGTCACCGCCCCTCCGCCGTTTCTCTTGGAATCACCGCCGCCTCCGTGGGATGACGAGAGCCAAGCGGCGACCATGAATCAGAAATCGGATCCCGGCCCCCTCTTCAGCGGCGGCGGAATCAGGCACATCCCCCTAACCCCCTCTCTCTCTCTCTCTCGCTCTCCTTCGTTTCTACTTTTGATTGGACTCACGAGGTTTCCGTTTGCTTTTTTGGTGAATTTTGTTTCGATTATGAATTTGTTGCATTTCTTTAGACTTTGTTTTTTTGGCGGGTTCGATTTTGGACATAGTCTGCTTTTGCTAATAATTTTCTTTTTTTTTTACTTCTTTTGGATATAAAAGATAGTTTGATCCTGTGGGCCTAAAAATATGAAAATTGTTAGAACTGAGATTGATGTTGTGGTTGGATGTGGGAGTGATTTGAAGGGGACTAAACAAGTGAATTCCAAGCGAAAAAAAAAAAAAAAAAACTTCTTTTGAACTCGAAGCAGTCTTTGCACTGCATATGTTGGAATAAGTCTCTTATTTGGGACTTTTCTGATAGAACATTCCGGCCATTTTGATCGCAATGATGTTAGCTTGCCGATCTTTCATCTCCGGGCTCTCAGTCCCATGAGAAATATTTTATATGCCTTGACCATTTCAGATGTGTTGTTCTATTTAATGGTACTGAGCCTCCAGAAAATTGCATTATCTATATTTGATTGTCAGTTATGCTTTCCATTGGCATGGAATGGCTAATGCAATTGATTTTCACACCAAATTTTACATATTTGATCTAGAATTTATTTATGACTTCATGGAGACAGTAATATTCAAAAAATGTTATTTTTGGTTGATAGCTTCCTCATTGGATCCAGAAATGGGAGGTTCAGTTATGGATATTCCAGTTTTAAGGGTAAAAGAGCATCAATGGAAGATTTTTATGACACAAGGATAGCAGAAGTTGATGGTCAGATGGTTGCATTCTTTGGTGTATTTGATGGTACGATTAAATTTCTTTGCATATGCATTTTAGAATGTGTACTTTGATCAGATATTCTTTTGAAAAACTTGCAGCTGAGTGCTTAAGGGCTGTTTGGCCAAATTGTAAAAATTAGTTTATTTTGAAATTATTTTTTTTCAAATGGAGTTTCAGAAAAAGTGCTACGAGAGAAAAGCAGTTTGTATTTGAAAAAATCATTTGATAAGCATTTTGATCAATATTTGAGAAGTAGTTTGTATTTGACAAATCTTTCAAAAAAAGTATTTTTGACTATCAAATTACGAAAAAAGACATGTATAGATTTACTTTACAATTAATACTATTTAGATAGATAAATAATTTTAAATATTCATTATAATTAATTATAATTTATTTTTTTTATTTAATTAAAATTAAAAAATAAAATAATAAAAAATATATTAAAATTTTAATCAATATAAATATAATTGAATCAAAGATAATATATATTGAACATTTTACATAATTTTTATATGATAATATATATGTATCAAAATACATCAAAATACATCATTCACTAAATAATGGGAGGGTTAGGTGAAAATAAATAGGGATAGTTATAGTAAATAATGATTTTGAGTTAGGATATTTTTATCTTAAAAATATTAATTTTCTGCTTCTGCTTCCAAGGAGAAGCTCCAATTTTCTGCATCTTTCCTACAGCAAGAAAACTGCTTTTGCTACCACTCAAAAGCAGAATGTTTTTTAAAATAAACTTGGCCAAACATCCTTTTTTTCAAAATAAGTATTTTTTTGAAAAATAAGCACTTTTTCCTCCCCAAAAGCTTGGCCAAACAGGCCCTAAGTCTGTTGTAAGCGGTATTTTGATAATATTATATTCTGTTTAATGTCTTGCCATCATCTGGTTGCCCCTTGCATTTTGGAAATTAGATGTATGGTAAGGTCATGGAGATTTTAGACTTGTTATGTTACTGGCATGTTCTCTTACTTTCTCTTTCTTGGTTTATATGTATACACTTGTGTAGGCCATGGAGGTCCCCAAGCTGCAGAATATTTAAAGAACCACCTTTTCAAAAATTTAAGCAATCATCCAGATTTTATTAAAGACACAAAGTCAGCTATTGGTCTGTGGTTGGTGTATTTAAGTGCTGATTCTTTCTTCTTGCCTTATTTGCATTTCCCCTTGAATGTTATGCTTTACCTTACATTTAATAATTTTTTTATCTGTCACAGTTGAAGCTTTTAGTCAAACAGATACTGATTATATTGACGAAGAAAAAGGTCAGCAGAAAGATGCTGGTTCAACAGCATCAACTGTCCTTTTGTTAGGTGATCGACTTTTTGTTGCAAATGTTGGAGATTCCAGAGTAGTGGCATCTAGATCTGGCTCAGGTTAATCTTCCTATTTCTGAAGCAGTAGAAAACGAGATTGATAAATTCTGGAGTAATTCAGTGAAAATGATGCGATAGAGATGTAATAAAACTATTTTCTTGCATGCATTGGAGAAACTACTAATTTATAATGAGATGGCTATAATCTTTTGTAATCTTTTGTAAGTTTTGCATTTGCTTGCTAGCTATATCACAACAGGCCTACAGCCTCCTGTAGTCCTGTTTCTTCCTATAACCATGGAATCCCCTCGCATTGTTTCCCCATGACTTTTCTTTTCAAAGTATCATAAATGACATAGTGCACTTTATGGTTGGATGACCGAATGCATAGGTTTTCTGACAAGGCTATACTAGCACAACTGATATTGCTTGAATGCTAGGTATCATAAATGACATAGTGCACTTTATGGTTGGACAACTGAATGCATATGTTTTTTGACATGGCCATACAAGCACATACTGATATTGCTTGAATGCTATTGTTTATCATCATCATCATCTTCTTCTTCTTCTTCTTATTCTTTTCCTGTGATTCAATAGTCTGATTAAATATTTAAGCAAGGTTATTTTTAGGTTCCAGTAATAGTTAAGCACATTTTAGAGACCTAAATATGCAGAAGTTACTATAACTAACTTGAACATGTGTTTGTGTTCAAAGGCGCACACATAAAATAAACAAATAAATAGTTAAATAGATAAAAGAATGCTATTCTAAAAGTGCAAATCATTATTGGAGAAATGGGGTTTAATGCATCTTTGATCTCCCCATAACCCCCAGCACTGCCTGTGGTTATTTTTACCCTGAATCATTGAGTCTGTGAAGATGCTTTGATTGAATCTCTCAGATTAGCAGATGGATATTCTTGACCACCTTATGGATTAGCTAAACTGATTCTTTTCTATTTGCCATCAGTATGTTAGGTTGTCTAAAAATTGCAACTATTTATACAGGGTTTTTGCTGCTCAAGTTTCCAACAATCAAAGTTGTATGCATGTTTTTTTATTGTGTTTATTGTGATAAAATCAGGTGAAAAAATTTCTGGCTTCTGTACTGACACTAATAATAGGCATTATTTTTTTTCATACATTTTATTTGCTGACTAGTGATAATTATGCTTCATACTGCAGCAATTCCACTGTCTATTGATCATAAACCTGATAGGTCTGATGAGCGCCAACGAATTGAAAATGCAGGAGGATTCGTCATATGGGCAGGTAAAGTTTCTATATTTATTTGACATTTATTGATCTTTATTTTTCTTATTTTCTTACTTCTATGGGCTCACAAACTCATTGACTATGATTTTTAAATGATGATGAACTTCTCCAGGCACTTGGCGGGTTGGTGGTGTTCTTGCTGTTTCTCGTGCATTTGGAGATAAATTGCTTAAGCCATATGTTGTTGCTGAACCAGAAATTCAGGTACTTAGTTTAAAAATGTTTGTTTACACTGTGATCTGTGGGGGAAAATTAGTAATACCAAAGAATAAACAAAACCTAAGTTGCTTTCCTTATGGCTACCAGCCATGTATACCAAAAGCTAAATCCTTCTCTACCATATGTTGGATGTTAAGTGACTTGTACCCTTTAATTTACTTCGGAGTATCCAAGTCTACATGGCACAACTTATGTATGAGTATGCCGTTCAGGTACTGGTTGTGAAGAAAGAATTTCTTAGGGACTAGAAAGATCTTACAGTTAGACATGCACCTGCACTTAACAGTCACCTCCCTTCCCATTCAAAATAGGTCTGATGTACACCTCTCAAACTTAAAATAATTCATGCTATTGGTTTTTGTTTGCCTCTAAAGAAATAGTAATTGTGCAGCTCCCGAAATGAATATAGATTATTTGACAATATTTTAGCTTAGAAGTGGGATGTTCTCCTGTGTTACTTGATGTAAAGATTTATAAGTTGGAGAAATATACATGGATGTTGAATGATAAAGGTAGCAATGGTAGATAAAATGATCATTAATCTTGCAATGCTGGGTCTACACCGTTGAAGATTGAACTCTTCTTAATAGAGTGACATGCTTGTTGACCCGAGCGGCTGTTAAAACTTGTATGGATTGCTTCCACTATGACTTCTGATATAGTCCAAATATACGATGCTACTAAATGTGGGAACTGGGACATGACAAGTTATCTTTAATTGTAAGCTGCTTGAAGTGCAGATCAGTTAAATTATTTTTACTAGCCCTAATTTAAAATTGGAATACTTAACAAATCAATCGGTCACTTTTTAACATTGATTTATTATGTTGGTTTCATTACTGTATATACATTACTTGGTTTTAGCTTCCAAGCAAAGGGTGCATTAAGTCTTAGGCTACATAGCTTTGATAGTTTTATAAATCACAAACATATGGTACAGGGCCTAAAACCCAGTTTGATGAATTTTCTTTTGCAATTAGTTTCTGGCACTCTTAGTTTTGCGGATTTTGTACGCAAATGATATTCTCCCCTTAAAGCCAGCTTTGACATGTGCTTTGAAAGTTAATATGTAAAAACTTAAAATGTGGATTACTGTGAGCCTTGAATATGTTGTCTTTCATCACAACGTGCATGTATATGATAGGACAGTTACAGATGTAAGTGGGCAAGGTGACCCAAAATAAATCTTAACCACTGGTCTGGTGTATGAACTTTCAACTTACACCAATTCTGTGATCATGTTCGCTATGGCTTTAGCATAACTGGATCCAGCCTAATCTGACACTTTTAAAGACAATTAAGTTCCAAGTTTGCTTGTAGCTCATGATACTTTTTGTTAGCATAAACTTGATTGACAATTCGACCTAACTTGACTGTGTTAAATTAATGAATTGGATCAGCATTAGATCTTATAACTGAAGCCAAATAGGACTAGATCTAGGGCAAGCAAGTCTCCTAGCAGGCCTGACTCTCATGGACATAAATTTAATATGTACAAGTGGACTCTTCCTATAAACCAATCCTTGCCAGCTATTGTTAGCAAATCAACTCCCCACCCTGTTATTCTCCCAATTTAAGATTTCTGCATATTAATTTAAAATGTTCTAAACATGTGAGGTAATATCATGGTGCATGTTCTACACTGCGTGTAGACAAGGTCGACCTGATCTGTATATGTAGCATTTACATATTTAGGAAAATAGGATTTGTCCTGAATTTGTGAGTGTTTCCAACAGAAACATTTAACCAAACAAGGCTATCCTTTAACATCTTAGATGGAAACAAGACTGTGTTCACCCATATGCTTGATATCTTTGATAAGCAATCATCAGTTTATGTCAACCATGATCAGTTTTGTACAGTTTTGCTATCTATACATGAATCTTTTCTTTTAAGTACAAGGAATACAAGGATCTAATGCATTTTTTTCCATATGCTTAGGAAGAAGATATCGAAGGAGTTGAATTTCTGATAATTGCCAGTGATGGGCTTTGGAATGTCATATCTAATAAGGTAATTATCCAGACTTCATTTGCTTTTCGTGATATATTTGCTGCCAACATGCTGTATTCATTGCATTTTAGCTGATGAGAAACTTTATCATGCCCAAAACTACTCTTTTTAAATATCTTGATTTAAAAAAAAAAAGGGTTCTTAGAGGAACTTTAAGTGTTTGGTAGTTGCTCGAAGGTCTTGCTAATTTATTCTATTATTTTGTGATGATGGAAATTTGGTTTTTCTTTCTTAAATAAACCTCTCATGATATTCGGAAGGCTGAAAGATATCTGTCTATGTTTGATGTATACGAAGTCACCAGTCCTGTTAAATGATTTTTGAGTTTTCTAATCGTAAGTGAGTTGTCATCAGGGAATTATGAAATTTCTTTTTGAGTGCCGGCAGTTACTGAAAATACCCAATTTTTCTTATACGATTTTTTTTAAGCTTCATGCAAATTCAAAACATCAATAACTCTTTATAAATGCACAGTTATACTGCATTAAGGTTTTGCTTATCGGTAAGTAACCTTTGGCTACCCCACTAAGGAAAGTCCTTGCTACGGCCCTGCTGTGGTGTTCATTGATAGGTAGATTATCAATGTACTGTGGAAAGTTGGGCATTGTTAGTGTTATGTCAAGCACTGCCAAGGGTCTCAGCTAATTCCTCTCCATGTGAGAGGGCCAGGGTTTGGATCCTGGTGGTGGCAACCCCACAATATTTCTTAGGAAAAAATAAAAAAAAGCCATCACTTTGTTACTGAATGTATCAGCGGAACTGTAAAGATCCGACCCTGTTTGTATTGTAGGTCTTGTCCGTCCTTTTATGATGATACTGCATTCTCTCTTTTTCTTTTTTTAAATAATTTGTGCATTAACTTAATTTCCAGATACACAGGCATTGCATATTTGAGTATCTCACAAATCCTTGCTGTTTTATGTCTAGGATGCTGTGGACATTGTGCAAGGCATGTCCGATGCTGAAACTTCTGCTAGAAAACTTATAGAAGAAGCCTATTCCAGAGGAAGCAATGATAACATCACATGTATTATTGTCCGATTCGACAATTCATGACTGTATTAATTTATCTAGATCTATGCCATCCAGAGAAGTAAAACTGATTCTTTACCAGAAAATAGAACTGATCATTCTCTACGTGGTCCAAGTGCTTGATCTTGCCAGTTTTAATTTAGCCTGCCTGGTGGATCTCAGCTTAACATGCCCGTAGCGTCTGTTCGTTTATTAGCTGACTGCTTACAAACCAACTCATTGTACTAACTAGACTTCAGTGTGTTTAATTACCCTTGGCTTGCTTCTGCCCCAGTTCATCATTTGTGGGGTTGTAAGACTCTGAGCTTGTTGAATGCGTCTTATATGAATGTCATGCATTTCTGATCACATTTTCTGATTCACCTAGAGGGAGATCGTAAGCCTTGAAGTTGTGAGCATGCAGGTCAGGTTGCAATGTGAGCTTGTGTGTTAATATTTATTTTAGTTGATTAGATTAATCAGGTTGATTGATGCTGTCTAGCTTGCATGTATGATGATCTAAGTTTATTGTCCTTCATTTTTCTGGACTTTATTCTAGAGATGGCACTCCTTGTGGTCGACCATCACTGCAGCCTTTTCTTCAGTGTCCTTCGGCATAACTCTAGCTTAAAAATTCGAAAAGAACAATGATTGTTTTCTATTTGTAGAGATGATAATGAGAAGATAATACTTTAGAAATTCAGATAAGCACCCAATCTTTCTGTGAATGACTTTATATCAAATTAAAACAGGCCAAATTCAAGTTCTGCCAATTGGATGGACTCCATGGGAGAGAGGTACATCATGTGGATGTGATGTTGAAGGATAAGGGCGCACAAGTTTTTTTTTTTTTTTTTTTTTCTTTTTCTTTTTAAAATATTTACGTTGGGACTCTTTTTCAAAGCAGCAGCGTGTACAGAGACGGCTGTCTCAACTATTTTTAAATGATTGCAATCAGTCTGCAACTATCAGGTTCATGAATCTTATATATTGCTTTTGAAATTATATAAATTTCCATTTTGTTTGGATAATTTTTAACATATTTTTTTCATTGTCTCACGCTTGCGTTTTCAGGAGGCACCAGAGCAATAACTTTTTGTCATTCCAAAGCTATTTCCTAACTTTGCTATATCAGAAAGTAGTTTGATTATAAAATTTTCTTTATAGATTTCACTTTCCTTTTTTTTTCTGACAAATGCCTTTGCAATTTTTAAAAGGAATATACGGTGGTACAGTTTGTTAATATTTTATTTTAGAATAGATTGGACTTGAAGCCGTAATAATACAAGGTCTAAGTTATAAGTTTAATTGATCTCGCTTTTTTGTAATTAAGGTATAGATTTTAAATTATATGCTTATTATTTTTTATTTGTCTCTCTTGATGTGTGCTAGAGAAGGATAGCAATTTTAGCTCATTCATCTAATCTAATTTGAATTCAATTTTATAGATTTCTTAATGTGTACTAGATAAGGATGGCAATTTTAGCTAATCCATCATATATCCAATCTGATTCAATCTGATCAGGGGTCAATTTTATCCAAGTTGATCAGAATTGGGACAGCTGTAGGGTCTAGAAAAAATAATTGAAGAGGATTTGAGATGGGCATAAAATAGCTTACAACAAAAAATTTTTAAACATTTAAAAAATATAAAAATATTTATAAAACTTATTGTAGTTTAAATGAAGAAATTTTTATTTTTTTTAAATTAGTCAATACTTTTTGAGTACTGTTGGTGCAGAAATCCGTCGCCGCCGGAGGTCGCCGCAATCGAGGCCGCTGGGCGCCGCCGGGGACCTGCAAAACGAAGTCCCGTCCGGAACCGGTGGGGTGGTGGCTCCGGCAGGACCCTCCGACGGTCAAGTTAGTTTCCTGACCAACAGTAATGGAGTGCTCGGAATGAGTTCCGGAGCTTAGAGATGTGGAGGAGAGCTTAGAGAGTCAAGAGTCCAGAGAGCTTAGCCTTAGTGTGTCGGGAGGGTCCTTTGATATAGTGGAGCTTGATGGTGACAACTGCAGCCGCGTGCTGGCGGGCCGCTCGAGGTTCGGTGGAGTCAGTCTCACTGGCGCCGCGTGCGGCGGATGGAGGGTGACAGCCATCGCCGCCTGACAGTGGGTCGCTATCGCCCGCGGCGGACTGACCGATGGTGCGGCGGACTGACTGATGGTGATGGTTGCAGAGCTTGCCGAATGAAGGGATGAAGGCCTTCGTCGTGTGCCCATTTCGGAGGAGTTCGGGCTCCTGAAGAGGAAGATAGGAGGGAGTTCGGCTCCCATAGGCGTCTGGCGAGAGGTATGCAGCTAAGGCCCGTCCGCAGAAGAGTTCGGCAACTGAGAAGCCGCGGCTCGGCCGTCTGGGATTCGGCCGGCTGTTGGACTTGGGCTGAGGCTTGGACACTTGAGAGTTCGGTAGGAGCTCGGTCGGCCGAAGTTTGATGAGGGCGACCGCTGAGGAGTTCGGCCCAGTGACGACTGCTGAGGAGTTCGGGCTCCTGAGTGGCGACCGCTTGGGGATTCTACTAAAGCCCGTCGGCTGAGGAGTTCGGCCGCTAAGAGGACTTCATTGAAGCCCGGCCGCACGGGCTCGCCAAGGGTCGGTCCGAAGGAGTTCGGCTGCACGGGCTCGCCTGGGGTCGGTCCGAAGGAGTTCGGCTGCACGGGCTCGCCTGGGGCCGGTCAGAAGGAGTTCGGCCGTGGGATCCGAAGGAGCTCGGCCAGGGCTCGCTGATTCGGCCTCTAGGGAGTTCGGCCCGGACCTTCGGTGCAGGGGAGTTCGGCCTCTAGGCAGTTCGGCCGTGGGAAGTCCGAAGGAGTTCGGCTGCACGGGCTCGCCTGGGGTCCGAAGGAGTTCGGCCGCGGGAAGTCCGAAGGAGTTCGGCCTGGCGCCTGGCGCTGAAGCTCTTCAGCGGCTACTGGTTACATTGGGCTGAGCGTTGGGCCGGGCTTCGGCAGGAGCGGGATTTATCCCCAACAGTAGCCCCCCCACTCCCGAGTTCAAAAATTGAAGGAAGGGAGTACCAAAACAGGCGACTGCCGAAGTCTTCTTCCAGGCTCCGCATTTGTTGCAGCTGAAGCTCGGGGGAGGTCTCATCTCCAGCCATTCCTGAAGTTGAAGCTGAGGCTTGGGGGAGGTCATCCCCAGTCGATGTTTGGAGTTGAAGTGGGACTCGTTTCCAGCCAAAATTGGTGAAGCCGACGTTGAGGCCGGAGTCAATGTCGCCCCCCGTGGTCAGGGTCGGAGTTGACATTGCCTTCATCAACCGAAGTCGATTCGGGGGAGACCTCCTCTTTTGCAGTCAAGGTTATGATCGCTTGGGGGAGATCCCGTCTCCCGCTGATGCTGATACCGAAGTTGAAGCTGAGGTCCTGAAGGAGACCTCGTCTTCTGCAGTGAAGCTTGCCGTAGACTCTGGGGCTCGGCCTTGGACCTTGCTCGCGTCAGGACGAGGTTCTCCTCTTGTTCCCAACGGGCTGTGGGGGCACATGGGGACCGTCGTCCTCGCCTCTCCCCCCATCCCGTCCTTGGTGGACGGGGCCTTCGACTTTGCTCACGCTAGGACGAGGTTCTCCTCCTGTTCCTAGCCGGCTGTGGGGGCACATGAGGACCGTCGTCCTCGCTTCTCCCCCCATCCCGTCCTTTGTGGACGGGGCCTTCGACTTTGCTCACGCTAGGACGAGGTTCTCCTCCTGTTCCTAGCCGGCTGTGGGGGCACATGAGGACCGTCGTCCTCGCTTCTCCCCCCATCCCGTCCTTTGTGGACGGGGCCTTCGACTTTGCTCACGCTAGGACGAGGTTCTCCTCCTGTTCCTAGCCGGCTGTGGGGGCACATGAGGACCGTCGTCCTCGCTTCTCCCCCCATCCCGTCCTTTGCGAACGGGGCCTTTGACTTTGCTCGTGCTAGGACGAGGTTCTCCTCCTGTTCCTAGCCGGCTGTGGGGGCATTTCCGCTCGCTTTTTTTCCCAGTGACCCTGAAACGATAGTGTCGAGCAACAAGGTTTTATTGAGGGAAACTACTGGTAGTACATTCTCAGGTTTTCTGAGTTCCAAGGTCGGGGAAGCGCTAGTCCTCCGAGCTCCTTTAGGCGATAGGTACCAGGTCGGATGACCTCTACCACTTCGTACGGACCTTCCCAATTTGGGACGAGCTTCCCTTGACTCTGGGGCTGGGAGACGGCTGCTCGTCGGAGCACTAAATCCCCAACTCTGAACGCCTTGCTTTTGACTCTGGAATTGTAATACCGAGCCACCTTCCGTTGGTAGGCGGCCATTCGGATGCGGGCTGCCTCCCTCTTTTCTTCCAGAAGGTCGAGGTTGGTCCTGAGGTCCTGGGGGTTGAGTTGCTCGTTGAAGCCCACGATTCGAGCAGACGGGAGTTTGAGCTCGATCGGGATGACTGCCTCGGTGCCGAAGGCCAAGGCGAAGGGTGTCTCGCCGGTCGGTACCCTCTGCGTTGTTCGGTATGCCCAGAGGAACGTGGTAGAGTTCGTCTACCCAGGCCCCTTTTGCCCTGTCGAGCCTCGTCTTGAGGCCTTGCAGCAGGGTCCGATTGGTCACTTCGGCTTCCCCATTGGCTTGCGGATGAGCCACCGATGTGAAGTGGTGGGAGACGTTTAGTCCTTCGCAGAACTCGGCAAACCGGGCTCCAGCGAACTGTCGCCCATTATCGGTTATGAGGAGCTCGGGGCAGACCGAACCGGCAGATCAGCGTCTTCCAGACGAAGTCCTGCACCTTGGCCTCGGTGATCTTCGCTAGTGGTTCCGCCTCGACCCACTTGGTAAAGTAGTCGATCGCGACCAGGAGGAACTTCCGTTGTCCGGACGCTGTTGGGAAGGGGCCGAGGATGTCCATCCCCCACTGCGCGAAGGGCCAGGGTGCAGTGAGCGGAGTGAGTTCGGATGCCGGCTGCCTTTGCACGCTGGCGTTCTTCTGGCAGCGGTCACACCTCTTCACGTATTCCGTGGAATCACGAAGTAGGGTCGGCCAGTAGTACCCTTGCCGAAGTAGTCTTTGCGATAGGGATCTGGCTCCCGCGTGACTTCCGCAGAGTCCTTCGTGGACATCCTGTAGCGCGATGCAGGCCTCAGAGGGTCGGAGGCACCTCAGCAACGGGAGGGAGTACGACCTTTTATATAACCTGCCCTCGTACAAGACGTAGCGGGAGGCTTGACTCCTGAGCTTCCGAGCTTCTCTCCGATCGTGGGGGAGGACCCCTTCTTCGAGGTAGGCGATTAGCGGATCGATCCAGCTGGGCTCGAAGTCCGTCCGCAGGACGGCCTGAGGTTCCTCGGTGGTCGGGCACTTCAGAGTTTCCAGAAACACCTCTTTTGGTAGTTCGGCCGGGGCAGAGGTGGCCAACTTGGAGAGGAGGTCGGCCCTTGTATTCCCGGTCCTTGGGATGTGCCGAATGTCGAAGCTGTCGAAGGCTGGTATTAAGTTCTTCACCTTCCCGAGGTACATCACCATGCTTTCCTCCCGCGCCTCGTAGCTGCCGCCGACCTGACCGACCACCAACTGGGAATCGCTATAGACTTGAAGCCGACCCACCTTCAATTCCCTGGCTATCTGCAGCCCGGCTATCAGCGCTTCATACTCGGCCCCATTGTTGGTTGTGGGAAACTCGAAGCGCAATGCGTACTCGGTGACGATCCCCTCGGGGCTAACCAGGACCAGCCCTGCGCCGGCCCCGCTAGAGTTGGATGAGCCATCCACATGCAGAACCCAGGCGCCTTCAAGAAGGTCGGCCCTTTCTTCAGGGAAGCTCGACCGCCACAGCTCGGCTTCGTTGGGGCCTGGTCTCCCTCCGATGATAGTCTCGCTTGATTCAAGCTCGGCTTCAGCTGGTGCGGTGCATTCCAGCACGAAGTCCTGCCAGTATCTGAGCCCTGATCGATGGCCTGGGCCGGTAATTGATGTCGAACTCCGTGAGCTCGATCGCCCATTTGGCGATTCTTCCTGAAGCGTCTGCGCGGTGGAGGACGGCTCTTAATGGTTGGTCCGTGAGGACCGTGATGGTATGCTCCTGAAAGTAAGGTCGGAGCTTCCTGGCTGCGATCAGAAGACAGTAAATTAGTTTTTCTAACTTGGAGTACCTGGTCTCCGCGTCCCTCAAGGCTCGGCTCACGTAGTAGACTGGTTGTTGCGCCTTCGCATCTTCCCTGACCAGGACAGCCGCCAGGGCCATTGGAGAGACAGCTAGGTATAGGAGCAGCCCTTCTCCAGGTTCGGGCTTTGCCAGCAGTGGAGGCGCGCCGAGGTAGTTTTTAAGCTCTTCGAATGCCTGTTTGCACTCCGCTGTCCAGCAAAAATCTTTCGGTCGCCTGAGGACCTGGAAGAAAGGCAGGCACCGCTCGGCCGACCTTGAGACAAAGCGGTTCAAGGACGCCACCTTCCCAGCCAGGCGCTGAACTTCCTTAATTGTTTTCGGGGCAGTCATCTCCTGGATGGCTCGGATTTTCTCGGGATTTGCCTCGATTCCGCGTCTCGACACCATGAATCCTAAAAATTTTCCGGAGGTCACGCCGAAGGCGCATTTGGTCGGGTTCAACTTCATCTTGTGCCTCCTAAGCGCACCGAAAGTTTCTTCAAGGTCGGCGAGGTGGTCTGTCGAGGCTCGGCTTTTGACCAGCATGTCGTCCACGTACACCTCCATGTTGCGGCCGATCTGCCCCTTGAAGACCTTGTTGACCAAGCGCTGGTAGGTGGCTCCTGCATTCTTGAGTCCGAAAGGCATGACCCTGTAACAATAGAGACCTCGGTCAGTAATAAAGGTGGTCTTTTCTTCATCCTCGGGCGCCATGCGTATCTGGTTATAACCAGAAAATGCGTCCATAAAAGTGAGGAGCTCGTGGCCCGAGGTTGCGTCCACCAGCTGATCGATCCTCGGCAGGGGGTAGCTGTCCTTTGGGCAGGCTTTGTTCAGCTTCTTGAAGTCGACGCACATCCTCCATTTGTTGTTTGCTTTTTTGACGAGGACCACGTTCGAGACCCAGGTCGGATAGTTGACCTCCCGGATGAGTCCAGCTTCAAGGAGCTTATCCACTTCTTCGGCTACCGCCTTCTGTCTTTCTGGGGCTTGGCGGCGTAATTTTTCTCTGACGGGTCGGTGCCTTGGGTCGATGGCCAGCCGATGTTCTATGACATCGGCGTCGATCCCTGGTACATCCGCTGGGGCCCAGGCGAAGACGTCTGCATTCCTTCTGAGGAAAGCGACGAGCTGTCCCTTGACCTCGGCCGCTAGGTTGGAGCCGATCCGCACCTCATGCCCCGGGTCTCCATCGCGTAAGGACACAGGGACGAGGTCTTCCGCAGGTTCGCCCCGTTCTTCAGTGAGGTCGTCGCGGACGTCCAGTCCGTCAACAAGGCAAGGGTCGGGCCGGTCTCCCTCGCGCAGGGCGATTGAGTAGCAGTACTTTGCCAGGGCTTGGTCTCCTCTGACTTCGCCGACTCCATGGCTCGTCGGGAATTTCATCTTTAAGTAGTAGGTTGACACTACCGCCCGTAGCGCGTTAAGGCCTGGTCGCCCAAGGATTGCATTATAGGCGGACGGGGTCCTTACGACAAAAAAGTCGATCCGCGCCTTGGCCGATTTTGGGGATTGGCCCGCCGTCACCGCCAAAGTCACCATGCCTTCGACCGGAACGGCGTGTCCGGCAAATCCCACCAGGGGGGAATTTACAGGTCCTAAGCGGGTGTCAGGTAGGGACATTTTTAAGAAGGCATCGTAAAACAATATGTCCGCCGAACTTCCATTATCCACCAAAACGCGGCGTACATCATAATCAGCGACGTTTAAAGAGATTACAACCGCGTCGTTATGCGGAAATCTGATCCCCTGGGCGTCTGCCTCGGTGAAGGTCACGGGCTCCGAGGTCCTCTGCCTCTTTGCCGATCCCTCGGGTTCGTCGGTCTTTCCCTGCTGCGGTCCTCCCGAGATGGTGTTAATGACGCCAAGAGACGGCCGGTCCTCCTGCCGATCTTCCCCAATCGGCGGCAACATTCTCGGCCGATCTTCCTGCTCTTTAGATCGTCTTCGCAGGAATCGGCCAAGCCTGCCCCGCCGGACCAGCTCCTCGATTTCGTCCTGGAGCTGGATGCACTCCTCGGTATCGTGACCGTGGTCACGGTGGTAAAGGCAGAACTTGTTGGGGTTGCGTTTTCTGGGATGGGAACGCATCCTCTCCGGCTCCGGAAGTCGTCCCTTGATCTCCAGCAGCACTTGAGCCTTCGGGGCGTTGAGGGGGGCGTAGCTGTGAAAACGCCGTCGGAGGGGAGAACCTCGGCGCGGGGAGGGACCTCGTCGCGAGGGAGAACCTCGGCGCCGGGGGGAACTTCGGCGTCGGGTGGGACTTCGGTGCCGAGGAGAACTTCGGCGCGCCCTTCCGTCGGTGGCTTCCCGCCCCCGAGCCTGAGGTGGAGTCCGGGCACGCCCGCGACCAGGGGGAGTTCGGGAACGCGGCCAGGCTTCGGTGCGCTTTCTTTCCTCGGCAGGCCTTCCCGCTCTGCCTACTCGTCGCTTGTCGCGAGCTTCACCATCCTTGGCCTCGAAAGCCTCTTCTGCCCGGGCATAGCTTTCGGCCCGAGCTAGCATGTCAGCGAAGTCCCTGGGATATTTCTTCTCCAGGGAAAACAGCAGGTCGTTCTTCTGAAGGCCGCCCTTGAGGGCGGCCATAGCAACTGATTGGTCCAGGTTCCGGACTTCCAGCGCGGCAGCGTTGAACCGGGTGACGTAAGCCCGGATGGGTTCCCCCTCTTTTTGCCTGATGGCCAACAAGGAATCCGAGCCTCTGCGCGGCCGTTTGCTGCTGACGAAGTGGGCCGCGAATTGTTGACTCATTTGGTCAAACGACAGGATGGTGCCCGGCTTAAGCGCCGAGTACCAATTCCTAGCCGCTCCCTTGAGGGTAGAAGGGAAAGCCCGACACAAAATGGCATCAGGGGCGCCATGGAGTAACATCGTCGTCCTGAAGGCCTCCAAATGGTCGACCGGGTCAGCGGTCCCATCGTAGCTTTCAAAATGCGGGAGCTTGAAGTTCGGTGGTACCTGTTCCTGCATAATTTTCTGTGAGAAGGGAGGATCAGTGCAAATATCGTTACCGCGGGAGGAAGGAGTATGACGAAGTTCTTCTATGCGCCGTCCCATCTCCATGAGCCTTTGGTCCAGGAAATCTTCGCGATCCTTAATCCTCAAGGTCTTCTCGCGGAAGGGGTGCGAAGCTTCTCCCTGGGTTGAGCCGCGGTCCGAGCAGGGGCTCTTTGCCGGCTGCCCTTCTCTCCCGAGGGCCGGAGGTTGGGTAGCCCACATCGGTCGCTCCTGGACTGGATTCCCGGGCTCCGGGGAACCCCGCGCCGGTCGAGTGGGCGCTGGACCTCGCGAATGCGTGGCTTGCACTGCCTGCACCGCCTCCGTAAGATCGCGGACCTGCTGGGCAAGCAGGTCGAACCGCTCCGCATCTACCGCGAGTACGGAGCGGGCCCGCGTCGCCGGGGCCGGAGTGGGAGCGGACGGACCCGAACGGGATCGGGCCGCGGAGGCTGCCGACCTCCGGGTCGAGGTTCTTCTGGGGAGGCATTTTTCTTTTCAGAAAAGGAATACTGAAGAGGGAGGAGAGAGATCCGGAAGCAGGGGAGGGAAATCGTCGCCGAGCACTCCTTTAAGAACAAGGGAACCTCGAAGGTTCAGGCCCTTCCTCTAGCGCCAATCTGTTGGTGCAGAAATCCGTCGCCGCCGGAGGTCGCCGCAATCGAGGCCGCTGGGCGCCGCCGGGGACCTGCAAAACGAAGTCCCGTCCGGAACCGGTGGGGTGGTGGCTCCGGCAGGACCCTCCGACGGTCAAGTTAGTTTCCTGACCAACAGTAATGGAGTGCTCGGAATGAGTTCCGGAGCTTAGAGATGTGGAGGAGAGCTTAGAGAGTCAAGAGTCCAGAGAGCTTAGCCTTAGTGTGTCGGGAGGGTCCTTGATATAGCGGAGCTTGATGGTGACAACTGCAGCCGCGTGCTGGCGGGCCGCTCGAGGTTCGGTGGAGTCAGTCTCACTGGCGCCGCGTGCGGCGGATGGAGGGTGACAGCCATCGCCGCCTGACAGTGGGTCGCTATCGCCCGCGGCGGACTGACCGATGGTGCGGCGGACTGACTGATGGTGATGGTTGCAGAGCTTGCCGAATGAAGGGATGAAGGCCTTCGTCGTGTGCCCATTTCGGAGGAGTTCGGGCTCCTGAAGAGGAAGATAGGAGGGAGTTCGGCTCCCATAGGCGTCTGGCGAGAGGTATGCAGCTAAGGCCCGTCCGCAGAAGAGTTCGGCAACTGAGAAGCCGCGGCTCGGCCGTCTGGGATTCGGCCGGCTGTTGGACTTGGGCTGAGGCTTGGACACTTGAGAGTTCGGTAGGAGCTCGGTCGGCCGAAGTTTGACGAGGGCGACCGCTGAGGAGTTCGGCCCAGTGACGACTGCTGAGGAGTTCGGGCTCCTGAGTGGCGACCGCTTGGGGATTCTACTAAAGCCCGTCGGCTGAGGAGTTCGGCCGCTAAGAGGACTTCATTGAAGCCCGGCCGCACGGGCTCGCCAAGGGTCGGTCCGAAGGAGTTCGGCTGCACGGGCTCGCCTGGGGCCGGTCAGAAGGAGTTCGGCCGTGGGATCCGAAGGAGCTCGGCCAGGGCTCGCTGAGAGGACTTCATTGAAGCCCGGCCGCACGGGCTTGCCAAGGGTCGGTCCGAAGGAGTTCGGCTGCACGGGCTCGCCTGGGGCCGGTCAGAAGGAGTTCGGCCGTGGGATCCGAAGGAGCTCGGCCAGGGCTCGCTGAGAGGACTTCATTGAAGCCCGGCCGCACGGGCTCGCCAAGGGTCGGTCCGAAGGAGTTCGGCTGCACGGGCTCGCCTGGGGTCGGTCCGAAGGAGTTCGGCCGTGGGATCCGAAGGAGTTCGGCCAGGGCTCGCTGATTCGGCCTCTAGGGAGTTCGGCCCGGACCTCGGTGCAGGGGAGTTCGGCCTCTAGGCAGTTCGGCCGTGGGAAGTCCGAAGGAGTTCGGCCTGGCGCCTGGCGCTGAAGCTCTTCAGCGGCTACTGGTTACATTGGGCTGAGCGTTGGGCCGGGCTTCGGCAGGAGCGGGATTTATCCCCAACAAATGATTTTCTTCCCGTATTAATCGATAATATTTGATGAAAATTTATTATTAGCCACTTAACTTATAAGGATATATTGAAATACTACACTATAATGAAAAGGGAGATATCTCTCCCATTGAGGTCTACCATGTATTGGATAGGCTGCACTACATCTCATGGATCCACTTACATGGCCTAATCTAAAAGTGGTGCGATGAAGAGTCATACGACTTGGTGGCCTTGATGCGTGCTACGTGTCGAGACCTGATGATATA